>VZTU01009919.1:0-18548 GCA_013400835.1 Zapornia atra
GATGCTATATTTAAATTTATTGCTCACAGATTCCCCAGGTATACAGTAACTGTCAATGCTATTGCTGGATTTCATCTGAAGAAAAACGTAGTTCCAGACTTCCAGAACTGCCTCCTTACCTGTACTGTATGCAGAAACATCAGTTCTTACACCTCTAGGGAGTTTATTCCTTACTGGAAAACAGGCTATTTGGCATTTATTACACAGTACCACCCAAAAAAAAAAAAAAAAAGGGTTTATGCTATAATGACCAGTTTTCAATTTAAAGCTTTTCCTTAATCTTATGTAGGAAGAAGTATTAAGGCTCTTAGATATGAATGAAAGCAAGCAGGCCAGATGAAATGTCAGTTTGTTGCTAATTTTTCAGAAAATACTTAGTTTAATAAAAGCCCTTTAATCAGAATCCTATTAGACAACTATTCTGGACAGTCTACAGTCATGGACGTCTCTCCCACACCAATGCTGAAACCTCATGCATTATATTTTTTCAGCATTCACTGCAGATAAGTCACGGCTTTTCAATGTTTCAGTATATATGAGGAAGGAACTTTGATGAGCATTATGCATTTATTTACAACTTAAAAAATTTGTAAAATAACTTTTTTGTCCAGCACAAAAATTGCAAGTCACATTATTGTATGTGTCTTATTAGTTCTTATTGGTTCTTTATGAATAATTTTATGAATTGATTTTACCAAGTGCTTTGACACTTGCAAAAATTTTTTCAGACAATTGTATTTTGGAAGAGAAAATTATTTTGCCAAAGCTGGTGGTAGGTGAATTTGCCTGCTAAATTACATCTGCTTTACTGGTAAAAAAAGGCTGAAAAGCTGAGTGATTTCTGGAAAGACCAAATTTCTCTCGACCAAAAGCCTTCCTTAAACTTGAAAAGTCCCTGCATACATTTCGTCAGTCCCTTTTTGTGGTGGGTCTGTGGTTGAGCTGAATCACAAGTCAATGCCAAAGTTATTAGCTATCCTTCCTATTTTCTACTCCTCAAAGACTTAAGNTTCCGATTTTCTACTCCTCAAAGACTTAAGAACAGTTTTGACATGCATGTGTAAAAGCTTCTGATTGCAGATGTTCTACCACAAAAGCCAATCCCCTGTACACTACAGAAACCAAGCCCTCCTTAGACGCCCATCAGCAACTGCTGCAGTTGGTTTGCATGTGTCTATCCAAAACTTGTTGTAAACACATTTGGGTAGAGTTGTTTAATCTTGCAATGTATTAAAATGTGTATATACCTATCATTAGAGAAGATCAGAGAGAGTAATGCTTTGACAGAGAAAATAAGTTAAATTAAAATAATTGTTCATCAGTTGCAAAGAATTGCTGAATTCTGCGCTAGTGTATGAAGTTTCCATGCTCCTCAGTCAAAAGTAAAAGCAAAATTATATACTTCTGTTTGACCTATGGAGTACTGCAGTACATTGGGTAAAACGTCTCATTCTTTAAACTGAGAGTATTATGATTCATGAAAAAAGTCTACTCTCACTACACTTAACTTTTGTATTTTAAGAGACATATAACTGGCACTTAGCAGAATATAGTTTAAAGTCAAAACTATTTCAGCTACCTTGGGACAAGTCTGCTTACACCCTCCCCAGTTTGGTGCTGTGAAAGAGACATTTTCTCTCAGTGTACTCTTGCTGTCCCAAGCAGAATATACCAGCATTCGACTGTCTCCCTTTCACCTTTCCGGAGCATTTTTCCATCCATTTATTCAACCAATCACTCCTGTACTTCCAGTTACACTCCTTCCCTTATCTTTTTAATGGGCTCTCCACATAGACTCTTTTACCTTTTAATTCCCTGCATTCATTTTTGGCCTAGTTCCTTTCTGATTCTCCATGCACAGCTGGGGCCTGCTGAGAGAATAAAATAGCATTGAATATTGCACTGAATGCTGATGAAATAACTGCTCTCTTCCCCTCCAGCTCTCACCCGTACCCATTGAAACTGTGTGGTGCAGTACACATATACCCTACAGAGTTTCTGGCAGACTTTTCATGAAGCCATTGTTAACATCATATAGTCATCCAGGTTTTGGTTTATTCCTTCTACCAGATTTGTATTCAGCACAGGTTAAGGTGACAAGGCAATTCCCTTCATGTAGCTAAGCCTTCATCAAACATTTTGATGACAGTCATACCTGACAAGGTATGTGATTCCTTACTCTGCGCTCCCAACCAACATTAATGTCATTGGCAAAACAATCTGCACAGATGTGCTTAGGAAAAGACAGTACAAAGGCTTTGTGATACCTGGGTTCAGGCATCTTACCCTCACCTTCTGCAGCCTCCATCACCCTAAGCAAGGCTGTATCAACAAGTCACCTTGATAGCCTCTTTGGTCTCATCTTGCTCTCAGACAGCCTAGCTAGGGCCATAACCACATCCCTCTGGTTTCTTTCACATTCCAGTAAAAACCTCCCACCAAATCCAAGGTGGTTTCTTCAGATAACTCATTTCAGCTTCTACCTGCTCCCAGATATGTGTCTGATCAAACAAGTGTTTCCCAGTCAGTGACAAGCTCTTATCTTGATACCTTTAATACAACTTTCATGTTTGTCTGTGCTTGGGTCCAGGGAGGGACACCTTCTTTACAATACAAACAACAAAGGCCTTGGAGCATGGGCATAGAGTTGAATGACACTCAATAGAAAGCAATAAAGGAAGAAGCCAATATTACTTGCACTTTCACACTGAGAGGTTGGTATGAGGTCCATGATTGTGTCATACCAGAAAACTGCAGCAATCAAATCTTTAGAGGAACACAAAGGCTTCTCTCGGAGATGACAACAAGCCTTAAAACCCCAATAACAGAAGAATAAAGGAGTCTTTCCACTGTGTGCTTGGTCCTGACCGCTGGCTATCAAAACCTAATGACAGGTGTTTCAGCTACGTTGCTTTGAAGAGCTGCCTCACCACTTATTATTATTGAGCTGGTACTGCTTAAATTTATAACTGATCTGCATTGGGAAATAAAATATTCTACTGAGTTACTGCTACATGCCTTGTGTATGAAAGGTGTATGGCCATCTCTCTCCACACTATAATTATTTGTTACTTCACAGGAGCTTGTGTTGTTTCATAAAGACAAAACCTGAGAATTTACGCTACTCGTAAAAAGTTGGTTGTTGTGAACTACTACACATTTCATTTAAGACCTCATGAAAATAGGATGACTACATTAACTGTTTCTTTCTATTCCCCTAGCAATAATACAAACGCATACTGTGAAAAGATGGGTTTCACGTCAGCATGGGAGAATCTCATCCTGGAAGAACAGCTAACTTGCATTTTTGGGGTAGAATGTTTACTTTAAAAAAGGTAGTTAAGATGAGTGATTAAAATCACACTTAACTTTTAAGAAAAAAAAGTACCCATTTGTCTGATTTCTTAAAAGCAATAATAAATTCTCTTGGAGTAAAAGATGTTATGATATTTCTACCTCTTCAATTTTATACAGATACACCTATGAAACTGAAAGATCTGTTTCTCCAGTTTAACGCCACCAGTGTCCCACTTGTTATTAATTTATTTGCCTTGCAATTATTCAGTATCAGGGAGTCTTTAATTGCATGTACACATATCTCTTTTTCAATATTATTCCCAATATTAACAATAAGGGATAGATTCAAACTAGTGGAACCTTCGAAGAACTTTTAAGTGCCACCTCTTTACACAAGTCTATGAAAAAAACCCCCACATTTTTGAAAGAATCTTACAAAATAAAAACATTGAAATTATTACTTATGGCATTTATTCATGTTTCTACAAATTATGCTTCAGTCCTTACCTGCATGATCTCAAACATATTTTCAAGAGCTGTACTTTGCTCACAACAGGTTTAGAGAGACACAACAGATTTCTGGTTTTACTCTTGTTTGATGGGACCATCTTGTGATTCACTGAACATCATTCAAAAACCACAGTGAATGTTCTGAATGCATATTCAGACTCACAATGCCAGCTGGGAAGGGTGCCTATTGATAGATGCTGCATACTAGATGCTCTTCTCAAAGCTTAGAGGCACTCTATAAGGGCAGCAATTTTAAGCTGGTCTCAACATATCCTCTGACCTTATATTTCCTTAATTTTAAATTCTGGAAAAAGAAAAGAGTACAACACGTGCTCTGAATCTGTGCTACATTCCATCTGCAGCATCCACACTGTCAAATGGAGGTTCAAACGTTACTGATGTAAATACTTATTTCTGTGTTTTCACATGATAGTAAATGTAAGAAGAGTTTGTCCCAAACCAGGACCAGACAGACATTTCCTAGCCAACCTTTCAGTGATATGCTGAAGAAAGGCAAATGTAGTCAAAAGTACAGCAGGTACAAGCGGGAAGCCACTTTATGTTTGTGAAGTGTACATGCAACTAAGCAGCTATTTCCATACAGATACAGTGAGTTGTCTTGACATAATTTTTAATATTCCCGATAAATATGTGCATTTGACAAAATTTCAGACTCTGGGAAAAGGTAGTGACAGAAAAAAAATCAAGGACAGAGTTGTTATTTTTTTCTTTTTTAAAGCAATAATCTTTCTCTCCTTTAATAACAGGAGCAGGATTTGTCCTGTTATTCATATAGCAGTGGGTATTCATACACGAAGCCTCACACGTGACAGACACATAGACAGTAAAAGACCCAACTCCCCGCCAATGGCATTACACAGCGAAAAGACCCTTTACTTTCGGGAATCACTCTCAGCTTTAGCGCAGTAAAAGTTAGAGGTGAACACAGGAAAACAGCCGAGCATGGACAATAAATGAACGTGTAACCAGTATAACTTTCCCTTATGTTTTTCCCCTATCCTTTCATTAGACCTAGCTCGCATTTTCAAGCTTGACTTCCATTACAGTGGGTAGCTTTTCCTCTACTCCCTCCTCCTGGCACAGCCGCTATTCAAGAGTGGGGCAAAAAAATTATACTGATCACAGGCAGTTACATACATCTATGGTTCAGGGTTGGGAAGGCAGACTTTCTTTTGTCAAGAACACCGTTCCTAGGTGGTCTGATCTCCAGACACTTGTTTTTCAGCAAACAGGACTCCTGTAATCAAGCTGCACCTCTGGGAATAACCACAAACTTGTCACAGCAAGGCGGGCAGGGGTAGATCTGATCTTACTTGTGGCCTCGACGATAGAAATCAGACTTAGCAGCACAATGTGCACATTACTCTGTTAATTTCCAGAATGTAAGAAAGTTGTAATGGAATATCTGCCATTCTGGATAGTGAATATTGATTCTTTACAGAAAGCACATACAGATGAGAAAAGGGACTTTTCTATTGTTGAGGTAGGAAAGAAAGATTGCCACAGGAACAGTCTGGAGGCAAAGAAGAAACTTTTGAGGTGTGACCATCATAAAACTTATTAAAATACTGCAGCAATGTTCCAGGCTACATGGAAAGGGTGCCAGTAACTAAACATTTTAATTTGCTGAATAGCAAAGTAATTCAAACTTTAGTCCTGGTGAAAAAGGACAATGCTATAGTATGAAAGCATTGCTACTTTGCATATCAGAATTGTGGGGGGCAGGCTAATGACCTTTGACAATATGCCCCTTCCTTTGTCTAAATAGTAGCAAGCTAAAGAATGGCAAGCAGAAGTCCCGTTCCCTAGTAAGAACTTGCCATGCTGCTGCTTGATCCTTGATTTATGGCCCAGTTCAACACTCCATCCCTGTGTTCTGCTAGCACGGCCCTCACCCTTTATCAGTGAAGATTAACTGTATCTCTCCACAGCATTCTTTCCACAGATGGTCAGCTGTGAAATAAAAGGTGTACCGCATGTTTCTCTATTAAAAGAATCAATTCCAAAGTCTGCCTTGGTTAATTCAAATGAGACACGTTAAAACCAAAAAAACTGAAAAAGTACCTATTGAGGAAATAAAAAATAAATTTTAAAAAGAGCAAGATTTTTTTAAAAGTTACTGTGATTAAAACTGCAGTATGAAAAAAACAATTAAAAAAAATTCAGGGAAAGTTTAACCCAGACCCTGTTCTGCTCAGGTTCCTCTTCCATTCCAATTCACACAGTGTTGGAATATGTTTTGTATCTGAAACTAAGTTCTCATTGACCCTAAAGGAACCCTTGAATATTTCCTACAGTATCCAAAATCAGGCCACAATTTGCTTACTGTGTTATTTTATGTCCAGACATAACAGTTTTTGATCCATTTTCCCAAGACCTTTCTTTGCAGGAGATGTGGATATTCTAAACTCTACGCCTATTTTCTGCCATCTGAGCCATCTGCTCAGATGGCAAAAGGGAGAAGATGAGAAGGAAAGCCCAATATTAGAGGTGAAAGAGATTAAAATGCAAATAAATTACAGTACATTTTAAGACTGCAATGCTTGTTTGTATTTGACAAAAAGGCAGCACGGCAGGTTTTCCCCTGTTACTGTGACAGGTCACCATTTCTAATCTCAGGGTCATGTCCAAGTTCTCTCTTTCATAATTGCTTGGGCTGACATCTATTTTGACCTTTTCTCATTCTGGCCTCGCTGAATGAGGGAAGTCACAGAACCATAAAGAGGCAGAAGTTCCATAAAACGCCATAGTGATTATGAAATGGGAGTACTACCCTTCTGGCCTTTGGTATAAATGTATATATAATGTGCCATGATATTTTAACCCTTGGAAGTCGCTGAAGTACACACATTTACCCTGTTTTGGTACAATTTGAGAGCGCTACTTTTACAATACCTGCAGCGCTATTTCATAGTACATTACAAATAAATATGTACTTAATTATAGATTCTCTCTATTTTTAGCAAAGAATGGTTAATGACTAATTAGCCATATTTGCTAAGAATCATTAGTAATTACAATTAATATAATTTCATACAATTATTCCCTCTGCTATTCTGAATGGTCCCAATATATGTCTTGTGGGATACCAAACTGTCCAGATTTTTTTGGACTCTCTTTTCTAAACATTAGATTAAGGTCTACAGCTTTCTGTAAAAAAATCTCTGAAGCTGGAAGCTGTAACATTACTACACTGGCCAAAACGCACAAATAACAACTGCATCCCAGGTAGGACAGTTAGAATGCATAAGCTCTCCTGATTGCCAGGTACAGTGTGCTGGCTAGCTTCTTATTCACATTGTGATAAAAATCTTAGGCAAATATCAAGCTGATGACAAGTGACTGAAAAGGAATTGTCACCAGTCCTTTTGAAAGGAATCTCTACAAAATTAGTGTTTAATTTGTGAAATATTTTCACATATATCTACCTGGTCATTTGAAGACTACATTTAAATAAGTGTGCTATTATACAGTGTTACACAAAGAACCCTCTGTAAGTAATTTGTTATTACTGGTAACAGTAATTAGAAAATATAAAGACATCTAAAGCACAAATATTTCACTGATTACAGAGCAACGCGAATCCTGTAATCTCCCTTTTCTACTACGCCTTTTGTTATTAATACTAGTCTCTTTTAAGATGACCTGGGCTAGAGATGCAGCTCTAGAGCTCAGAACTAAAATCTGCTTAATTAATTACGGGACTGGGTTTGTGCCAGGCAGCCTTTGCTCCATTCAGTGATACAGGGTTTTGGCCCAGGCAGGGCCAAGGGTTTGATCAACTAATACTTCAAAGGAAGAGGAGGATGTGTTTTCTCCATTAGAGGGGTGAGGACAAATTCAAGGCAGGGTCGTGACGATCTGGTGACTATGAGAATATGGGAAGAGCTGTTTGCATGCCAGGGCTGGCAGTTAAGTAGATGCCAGAGTCTGGCCATGACCTTGTCATTGGGAAGGGAGCCCCAAGGGGAACTGGGGTGACACAGTGGAGTTTTCAAGCAGTAAATCAACACATTCTCTCACCTAGCTGAGCACAGAGGGTTTACAGTACTGCCTCCATTGTGCAACTCCTCATATTGCGGGCATGTAAAGTTCAGCAAGACAAATCCAAGCATTACAGAAGTAGCACAGCATTTGAAGAACCCCCTATCTTCAATTTACTTGTACGTTTAGCTTCTCAGGGATTTATCTTCAGCCAATTTTGCCCTGAGACTATTTTCCCTCATCTCTCCTTTGACCCCCCTCTCTAATATCACATACTGGCAGTAAATAGCGTTATTATAAACCTGAAAATATTTTCATAGCATAGGCAAATTCAAATACAGCAAAACCAATGGCGAATTAAACATTTTGCCATAGTAGAGTCACCCAGAAAATGTGTGCTGACTCTGAAGTTGTCCAGCAGGCAAATAATATATTTTTTAATAAGTACCATAATCAATCATTGTAAATGATAAATTAAGAGTATTATCAGCTCAAAAGCGCCTCCTTCCAGTATGGTCATTTTCAGACCATGAATAGAGCTTCTTGGGAGATGAAATGAAATCTGCACAATCTGCAATAACATTTGATGCTGACACAAGATAAACTGATGTGGTTCTCTTATAAACAAGGCACCCTTAATGCTTTACAGTCTGGAAGTGCCTTGCCCCAAATCTGGTTATATCCTTGACTATCTATACAGATAAACATACCTCACTGTTGTGGGAGCCAACATAGGAAGTGACAGCTTGTTTCTTGGTGTGCATGTAAAAATGCTATACTTTAAAAAAAACTTTTATTCTCATTAGTAAACAAATAAATAGTCAAAGGTTTGTTTTAGTTGGTTTTCCTCATTAGTTCTCAGCTTTATTTTGTGGAAGAGTTCACTGTCCTAATACCATGCTAGTATAGCCAGCACACTGTACAGATCATCGCTCAAAACCCACTGCATATATCATTTCATTAGCTTTTAGGAAGGCTATATATGGAAGCCAAGTGATTTTTTTTTCCTTAATCAAAGGTACTTACAGGATATGTTAGTACAATGATATATAGATTATGCATGTAGTGTTCTTTAATGTCCTAGCCATATTTTCCATTCAGGAGTATTTGGAAAGGATCACATAAGGAGCACTGGAAATAGCTGATTTTCAAAGAATATGACTGCAAATCATCAGCAAAATAGGGAAGCTCAACCTTTAAAAATTAGTTGTCTTGCTTTGGAACTACAGCATAGAAATATAACTTCATAGCTTGATATAATTTTAGTTAATTTATAGGATATTCCCTAAGGTAAAATAGAACCCCACAATGGGAATAAAATATTTTAAAGGTGAGATACTTAGCATTTAACTGAAAAATCTTGCCTTACCAAGACATCAATCTTGAATCACCAAATTAATTCAATGATAATGGAATAATTCTAATGTTACAAAGATTTTCACAGTCTAGTTACATTTAATCAGAGGTATCTTTTTTCTTTTGTTCAGGTCATGTAATTAAGCACCATTAGGCACATTTTTTGAGATTTGATTAAGTCATCCTTAAGTTAATATTAAAATAAGATGAATTGCTTTTCATGATTAAAATGTCAGACCCTAGCAAGCTCTGGGAATAGACCTCCTGAAAATACATTGCTCCTCTGTGAGGTCATAAGAAACAATGTAAGGACGTTAGCAGAGTTTCCATGCAAACATCGCAGGACTTAAGGATTACAAGGCACACTCAATATTTTTACAGACTATACAATACTTCTTACAGTGCAGCTGCATCCTGAAAATTACTTGCAAATAGTCCTTGCCTGCACAAATTGCTCCACTAGATTCTCTGTAACAAAGATGTGGTAGTCCTTATTTGGGTGACAAACCTTACTGATCCATGCAACTGGTATTTTCTAGTGTAAGACCATAAGCTTCGAAAAAAGAAAAAAATAACATATGTTTGAAAGATGAGTAGGTTTCAGTGCAAGGAATTCAAATCTAACCAAACTTTACAGGACTGAAATAAGCACAGCTGGTTTTACACTCTGTATCTCTGGTCAATGTTTAAAACAAATGAGTGCTGAAAACAAGAAGAAAAAGTACTTTGGAGACCCTCTTTCAGCCCTGTCACTGGCAACTCTGTTCTTGATTTCTTTCTCCTCTTCCCAATCCACATATTAAAAAAAGAATTCCAGATTGGTCTGTCATGTCATTCAGTTTTATAATGCTTTGAGAGGGAAAAAAACAGATGCCAAAAAGGCTGGTTTAACCTATTTTTTATTCTTGATAGGCATTCTTTGATTAGAAGTAGCAATCCCTGAAAAAGATGGGCAGGAAAAATTCCTGATTGTCTTCATTGCAAGGTTATCATCGGTGATTAGCTCTAGATGTTGGACAGTGGGTTCACCAGTGTGGAGATGGGTAGCAATGTAAAGCTGTAAATATGTGCTGCCTTCCACCAGGACTCAGAGCAAGCCCAGTGGGGAACTGTAGCTTTTGTGGGGTAAACTCCAGCTTTTGTTCAGCAGCATAGAGAGGGTCTACATTATTTTTTTCAGAGGACTGCGGGAGAACTTGTTGGCTTCTGTGGAACACAAAAGAAACTGTGGGAAAGTGGTGGAGGACTTTCATCAGACAAAAGGATTAGCCTCTTTCTCTGTGGTAAAGCAGGTGGCTGCCAGCTGAAGTATGCACAGCATTTGTACTCTTAATTTTTATTGCATCTAGCCAGCTAGCTAACTCAAGTGGAAACACCAGGGTATTTATGTGACTTAAGAGCTTGCATCTGAACTCTCCACTTAAGACTGATGAACATCCAGAAGAATGAACACTGATATCATCTGTACCATTCCTAAACTGGAAGTACTTGTACTCTGGGGGTTCATACTCATACACTTCATTGAAAGCAAGTAATCATGGATGAAAAAGGTGAAAGAGACGATATTTCAGAATGAAACCAAGAGAAAGAAGCATTTCTTAATCAATGAGGTGTTTACTTTTAACAGAAGAAAACAATGCCTAACACTGGAATCATAGTAAAATGACACATAATGGCAGCAAGAAATTTCAGTGTCCATAAACAGTAGGAGATCATGCTTTTATTGGCATAGGCACCTCCAACCCTAACCCCTGTGAATGTCACAGGGAGAAGATAATTGAGCTCATCGGGATCTGTGTCTTCATGCATTCTCACTCTGCAGGACATTAAAAGCCTACTGTGCCAACTCACTCACCAGGAAGTATTTACACAAATTCTATATGCCAAGGAAGTTGAGGCCCTGCCTAAACACAAAAGCTTCCATAGCTGTGGAAAATCTGTACAACATTGCTACAGCCCTCCTGTAGCCATACAATACAGTATTTACTTGCCCTGTGTGTTCCAGGGGCCACAGGATAGGTGATACCCACTTTATAGTAAAGACATATTAGTCTTAGTGTCACTGTTGGGTGAACAGCTCTAGGCATTATTTACTGAATGTTATTCCTGATCTGCTATGTATTCTGAATGATTCATTTCCTCATAGCCCTACCCATACAGTATCCAGCTATATCACAAATATTGACCTGTCATTGCGGAGGGAGGCGAATGGAGGGTAACAATACTAATTCACATGCTTATACAGTTATCCACACTGAGCAGCACTGACTCTTGATTCCACAGCATTCTGCAATTGTTTTCCCTTTTTTATGGTCATGTCTGGTTTGGACATCAGGTGCACTTGTGCATGCTCACTTCTTTTACAAAGCAGACCTCAAGCTCCTTCGTTGGATTTCAAGAAAGTGAATGAAAAAGTAGAAAAACCTGCTTTTAAAATGCCTTACCTATTACATTGCTTCGAAAGAATTCCGTGGAAGATGCAAAAATAAAGGTCATTTGTTCAGGGAAGCATTTCCCTATAATAATTAGGTTAACATTCCTTCCTCTTCTTCTCAGCCTATGCTTTAGTTACTGCATGTTTTTTAAAATCATAGAACAAAAGAAGCAAAGGTTCATTCAAAGCCACTTTTATTCTCCCACCTCATTTCTTCCTTCTCTTAAGTTAATGACATATTTGCAGTGGACCAACAAAACTAAATTCCTCATTCCCTAATTATCTAGTTGCCTTTTCTGTCAATGCTTTGGTGGCTCATCGCGCAGATGGAACTTTAGATCCTCTGTCCAGACCTAATTCTAGACCAGGGTAGCAAGAAACCTTTTTGCTGGGTTGGGAAACATATTTTTCTGACATTTGCAGAATGCAGAAAAATGGCAACATACCGGAATCTAGTGCTCCATTCTGGTCCATAGGCAATGTTCTTTGTTGGGTACAAGCCATTCTCTGTACATACACTTTTGCTACATTTAGTCTCCAGCTTTATCTTTCCTGCACCTTTGGCTAGTCACTGTCTCATTTCCTACTCAAATAGCTGAATTTGGTCTGCATTTGAATCATGAATAAATTTTGCATGGACTGCTTCAGGCAGATGATGCCAAGGGAAATCCTGTGTTTCATACCAGTCTCTTAATCACTCAGAAACCAATTGCCATGTGCTAAACTCTTTGCTGACCTAGGAAAAAGGGAGCCATCATACACCTTCCAGCTAAATAGTCTTGGACAAAACCACCTGAATAGCCTTGTTCTCTGATTCTCATACTAATCCTAGTCATTTACATTCATAGCCTCTCTAGCAACTCAGTGCCTCACTCTTTCAAACTCCCATTTGCTTGCTCCCAAATCCTTTCTGCCCTTGCTCAGCCAGTCCCAGTTCTCCTTCTGTTGGTTCTTACTTCCACTTACCCATTCCTTCTAGCATGTTCTCTGCACTTTGCTCAGTTCTCTTGCCATAGTTCTTTACCACTTGTGTCTCTCCTTTTCCCTTGTTTCTTTTCCCCCTCCTTCCTTTCCAATTCCTTTCCACTCTTCTAATGGTTCCAGCTCAATCATTCACACCCTCCTTCACTGCACCCTCTCCTGTCTCCATGCTTAACTATTTCGTCACAGCTTCTGTCTTCTTGTCTTCCCACCAGCTCCCAGGCTCCTTGTCAAACTCTCTTGTTCGAGTTTCTCCCTAGCTTGTTACCACTTTCCAGCAAGTCTTGGTATTCATCAGGGTCTGGTTAAAACCTCTTGTCCTAGGTTTCCCTTTTTCCAACAGCCTCAGCAGAAAAAAAGCAGTCTAATATTTGTCCCTCTGATTCAGATAGGTGTCTGACCACAGAGCTTCAGAAGTGAGAGCTGCTGAGCCCACAGGGATGAACCGCTCTGTTTAGCTGTCCCACCTAAGCCTTCCTCAATATGATGCAGCTCCTACAGCAAAAGCCTTGGTGTCCCAGACCCACACCTTCTCAAGTATATTGTCAGACAGTCATCTGCTTTGTCCAGCCATAGAAAGGGACTGAGAAGGGACAAAATATGCTCAGTTGGTCAGTATCAATGACACCTTTTCCAAAACCTTGATCAAGAATGGAGAGGTTTTCCTGGGGAAATATAAAAATCATTCTCCTGCTAAGTATCATGTTTCACACCAGCAATATAGATGTTCTTGTGCTTAAAATAAATTGCCTGATTATAATTTCTTTTTGAGTCCTTGTAATCAGAAAGAGATGAAGGAAAAAAAGAAATATTCAGATTGTGGCAGACACTTCCATTCAAAAAGTTAGTTTTTGAAAAACTAAAACTGTGTGAAAATAGGTGGTCTTATAAGAAATTGCAAGCAGCCCGTGCTACCACAACAGAAGCAAATATCCTTCCTGTTTTTAAAAAAGCTCTTTTCAAAAGGGCAGTTGGGGAATTGGAGAACCTGTCCCAAGGAGAATACCCATGCTGTTTAGGTAGTTACCCACCATCTTCTCTGTTCCATGGAGTTTGCCCGCCCAGGTCATTGAATTGCTTGTGCTGACTGGAAGGAACCCAGGAAGAGATGAAAATCGCCAAGTTTATGATGTCACGGAACCTCTCCCACATGATCTTGCATGACTCATAAAATATATGCAGGACTGCAGTTCTCTATTCAGACAAACTCAGCAGTTGCCTGACATATTTTGGGAGCACCACTTACTGTAATAGGCCCTAGGATAATGCGGGGTCATAGCTATCTACTTATCTTAAACATAGCCTTAAGATACAAATATTTTGTAACAAAAACCAGATGGAATCAGCTATAAATAATAAGATGCACCAAAAACTGTCTATGCTCTCCTGCACTGGTATTCTGATAATGTTGAAGTAAATCAGACAATTGCCATGAAGTGGACTTAAGTCCAAGTAGTCAACATCCAGTTACAACAAAACTGTAAAATAAAAAGCAACTAGATTATAAGGAGGTCTGCTGTGCTTCTGAAAGGTACTATAGCTGAGATAGCATCATTATCAACAGTCTGGTTCATTTGAAGTCAGCTGCTCTTATTTACAAATGTCATACATCAAGATCAGAAAGAAGTGGTTTTGCCACCGGCTTTTGTTGAAATTTTCTTTGAAAAAAACCTAATTACCTACCTCAAGGTATATTTCTCTTTATCTTTCTATCCATACAGAGCTCTCTGCAATCCATACAGAGCTCTCTGCAGTCAAAATGTTTCATTATTTTATGGCCATTTGGCTTAATTAAAGAGGTGATGAACTATGAGGAATGTTCTCAGAAAGTCTCATAAACCCAATGTTGTCAGTGCCATGATACCACATCCTAAATTTTAACACGAGGCCAGTGATTGCACAGACATCTGAAACACAAATAAAGAAGTGGCTTGGGACCTGCAATCAACTGTAAATTTGTTTGCACTGACAGCACTCAGCCATGATTTCATGGCTCACACTGTACAGATTCCTAAATGGACAGAAGTTGTTGACCCTAAGCTGTGTCTCTGTAAACTGCTGAACAAAAAAAAGCCCCGATCCACACGCTTCTAAAATGCTTTTAAGAGCAGATGTTGCAAATGAGATAAAGAGAAATGTAGCCCTTACTGCTGTGGTATAGTCCATTTTCTTGATCTGACAGCATACTATAATAATTAAAAATGTAGAATATTTAATTTTGATAAAATTTATCCTCTCCACCTCTCTGAAATAGTTGGGTCTTCATCCCTTCTCTGTATGTTACATATTCATTTACTCATTCAACTCTATCAGTGTAGATCACTGCAAGCTTAGCCATGCAATAGAGACATTTTTACAGGGCATAATTTTACACGCTTTTTTCATAGCCCACTGCAAAATCTGCTCTGCAGGTATGTATGTCAGGCTGAAACTGCACATCTGTGAGCCTAGAAGTAAGACCTTTGAAACCAGATATCTGAATTAGGAATCCAAAGCACAACTGAAGAAGGAACAAACTTAAATCCAGGCACTTAAATCACTTGGACATTTCTGAAATTTTTATGCAAAATATCCCTTTTAAAAGAGTATAATCTAAGAAGCATGTTTCTGAGCAAAGGATTCCTATGTTAACATCTAAAACAAACAGTCATTATCTCACATAAATGTACCACCAGTCAGCCACTATGAATAGTGCTGCAATAGCCACTGCAAGAATACCAAGCAATGGAAAGGGTTTTCTTTTTTTCATTTTCTTTTTTCCCCAGTCAAAACCAAATAAAAAAACCTCCATTCACTTAAGAAGCGATTGTCTGTAGACCTTTGAAGCCAAGGAGGGTGACAGCAAGGGCAAGAGGCTTATTTCAAGGGTCACATTTCATTTGCATAAGCAAGTAACCATAGGGCACTGTGGAATGTCTGTAAATGGATTTCATTACAGAAATTCAGCTTAAAGGGACTATAAATAATCCTCTGACAAACATTGTATATTGCTTCAAGTTCTTCTGTAATAAAAATATTTTAGTAACACAACAATCCGTGAAAGCAGGAAATGAAACAGGAGGAGCTGCACATCTTCCCCTTTTCTCTCTCAGGGCAACATTATATTGTAATATGTTTTAGGAGAAAAACGTGATATTCATACTATTTTAGCAAAGTAATCCTACAAAAACAAGGTTATATAATTCTATATGACTGAGACGGGGTGGCTAAACAAATACCCAGACCTTTAGTAGCTCTTCTTCCCTGGAGATCATCTGTTCAACAGGACAGGTGTACAGGCTGCATGGTATTCTGCCCAAAGGAACATCTTCAAATATATTTGAGTGTGTAAATCTTCTTGGATGAATTTCAGTGGAGAAGCCATTTAAAGCACACATTTTACAGGGTTGACCTTTTTCAATCTTATGAGGAAACGACAGTCTAAGGCCCCAATTCAGCTACAGCATTTAAGCAACTCGCTGATTTGGTGCAGGCTTAACTCCTGTTTACTTCAGTATGACTTAGCTATATTGTCAAGAGCTTTCCTGAACAAGGAGAGTTGTACTCCCATAACTAAGAGTTAGTACATATTTGATGCTTTGAGTTAGTATTCCCAAGCACTGTTGGGTATTCAAAGCTAGGTGTAGGTAAGCAAAGAACGGAGCACTTACCAAATTTCACTTTATGCCCTGAACTTCTGGGAGAGACAGAAAGCCACTGGAGCATTTGCAGGTTTCCTACACGCAGGAATAACATCCACTGCAATATCCCCTTAAAGTGAGTTGGCTTGCCATCTTCAGAGAAGAGTTTGGGATATTATCTCATAGCCATTTCAACCCCCTCCGGGTACTAGCACGGGACAGCTCTACGCTAAAGGGCATGGAAGCTCTTCTCTGCACTGACAGTCGCTCCTGGGGGTGGCTTTTGGCAGTGTCCCACTTGAGTAGAAAAGGTCTTATCAACTACTCTGTTCCTATTGTTTTTAACAAGGCACGGAAAAGAAAATTGCAGAGATACTTCCATAAAAGGAAAGACAAAGCAGGCCTTCAAAGCAGTAATTTAATCAGCTAATTTCCATTTATGTTAGATTTTGTTTCATCTTGTTTACCTTTCTAATAACTACAATTATTCTCACACTGGCGTTACTGTTTTCTCTGGAATAGATGTGCTCACACTGAAAAATCCAATTGAATCAGAGCATGTAACGAGAAAATGTAATCCATCGTTATTAAAAAAGACAGCTTACCTTTATCTGGGTGTTAAATAGTACAAATCCACAAGAGTCAGTGAATGTTTTGAAGTAAAAACGAAGGGCATTATGAAGGCTGAAGTGGATTTGTCACTGAATTATATGCATTACCTCAGAAATGGCCTAAAATATGGTTGAGGAAACTATGTGTTTAGGGGTGGAAGAAGAGAAAATAAGTCCCTTTGCTTGTTTTCCAAGCCGCCAGAGACACTGAATGAAATTTTAAATATCAGGCTATTTTGTGGAAAATTATGAGGTGAAAAGGAAGATTGTCCCTGAACAGAAATCACAGTTGTTTCACTGTTTATACCTGAATGCTGCACAGAACAGCAAGTTCAGCAAGGGAGACAAGTCCAGCTCTCCAGACAACTTGGTGATATCACTTAACCTTTTCTGCTGTCTCCACCATTAAGGAGGTAGTAATAGTTACTCATCTTTATGACATACATTCAAGGACTACACACCACAGGAAAGCCACGGGGATGCTACGTGATTGTAGTACTTTGTGCATTTGTCATTCTGAAGCTGCAGTTGCTGTTGACAGACTTACTGAGTGTCCAAAAATAAAAATCTAGCATGCTTCATTCCAAGGCTGAGGTAGTTGGTACTAAAAAAATATGAAACTCTTGTTACAAGCTCTGAAAAGAAAGCAAAATGGATTTACGGGAAGATTTCTTTAGAGAGGACTAGAGTTACAAGGCTTGAATGCTTGTGATGCAGGCAGATGCTCTGGGATAAGTTTTGCTTCAAATCACAGTTGATGCAAAACCAAAGTTGGACTTCAGGTGGAATCAGGGGGAGTTTGTGAACTTTGCCAATTTTGAATGAGACAGGAGAAATTCACACAAAAGTCCTTGGATTCTAGGTCTAATTTTCAGAAATTTTTTCTTACTTGATCTACAAATTCAAAGCAAAATCTTGCAACCAAGAAAATCTGCCAAATGTTCAGTCACATGAAGCACGACAGAACACCTGTGTGAATCCACAGTCCTTCTAATACCCCGTAGGTGCAACAAAAGGTGACCAGAAAGAACTGCTGAATAACCCCCAAACCTAGTCTTGCCTCCTTCCTCACATATTTAATGTCATTCATTGAATGCCCCATTGTGCCTTCTGTTTCAAGCAGGGAAGCTTTTTCAGGTGAAGTGATTTAGGAAGTGTGGGGCAAAATCCTGAACTATTATATCTCCACCTAGCAGGAACTTCTCTTGGTGGAGTTTGTTAGCAAAGTCGTGGTAAGCTTGCCATGATGCTTGTGAACCCACATTATTCAGATTCAAAACCATCTCTTTGTTAGGTGACCATTGACGTAATCTTTTCTGCTCGGGGTCCTCAAGCCATGTAGCCTCACTTAGAATATTTGATGGATGTAGAAAAATATGTACGTGTTGTTTAGTTTTTCTACATATTAAGGATTATATCTGTGGTCACACAAGGAAAGACTGCTAACTGCTAACCTGAATTTCTCAATGCTTGGGATGGCTGGCAAGGGATGAATTTACAGAGGTACAACATTCAAAAAAAACCATTCTGTACTTATCCACTCAAACACTAGAAACAGCTCTAATTACTTCAAGAGAATGGCATTTTGGTCTCCTAGATCAAGAAAGACCTTCAGGATTTTGTTTCAGATGGGGAAGAAGCATATACTTAGGACAGAGCAGAAGTTCTCTACTGGAGAAAACCTAATTTCTCATCCCCAGGATCTTTAATTCTAAATTCTTTTCCTCTCTTCCC
>VZTU01009919.1:18602-43432 GCA_013400835.1 Zapornia atra
CTATTAATATATTATCCTGGTTTCAGCAAGGATATAATTAATTTTCATTCTAGCAGCTGGTGCAATGCTGTGTTTGGGATTTAGGATGAATGCAAGGTTGATAACACACTGATGTTTTCAGCTCATGCCAAGAAGTCAAGGATTTTTCAGTTTCTCATACTGCCCTGCTACAGAGAAGGTAGGGGTACCCAAAAAGCTGGGAGTGGACACAGCTGGGACAGCTGACCCAAACTGACAAAAGAGCTATTCTATACCATATGATGTCATGCTCTGTATATAAAAGGGGAGCTGGCTGGGAGGTGGGGCAGCTTGCGAACTAGCTGACTTTGGGTAGTGAGAAATTGTGCTGTGCATCACTTGTTTTGTATATGCTTTTGAAATTGTTATCATCATCATTACCTTCCTTTTCTGTCCTATTAAACTGGTTTTATCTCAACCCACAGTTTTTAGGTGGATTTGGAAAGGGAATGGCATAAACAGACGTATTTCTGAATGGGGATGGCAACAGTAAAACTGTTGATCTCTGATTTAGAGAGCAGGAAAAATTGAGAATATGTGGGAAGTTAATGTGATCAAAGACATGGTTTTGTTAAAACAAGATCAGCTCATGGACCACTTAGAAAAAACAGGCAAATAGTGGTCAATTGTTCGCAATGAATTATTCACCCTGTTCTATTGGAAACACAACGATCCCAGAATGCTAAATTAGGAGTTAATCAGGATGCAATCTCTCCCTCTTCCTGTTTGGCATTGCCACTGACCTTATTGTTAGAGAAGCTGTCTATGGATATGACAGAGAAATAGCAAAGCTTAAGCAGTACACCAAAATGTTTAGGTTTTAGCTGGCAACACAACACCTATCAGTAACAACCATCAGACAAAAAAATTATCAAAACACTGTAATATTTAAAGAAAGGTGGAGTTTATCATTAATTATGAACAAAATAAATTTAACAAAGTTAAAAATTCCTCTCCCAGGCATTTGGTGGAAATATCAATACATTGGAGATGAGTAAATCTATTTACATTCTTCGTAATGAGAAAGTCTGAAGGAAAAGCTAGAAAAATATGTAATAAATCTGTAAGGAGAAAAATCATTAGAGAGTTCAAAAATATTTAATCTCAGAAATTATCTAGGAGAAGGACAGGATTATCTCATAGAGAAATAAAAGTAAACTGTCTGCCATGGCTGTCTTTGCCTGGCTAAGCAGACCCTCCAGTGAGCAGGTACACAACAGGTAACCCAGTGGGATTTAACAGTGCATGGGATTTGCAAAATGCAGGCCCAGGACACACAGACTGAAGAACATTATTCATGCCTGAAACACCATTGGATTGTCTCACAAATATCCAGCATCAGATACGAGGAGTCCCCCAATACTACTCCTTCATGTAACTTTAGTAGAAACTACACAAGGTACACAAGATGATGCTTTTCAGGTTTGACAGGCTCTCCTGCTGAAATGGAACTCTTCTGCATTCACAAAGGCCTGGGTTCTTATTTTAAAGGCTTTAATCCCAAATATTCTTTGTATTTCTCTAGGAAACATCACCATTAATTGCCAGAAGGTACTTCTTGTTTTTGCAGCCTCATCTTCAAAGACTCCCATCCACATTTTGACTTACTCTAAGAAAAATTAACACATTTCTATTTGCATATTGACTGAATATTCCTTAGAGGGATGAGGCTTAGCTGCATAAATCCCAATCAGCTTAAAGATTTGATGCCTTTTTCAGACAGGAGTATCACTGCAGTTTTAAAAGATTTTATCTTGAATAGAATTTGAAGCAAATAATAGTTAATGTCAATATGTCATTGTTGACATCTGCCAGTTGGGCTCAGAAGTAAAGAAATGCTTTTAATTGTAGCCCTCAAAAATAAAATAGTAACCTTTCAGTCAATTTATTGCTTTTCTAATTTCCAAGCACTCAAAACCTCTTTGGGAAAGGTGTTGAACCAAAAAAATAATTTCAGAAGGGAAAGAAATGTGCTGCAAAGAAACACACAAGACCTCTGCATGTAAAGATAGTTGCGCAGCCAGGAAATGGCAACCAGAGCATATACAGCAGCCAGTACTCCAGTCTCCACTATGACACGTCATGCCCAAATCTCACTTTCCCTAAATTGTACTCTCACATCAAGCCAGCTCTCAGAGAAGAAAGGGGCAAAGTTTCTCACCTCTGCTAATCTTCAGTTCTCATGGCAGGACTGTTCTGACAGATCCTGTTTGGATAACTGGCTTCAGCTACTGATTCAGCAGAGGGCTTGGCTTGTTGTGAAAGCATAGCTACATGCTCCTAAATACTCATGGATTTGGAAGGCAAATAAGCTTTACTCGTTTCAGCTGCCTGCTTGCCCATGTGTCCAGGAGTCAGGTGTTCTGCTTTACAATCAGTCTCCTGCTGAGATCTTTAATTGGGCTTCCAGATAAAATAATCTGTAGCAAATAATAGCTTGGAAAGACTTCTTAATCTTCATTTTAGTGTTGTGTTTTAAGATCACTTTTTCCTTTTCAAATCCTGTGATCAGGGCAAATTTCCCAACATTAGCTCAGATGTTGTTCCACCAGCATACATGCAGCATACATGAGCAACAATCATCATTACTAATTATGACCTATAATACCTTAATTATAAGCTCAATTTCTTATTTGAGGGAATAATGGGTTAAAATATGCTAATTAGAACTAGGTTTTCCTTTTGTCTTCAATGGATGGAATTGTATTTAATCAAATCCTTAGCATAAACACAGAACAGACAACTACTCACAGCAACTTAGATGCTGGACCCAAGAGTACATTTTTTTCTTTCTGTTTAAGCGTTCTACAGTTGCTTGAATGTAATCAGTTAATATTGTGCTCATTTAGCCATCCAGCAATTCTAAGAGTATTTTGATATTTCCGAGGAAAGGAAGTCACACTGTGTTCTTAAATCAGCAACTAAATTAGTCATAAATAGAACACAAATTTCTTTTTAATAGCTTCCTCTTAAGAGAATTCTTTTACATATCTACCATACTCCAGAATAAAAGTAAAGTAAAAGCTTGTCAGGAAAATACACAATTCAACATTAGAAAAAATACAGTGGACAATCTGTTGCCACTGGAATTTGCTATTGCTATGCTATCTGATGCAACAAGATAAGCATAAAGATGAATGTATGAGGACATCTGCCTACTTGGATTACTTTTATTGCAATTTAATTATCAATTAACAACAGTTTTAGAAACTTGTTTTAGCTATTCACCTTGATCTTTTGTCTCTGCATGCCATTAAGGAAGTCAGAACACAAACTGCACAACACTGCAGTTATCAGTTTTATGGTAAGGTTATATATAATGCATTCTTTCTATCTGTTAGGTATGAACCTGTTTCATGTAAGGTTTCTCATGTAAGCACATCTACTGTGGAGACATCCATTAAAGGACTCATAGGTAGTAAATTAAACCTGACTTCAAAGACAATCGTTCCTCAGACAAATGAGGCTACAGAGATAGAAAAGGGCAGCAGCAATCATTAATCTATTGAAGGCCACCTTCTGAAATGTACTGTTGTTTCTAAGCTCAATGACCATTTCAAGATTAATTGTTCATAATTTTACAATGTGTCTTTATAAATTATGCACTATTAGGTGATAAAATGTTACACTGGAATTAGTTCTCTTTTATTCTACTTATTCCAGTAAGTCAGATGCTTTAATTCACATTATTATACAGGATTACTCTAAACTCCTGATGTTTATAAGTTAATTTGAATGAAATATATTTCATAGTCAAGCCTACCAAGTTGAGACCCCTGTGAGATGTTTCTTGGGTGTAAATGAATTACTTTATAAATTTACTAGGGCAGGTTGTCTCATCATTTGCACCGTCACTTAATGTGCTATGAAGGGGGAAAAGCACAATAGTTCTCATTGTATACTAGTCTGTAGCAGAAGATGAAGGACTGGCATATTTTGAAGATTGTTCAACTTCCAAAATTCTGTTTCATGGTAAGGAAAGTATGAACAATAAGAATTATTGGAAAGATTAAGTCTTATGTTTATTGGCCGAGATAAATTATCAGCTTATGTTAAACTGTAATTTCTTCTCAGTTTAATAAATCAAAGTGTCACTTGTCTTTTAATAAACTTTTAATTTTTACTGCATTTCAGCTTCAAACACTTCAAAGGATTTTCTTGTATTTTTTTCCTTCTACTTTTTTTTCCTAAATGTAATTCAGTATTTAAAAGAAACCCCTGCTATTGCAGGACATAGGAAACTAAAGATTTCATAAAAATATAATGCTGGAGAAAACTGAGAGATCATTTTTTTATATATGACGCAGAAAGAGAAGACATTTGGCAAAAAAATCCAGACCTTCCCACAAGCCTGGGAAGGATCATCTATCTCTGCAGGGGCACTGAGGCATCAGGCACACCTCCACCCAAGACACGCAAGTTGTGCATTACAAAACTCATCTGTGAATGCCTAACGCGGGATCTGGAGTTACATTCACCTTCACATCCCCAATGGATAGGTGCCTGGGGAAACCTCAGTTATATCAGCTGACTGGGAAAGGCTGTATGGGAAACCCAACATAAAAACAGAGAAGGTGAGAGCCAGCACCATATGGTGTCCTTCCTCTCATCTTTATTTGTAAAACGGGTCAGGTACATGATCGGACTGTGTAGCCTGTGGAACAGTTTTGTGAATTCTGGTTGCTCAGCAGGATATTAGCCGTACACACATTTTGGCAAAGCTTTGCTATTTCAGAATTTATTCCTAAATTAACTGACTTCTACTGCCTGTAGGTAGCTCAGGCAAGAGGACCAAACTGAAAACAACAACAAACAGACCCTCACTGCTGAATATTTTATTGTTAATTTACAAAAGATGCTATTTGCAGAAACACAGTCTGCCTGCTGAGTGAAAAAAAATAATGATAGCTAAGTCTCCACTGATTTTACAATTTTACAGTGTTCACAGGTGAGAAGGAGGAAGGATGCTGATTTGGGCAGCATCCTCCTCATCTGCAGTTTATTTTTTAAAGAATAAGCTAAAAGCTTGAGGCAGTATCAATGCTGGCATATTTGTTTAGCTGATCCAAAGATGACAATGCATTATTAAAAAATCCTCAGCCTATAATGTTTGAAACAAAAGGGGCTGCAGCTTCCATTTGTTCTCCTAAGTCATGTCAGTGAAAATATAAACAGCCCTAAAAAACCTCCTGTGACTTAAATACTTAGCATAAGAATAAGTGTTTTCATAACCTTGACTTAAGTGAGTTTAAGTTATTTAAATAGCTACTTTAAAAAAAGGAAACTTCAAAATTTTTCTAGAGACAAATTAAAATATCAGTAAACTCTACATACCTAACTGCCCATACGGAATGTATTGGAATCTTTCATTTGCTAGCACCCTGAATCTTTTCCTTTCACCTCCTTTAAAACTCTGAGTTACACTAAACTTAGTGTGGAAGATGGAAATGTATCTTCTCCCAGGCTTGTGAACGTTGGCAAACACTCTAAAGCCAGGTGTGTTTGTGTGTGTTGTGTGTGTGTGTTGGGGTCCTCCTTGTTTTGGCCAAGTATTTTCCATTAATTAGACAAGAAAATGTATTTAAAAATGAGAAGAAGGATGCACAGGGTGAACTACTGACAAAGATGGGAAAGAAGACCCTGCCTCCCAGTGCCCTCTTCATTAAAAGTCCCAGTTTCCCCCTCATTCCTGTATATTAGGCGATTTTTAAAAATTTAAGCATTTTAGGTAAATTACAAAAGTCCTCACACTAGGTTAATTGGTACTTCTGGTACATCCCTAGGCCCTAGATGGCCTACCTAGCACTTCCTTTGAAATTCCATTTGGTATTTTGAGTGTGCTGTGTTTATTGACAAAAAACCCCTCCAGAGATAGGCAGTTCTATGAAACTTGCCACACATCTGTTGGATTTTTGTTTATGTATTGAAATGTAAAAGCGCAACTGGAGAAAAGTGGATTTGTGAGGTGTTATTTTCCTAAAGATTACATTTAATAATGTTGGTGTACCCTCCATAATTTATTTGATTAATAATATTTGATCTAAACCCAAATTATGACTTCCCACATATATGACATAACTAATGAACTGTGAAAGGAAAGCTGTTCAGATGGTCACCAATAACCAATGCTTAGTTAATCCTTTAAATAAACCGGAGCTCACAATGTGTCCCTTTGAAGTCATAAATAATGTATATTTTTCTTTTGACTTTTAATAAGCCAGTGGAGTTCATCTCACAGTCTCCAAACACATATATTTTATTATGGGCCTCTGCAGTTTACTTTAATTAGTGTGTCTGAGTGCTTTGGGAGACTTAGCCCTACTGAAAACAAACAGAGTCTTACCATCTATAAAACATTAGCTCCCTTTGGTTTATCCTGATACAGCCGAGGCTCAGTGAGAAACACATGGTGTAAGTAAACACTCATAATTGCATTAGAATTCCCGGGTGTATTGGTAATTCAAGCTCTGTTTCGTGATATTGTTAGAGCAGTTAGAGAAGGTTTACCAATCTCCTCGTCTTCTGGGATTTCATGAAATTCCATTTGGAGAGAACTTTAAATGACAAATCTAATAGAAACACAGCAAGAGACAGAACAAGCCACAGAGGCTCTGAAAAGGAAGAACACTGCTAAAAACCCCCTTGGTGTTTTGTCATGTCTCTGAAATTTCTCATTCCTCTAAGCTCCTTGCTGATGTGTCAATTTTTGCTCAGGGTGGGTATGCCTGTGTCTTCTTCCACTGTACCCTGCACAACTTTTCATCCAATCTATCAAACCACCTGATAGTCCTATTTCTCTCCTAATTTTCCCAGAAAATGATACAGTCAGCTCCAAAATGAAACATATAGACCAAAACAAATGCTTCAGTTTTAGTGGTATGTTGAATGATAACAGATACATTTTGTTAAGGAGGGAAGAAATTGTTGTTGAAGGCTTTCCACTGTAATTTGCAATTTTTTTCCAAAAGAAATAAAGCATCCCTTGAAACAGACTGAATAAAATAGAAGCAGACTGGTCTGACTCTAGGAAAAATCCATAGCTATTAGAGTTAAACCAAATATTATTCAAATTAATGGCGCTAAGCAAATTTCAGTCTACTTAGGCCCTTGCCCCAAGCCCCACACATGCTATCTCTGCATCTTCTGGAGTTCTAATGCAAAAATTTTAAAGAATAAAATGTTGAATTCTTTTATGTTCCTTCTTGATGTAAACCCAGTATGGCTGCTTAAACAGCTAGATTAAGAATTCAGTATAAAATTAATTTGATGGGGTTTTACTGTTTGACTGTTTTGTTTTAAATATATTTTAAAGGTACAGTGCTCCAGTATTTCTCTGGCAAAGTTTTCCAAACTACAAAATTCCTCCTCTAAGCAAGTATTTCTCAGCAACAATATTTTTTAGCTTTACAAAAGAACAGAAGCTTTTATATTGAAAAAAAAACCCAAAACCCACAGGAAAAAAATAGATGCATCTAATTTCAAAAGCAGTTCAATGCTAGGGGTCATATATCTTTACACAGAGTACTCTGTTTTGGTGGGGCCAAATTGCAAAGCCTACTTACTAACAAGTACTGCCTGTAATTTATTTTTTTGGTCTTGCTACTCACAAAATAGGGAAATAATTATTTCATTAAAGTGCTAAACAGAAAAGACATTTCATTCTGCTGTCTGCCCCTTGAGATCCTCTTGAATGATTTGTCCCTTTGAACTTGTACAAGCTGGTCATTCTTTATTTACTGTGATGTGTGTCAGCATGGGTTTTGTTGGCTGTTCTTTTTGCTATGGTGTGCACTTTCTGCTTTTGCTCCTATGAAACTCCCCTCTTAAACCTGTTAAGACATTTCAAAACTCAATAACTTTCTTTATGAACCATGCCATTGTTTTCTATTCTACTGATCAGTGCAAACACTATCAATAAACCCCAAACTATATCCGTTGATGGCCTGAATGTAGAGAGTGCGGAAGGTGAGTGGTTGGAGCCAGGCTTCTCTCGGTGTCCCAGCGGGAGAGAGGCTGAGCTGGGACTCAGGGGTTACCTGCAACACACAGTGATGAGCTCTGCCAGGCCAGATTTGCTGCTGCCCCACACTTCCACAGCAGCTGTGTCTTCCCCTCCTGCACCATGGAGCCCCACATCTGAATCAGAGGTTGTGAATTGAAGGCATGAACAAGAATTCATTTTCCCTTTAGCAGTGCTAAGCCACTTGTTAGCTGTAGCCTACATATGCAGAGCACAAGTTTGGAAGATTTACAGCTATTTTAATGGTGACATTTTGCTCACCCTGGTACCCTGTCAGCAGGAAACTGTGTGCAAATAGGTCTTTCAAACATGTTTCTGCCTCTGGAAAAATTAGAGTTGAAAATCATGTCAGTATACTACTGGTCTAAACAATCTTTGCTGTGGAGAACTGGGACACCTGCCCCAAAATCCACACCAGTTTCATGTATGAATTGTGCTAAGTGACTATGGCTGGATGAATTCAGCTTGTTCTTTAACACCAATTAAACTTACATAAATATACAACCTCTGATGCCAAGACTCCAGCAAAGCTGCAGTACTAATAAGGTTTGCTGAAGCTCTAATTCTAAACCCTGCTGCATGGAATATTTCCTCTTTATTATATTCATCTGCAGAAGTTATGCTGAAATTAAAAAAGGACAAACCAAACCCCAGTTTGTCAAAACACACCATATTTATAATATTAAATAATTGAAGCTATAAGTAAATATATACAGTGTCGATAAAATCGAATTATCAGGCAAAGCATAATTGGGGTTTATTTAAACTGTGATTGACTCCATTCATCTGTTATTCCAGTGGATATATAAAGATAAATTGCTTTCTCGGAAATTGAGACACAACCTTCTTTTTTTTTTTTAAAGATATTTTTCTTATCAGGTTTTCATTAGACAAGGCAGCCTGCTTTATATGTTTGTACAATTTAAGTAGGCTCTTAGTCTGTTTGTTAATACATCATGTTTATTTAAAACTCCTGAAGGAAGTTATTAATCTGTCAAAACTTTAAAGATTTGAAGCTGATAAATAAATGAACAATGCTAAATAATTCTTTGTGGTGTCTACAAAAACACAAAACAAGTCTTACTGTTCTTCTCTAGAAGATGAAGCCTGGATTGCTTTCAAATTACTCAATATTTGCCTACACTACCCAGCTGCCAAAGCCTGTGCTAGCTGGTAAGTACACCCACTAGCTTAAACAAGGTGCCTTTCTGACCAGAAAGGTTGGTCAGTAGTCAAAAATACGCTCTAATCCAATTTTCAATTTCTTATCACGAGAGGCGCTATGGAATGATCGCCATTTGCAAAAGAACAGGACAAGCACAGTTAAAAGCCGAATCTCTAATCCCTCTGACTATGGCTTAGAGCTGAAGCCAAAAGAAATATTGCCTTAACAGGTACATTTCCCCTGAGGGGAAGCACACTCTCGACCACCTAGCTGGTGAAATGAAGAGATAATAAGATGTTCGAGTGTATCAATGTGTGTTGGCTCCTGACAGAAAAGCCTGGAATTAGTGGGTGGCAAATGCAAGCCCTGTTTTCTGACAGGGGCTGTTTCAGCATGGTGGCAAGTCAAACATTGCGATTTTGCAGCCCCTGTCCCCAGCAGCCAAGTCACACACCCAACCGTGGGAAAACCTCTGTGTCACTGACATTTGCCTAAAGAGACATTGGAAGTGATCGAAGGGCAACGCAACCTGCTAACCACTCGTTAGACTAGTTAACAGTAAGGGTGGATGACAGCTACTGCCACAACGCTTACGCTGTCTTGCTACCTGAAAGAAATGCAGCTATTAATAAGTTTAGTCTGTGAAGACTGATTAATACTTGGGAAGAATGAGCTTAAAAATATTTTCTCCAATTAACTGAGGAGCTTCCCCATTCTTGCAAACATTTTGCTCACTAACAATAACCCTGACAGGGTAGGTGAAAGATTTTACTTCCTTTTAGCACAAAGAATTTTTTCCTTGGATCCAGTTCATTTACAAGACAAAACTGCAAATGTTTCTAGACTTGTCTAGATTAATAGTCAGGCCATTACATCTCATTTTAACAGCATGCAATTTTAACTTTTTCATGTAATTGCCTGTAGAAACTGACTGTGAATAAGATTCTGAGACCAGTCTTTGGTACAGGTTTCAGAATGTTTTCTCATGGCAGCAACTATGAGCAATATCAGGCTTTCTCCTGGACACTTCAGCATAGATCCCTTGTGACTAGACAGTGGCACTATCAAGTCAGGAATAGAAAACTGGAAAAAGTGTTATCAGGCAGAGATGGTATCACCAACTTCCTCAAGTTTCTGTTGCGACATCTGTAATTTTTAGAGCTCTATTTCAACATGAGAGAGCCCAAGCTCTCACTTTAAAATGTGACTACTCTCTGGCTTAGGGACAGAAGTTTGAAAATGCAAACCTGAAAGGTTCACAAATTATCTTGGTTAGCTGTTGCAGAACTCCTAATGCTATCTGGATATACACAGCTCAGGAACAAAATGTGGTAAAGCATCATACAATTTTTGTAAAAAACATACTGCAAAACATACAGGTTGCTGCGTTCCTCTCTCTCAAAGCCTCTGTAAATAGACTGCCAGTGTTTTAAGCTCCCTTTCTTTTATGGTGATTACTAATGCTGTGCATAAGCCTCAGGTTGTAAGAAATGCGCCAAGTACCATTATTCCGAATCGAGGTACTGAACAGGCCTGTACATGATCAGTTATGGTTGCTCTCATTTCACAATGACATCCCCCCCATTCAACAGTCATAACTCTGACACAGAAACTGTGAAAAAGGTTTAATTGCCCAGGAAGAGGCACCTCAGGCAGCATGAGAGAGTTCATTCTTACACTGCCTTTCCCCCTTTTGGGACCGCACTGACCTTGGCTCTTATCTCTGTGAGATTTACTAACTTACCGAAGACTTAAAGTAACATTTTCTCTCAAAAATTCTTAAGAAATAACAGGTAAATCCTAGTGTTATAAATATTCACTGTCCTCCTAATTCGAGTCAAGCATATGCATGTGAACCCAAAAGTGGAGCCATTTCAGAACAAGAGCATATTTCACTGACATTGTTTTTTAATATTAATCATCGTCGAGACTCAGGAATGTGTTGTCATACTCAGCCTAGATTGTACATTTTCTGGGGTAGCAAGAACTCTGTTATTCGACCTCAAAGCCATGTTTTGCCATTGTATAAATAAATGCTGTGGGACTTCACGGTCAGATGAGTATGGTCTCTGCACATAATGCCAAAGACCAAGCTCACTAAATTCAATTGTGGTTCATCTCTGCTTGGTAGTGTCCAAGCCACAAACTTAAAGGGCAAGCGCAGTTCACATATCTTTGAAATCCTTCCAAATCAAACAATCCAGGCAAAGGTAAAATATTCCCCTTTTTCTGATGAGGCACGTTATGCAGGTTACGTTTTGATAGGGCCGTATTAAACAAATAGAAAGGGGTGAACTAAAGCAGAATCCATTTTCTTTCCATCTGATAAAAGACAAATGTTCATATCACGCTTTCCAGTGTAAGGAACACATCTGTCCAAACTAATGTCTCCCATGCCAGTTCAAACTACCTTAAGTTTTCTTGAATTCAATCATATTTCATTCACATGTCTGTAAAGAGGCATCTTTCCTCAATGTTCACTGCTGTATGTTTGTACATATAAATCCACTTTTTTGCACATTTTGTCTGCAATAGAGGTTTATTTTCAATTATATCTACAGAAATCTACAATTACTTAAACATGCAAAGAGCCATAACTCTATTAAACTGACAAACTAAATTTATCCTGTGCTTATTGAATTGGCTTATTAGACATAACCATAACACATTCCTAGATAAGAAGGGGCATTGGCTTGGCCTGGTTAAAGGAGTGGTATTTTTCAGTTATTTTAACCTGACAAAGCTTTCAGGCCAGAATAACGTGACAGTTCTTTCAAATTGAAGGTTTCCAAATGGTATGTAGGCAGCATACAACTCTTTTTCCCAAGTTAAGGTTTCAATGATTCAGACAAGAGACACTGGAAGATACGCTCCAGTCTATATCCAGAAAGATTGCTTCCAGAACTTATGAAAAGGGCTTAGGTTTTATCAACAACACATGTAAATTAATAGCATACTTTATGATTCTGGACAAATAACAGCACAATTAAAATCCATGGGAATGTTATCACTCCTATGGGACTGGAATGGGAATTTCCCTATCAGAATGAAACCATCCCCAAATCTTGGGGCACTCATACCCAAGCACAGTGTCTTGTAGTGATTTGCAAACATGAATGTAGGTTCTGAACTCTTTCACCTGGAAAGATTTTTGATGTTTTACAGATGGGAGTACATAGTGAAATTAAAGGCCTAATGCAGAGTAGCATTTTGACACCAAAAGTAGGTGTTAAGTGAAAGTTAAGTAAATAGCGTCAAAATCTTCATGAGCTCCTGGCTAATGGGTACAGTTTACTCATTTTTAACCTGCAGTTTCTGAAAGGATTGAGGCAAGTATGCCCTTATGTAGAAGGTATTCCAACAGAGTGCAGCATTATCTAATTCTTAACAAAAATAAGTTTAATAAGCAGACCTCCTTGTCTGGATTGCAGACAATCTAGGATGACTTCCCACCACTGTCTGAGGAGATTCAGTTCTACAGCTGACTGACCCCTGCCATCTTTCTAGGGAGGGTTTCTCCCTGCTTGGTGTGCCGGTGTCTCCAGGTCCCGCTCAAGATACCATCCATTTCTGGTGGCATAATTCAAGCTTCTGGATTCACTTTTTGCAGCCAAACACACAAAACTCTGCTTAAGCCTTGCTCAAAAGTTTCTCAAACTGCCAGTGATGAGGCAAGAACTAGACCCCACAGTTCATAGAATCATAGAATGCTTTGCTTTGGAAGGGACCTCAAAGATCATCTAGTTCAAACCCCCCTGACATGGGCAGGGACACCCTCTATTAGATCAGATTGCCCAAAGCCCCATCGAACCTGGCCTTGAACACCTCCAGGGATTGGGCTTTCACAACCTCTCTGGGCAACTTGTTACAGTACCTCATCACCCTCATTTCCTAGGAAACAAAACTGTTTTCTAATGTTTTGATCTCTAAAAGCTTTCTTTCTTGTTCTGTGCTTTAAACACTTGGTTTCAATGCCTGGTATGGTCATACCCTGCAATCTAAATAATTAGAAAGACCTCAGCAAGCTGAGCTACTAAATACAATTCTCATTTTTATTTTTCCTTCAAGAGACTTGATTGTGTCATGCTGCAATTGGTATGACAAAACGTAGAGCATTTGATAGCATTTATACCTTGAAATAGGAAAATTCAGCTGCTTCCTTTTTTTGAACAGTCAGGAATCTTGATAGAACTCGTGGAACAAGTTGAACACTCTGAAGACAATATTTACAGCTAGCTGGGGATACACTCCTGCTATATAAACTGTAGTGAAATCAGACCTACATACATGGATTGTCATAATGGGCTTCTCATATGTTGTTTCTGACTCCAGTTGGAAGTTATATGTTAGATTTTTTGTTGCTAATTTACAAAATAAAATTAAGTCTTCCTTTACAAGGAAGAAAGAGTGGGAATGTGTCCTGTGCCTGGAGGTGGTGGAAAAACGTTTCTCGGTTACTTTGGTGACTTTTTTGGTTTGTTTTGAGAGTGGCACAGTGTAAAATTACCTCAGGGTGCACTGTGTATCTCCTATTTCTATCTGATTTACAACATCAATAAGCAGAGCATTCCTGGAATATTAGCAGAAATATTCAGATAATGGCTTGGATAATAAAAGGGATGATTTTATCCTTTGTTCAGTGTGGACATCACTGACATTAGACTTCTAAGGCTTGGAGGTCGTTCACTGTGGTAAAAAAGACAGGTAAACAGTGGAAGGGAAAAGGAAGTGGCATGTTCAATGCAAATAAGTAGCTCTGAGACTCTTGACATTAATGGACAAACTGCTGAATTTTTATGAGTTTAAGTAGTAAACATCCTCAGCAAATGAATGCCTTTCCACAGCTTGGGCAGGAGAGACTGCTCTGCTCACTCTGGTCTTTCAGCTCAGGCTGCTGCAGACAATGGCTTTTTGGCTGGAGGGCTGGAATTTGTGCTGAGGTGTTTTGGCTCAGCTGGCTTTTCTGGGTTGGAGGTTGCCACAGAGAGGTGAAAAATGGGGCAGGAACAGAAACCATGGCTGTAGTATTTCCAGAATTCACCTCCCATTCCTCATAACACCAGGTAAACCAACAAATACTGTAAGAAAACCCTGGTGCTGTCTGTAAGTAGTGTTTTTCTGTATTGAAATGTGGGGAAAGTGGATTATGCTTTCATTTAAAGACAAGTAGAAGTGGGGTAAAATATTTATTTCTGCTGTCCACAAGACAAATAAAGGAATCATGGTATTTTCATATAGCTTGTCTCTTTCTGCCCTTTCTAAAATGCTTAATTTTTCTTAAGACATGCCCTTATGAATAAAATTGGGTTATTCTAGGTTGGTACAGCTCATTTTCTCCTTTCAGTCTACCAGCCTACACATTCCATACATCTAGAACGTTCTAGACACAATAGGTGTCCTCAAGCTGATATCTTGAGGTATGGGAATGGGGGAGAGTCTGATTTAGGGACATGAGTGAAAAGTAACACAAAGATCAGAGTAGACGCATGCCTCAATTTGACTCCTTTGTATTTCAGTGAAGCTGGTTGACTGAAATTATAATTCAAGTTACTCTTATGAACTATCAAAAGTAGCCCTGATATTCTAAATGTTCATGTGATTTTTCTAATTCACATTGACAGGTATTTTGAACCTGTGCAACACTCCAGTCCCTGCTGGGATGCCAATATACAAGCAGGCAAAAAATCGAAATGTCCACAGAAAGATAACAGTTATGTTTTAAAAGTGGTATCACTATTTCTAGCAAGACCATTTACCCCTTTTTGCTGAGTTCCATACCTAGGAGAAACTATCAGTCCCCAAACTGAGATAAATACATCATGTGAAATACAAAGGTTTTGTTTTGGAAATTATTGAAAGATTAATTCTGAAGTGTTTTATTTAAATTCATGTAGATTAGAGATGGATTATTTTTCCCTATTTGAGGAATTTCTTCACAAAGATTAAAAAAAATTCCAGTATTAAAAGCCTTCAGTTGAAATAAAAGAGGAAACATTTAATAAGAAGAAAGCTTTAAACCTTCTGAGATTTTATGCGCTCTTCAGTGAGATGAAAGTAACATTTTTAAGTCTCGGGATCACTTAGAAATATTTTGAGGTGTGCTGTTACCACATCTTATCAGCTTTTTGCACCCCAGAGCCATTTCAAATCTCATTGTGCTATGTTTGGCAATACACTTAAAAGATTACCACTTAATCTAGTTAAGTAAGTTTGACTTCAAGCAAGTGTCTATCTGTCCATCCAGCTGCTTTTTACCTTTTGTTTCTTTGGAAAAGAAAGGAAATGAAAATCATTGAGGAAAAAATGGGACAACAAAGTCTGATCTTATTCGGTTTTTCTTGCAGCTGTGACTTTTACTAGACAGACTTTTTAGTAGCTGGATTATTGTCATTAATTCCATTGGGAGCGTGGCAGTTTCCGGAATGCCTCATTTTCTATGGTTAACTTTATTTTAAATGAAAAATGTTTCTGGCTTTGAAGAACTAAAGTGAAAGAAAGTTTTGCCCTCAAGTTCAAAGGCTGCCTAATGGAATCTGATACACCGCATTTCCAGTTACTGTGGGGATGAAGCAAAAAAGTAGAGATGCACTTTAAGAAGGTGATAGACACCTATAGACATAGCACTCCTCTTTATGTGACAGAGGAGTAGCTACCCCACTGCACAGCCGTCTTCTCTCGATATTCAAATTGTAGCTCTCCTCCTCTGGAATATGCTATCAGTTACCATAAAGTCCACAGACATTCTGGACTTGTACCCAGAAACTGCAGCTGGCAAGGTTCTGAACTCCAGATCCTCTGGTCTCTCATGCAGTTTGGTAGATAGCCCACACTTTTCACTGAACAGCATCAGACTTGCAGACACAGAGTTCTAATGAAAGACAGAAAATAAACAGAATAGAGAGACTGGAAAAATGTACATGAGAACAGAAGTAAGGTTTTAGGGATTTAACTCTAGTATTAAACTTCCACCTTATATTCTTCTGTAGAGTCATTAATTTCCTAGGTTTTTGAAGTGAAAAAGGTAAGTTAAACTTGAAAAGGTGACACTGTTCAGTATAGTAGGATAGAAACAGGAGCTAAAAGTTCTACTGGTTAGCTCTGAAGACAGATCATGAACACACCATTAATTGCTCACAGAGGAGTTGATTCGAAGTTCACCAAATGTAATGGGAATATTTCTATTGACTCCAAAGGTCTCTAGAGCTCCTTCTGCAAGGACTGAACTTTTATTGTTCATACTCATAAGACACAGTAGGTAGAATAACTTTCAAATTATTTTTCTTTTTTTTTTTTTTAAATTCAAAATTTGTGGCATTGACTCTGGGTACTTCATTCTTTATAAACTTCTGTGGATTTCACCAGAACACCAGCTGAGGCAATAGACCTCATTTCAGCCTTATCTCCAGTTCTCAAACTTTGAGATATCCGACTTACTAAAAAAAAAAAAACCAAAGACAACAGTTGCGAACATTTTTTTGTAACCACAAAAAGCGTGTGTTAACTCTTTTGTTATACAAAAGCTACAGTGAGATAGGAGTTTTCTGCCTGTTTACACTTAATTTTTAAATCTGGAGATCTTAATTTGCTTTGCACAGGAGAGCAATATTTCATAGCTGGGAACACAGGCAAAGTGACTGCGAACTCATTCAGGAAGCTCAGAAGCGGGGATCGAATTCAGGTTTATTAGATCCCTTCCTGCAGCTCTGACCACTAGACAGTGCTACTGTCTAGCTCATACCGAGGAAAAGCTCAGAATTAAAAGTGCAATTTCTGCAGGGGGGAGGATCTAGGCTTTGGAAGTTTGACAATGCAAGGAATGAAAAAGGATTTTTAGAATGGAAATTCTTATGCTACTGCTACTCATTCTTTCTATATACACAAAGGTATATCTTGAAATAATTAAAGATAATTAAGTTGTTATACTCCTATTTTAAACACTAAGATTTCATTTGCATTAATAATTACCTACGTGCATGTACATGGTGTGATCCTTGTGAAACTTAGTAATTGTGGTTGGCTTCAACAGCAATGGCAGTAAAACACTGCCTCAAGACACTGAATATGGAATAATTTTACTTAAGCAGACTGTCAATTTAAATCTTTTTTTTTCTAGCCTGCCTTGCTATTTTCACCGTAGATTTTGTGCATTTTCTTCACTGTGGAAGGTACAGCTAACTTTGGTGCAACAGCAATATACTGGCAAACAAGTCTTTTATTTTTGCTTTCACATTCTGTTGCAGTCTGGGGCCTATTTTTGTCTCCCAGGTAATGCCAGAGACACCTTCAAAAACACATTCTCCTCTATGTCCTTTACCTAAAGAAAAAAGATAAACTTGCCCACTGCTTTTTAACTCTCCAGCCTTTTCAACTACCTGTGATAGAAATTTGTGATGATGTTCAACTTAGTACATTTTCTGCCATAAAATCCCACCCTAGTAAAGAAAGTGGAAGAAATAGAAGGGAAGTCAAAATAGAGCAATAACTTGAAATGGAAGACTTGCATTAACAAAGCAATGACCCTAAAATATTTTCTTTCATCTATATGCTAAGCATTTGGATTGCGCTTTCAGTTAACAAATTCTTGGAGGCTTCCATTCACTGTAAAAATAAGGACCAGAAATGCAGCCAAGCTACTCCATTTAAATAAGCATGGAAATGAGGCTATTTTGCCAGATAGACAAATATTGTAAATATTTATACTTGCAAGAATAATAACAACAAAACCCTACAGAATCCAACTACAGAGAGACATCTCATGCATGCATGCATACATGTGTTTTCACCTGTGATCTGTAGGGGATGATAATAGCAAGAACACATTGAATCTTAATTGTCACTACTATCCTTATTCCAGATCTCAAATAATAATGAATCACCTGCTCAGGATGTCAACTTGTAGGAGAGCACTGCAGGCTAAAATTGCTACCTTCCTAGAAGCAGGTTATTTTGATAATACTGAAAATAATGAATTAAATATACTCTTAACAAATGTTCCTATGATGCATTCTAAGAAGTCTTCAGAGTCCTATCTTTTGACCCTACCTAGAGCTCTACAAACCAGCTATTGTATATATTATGTTATACTAACTTACTAGCTCAAACTTCACCGACTTGAATAAGAGCTTTGCCCAGTACACCCTGCTGAACAGAAATAAAGCCCATAGAGTTAAGTGAGTGTCATAGTTTTGCATGGACGCAAAACTACGACAGTCAGTCAAGGAACTTTTGCCTTTAGAGTTGCCAGTAGAGTGTAGGGCTGGGACTTTTTCAATTTTTTTTTGGTTATTTTTTTATCTCTGATAGCTGGATGTGGCTGAAGAGATTAGAATTTCTAAAAGAACTTGCTTACTTAAAATACCATATCCTACTAACTTAAGGTCTTATATAAAAAGTTAGATGGGCTTTGGCTGTAAGTTCAGACAGTCTGTGTTACATTGAAGAGCACATCCTGTTCTCCGCACTAAGGTATCTGACATGTCTGGACTCATATCTCAAAAGCTGCTGTATTAGTGTCAGGAGAATGTAGGACACTTTCCTACTTTTTGTAGGAGATGGAAATAAGAGAAAATAATTGATGTTTTCTTGTATATACTATGTGCGACTGAAGTCTGGAAAATAGCTGGATAGATCTTGTAGTTATAAATAATTAAATTAGATGGACTGATCGTTTTATTATTAAGCAATATATCCATCAACTTTCACTATCCTGATGCTGAACTTCATCTTAGAGGAAGCCAAGACATTACAAAAACCACCGGAAGAATCATATAGAAAAGAAACTTAAGGAAGAAATATGTGAAAAGTAAGTCTGACAGCACTAAAATAATGAAAAAGATAAGGGAAACTAGAAATTTAAAAGAACTGACAATTGTGCTGATGTTGTTTCAGTATGTGATACTCATATGGAAGATCGAAAGAACAGATGGCAGTGAGAATGAATCCAACAGCCATTCAATATACACTTATTTGTGCCTCTAGAGATTGTTTTTTGCCTTATCCCCTACTACTGAGAAGGGTAAGGATAGGAGTAATCTGTTACCACTACAACAATATTGTCGTCTGCTCTATCACCCAGGTAGTGCTATCAATACTAGACACAGGCCTACTTAAACCAATGAAGATCATGATCTGGATTTCAAACGTTCAAAAGAAACTATGGTTGGAATGGGGATTTTTCTATTCAGTGATTTGTAGATGCATGGACAAAGTGTGAGACTTGAATCTGGGCTCTGAACGCTGTAGTGTTTGTGCAGTAAATAGGTGTATGCTTGTAGTTTGATTAAAACTCCTCTATTCAATAAGGATATATATGGAGGTACAACATGGAACAATATAAAAGTTTATAAACTATGTATCTTGATTATTTTTTAAAATTAGAGAAATCTTGATACAGTAGCTGTCTCTCTTGAGAAATGGATCATACAAATCATGAATACTCTCCCAGGTAGCTACTGCACTTGTGGATATACGGTATATAACAACCTGAAGTGATGAAGGTCATCTGATCTGAAATATTTAGCGTTTAACAAGTGGAATTAATTTGAGTTTTAAAAAGTAATTTTTTATTATGTACAGATACAGTGTTATGCCATGTTAAGCAACAGTCCTAACTCTTCTCCTCCTCCCCCTCAAAAGCCTCAAAGAAAATATAAAGAACCCCTTGGGTGACGAGACGAAGTTACTGTAATGAAAATATGCACAGGCCTTCCAAGTCTGTAAACGTATGATAGAACTTTCTCAGTGTTATCTAGAACCATCTGGAAGCTGGTTCACAGGAATGGTGAAATAAAAGCAAGATGGCAGTGAAAAGTAACACAGGCATCTGTTACAGATATTTCAGCTACTTATGCCACTACTGACTGATTCTTCACAAAGGGTTGATTGCTCCTATTTCCAGGCTTAGGAAGATGTCACCCTCTTTTGTAAAAGCCCTGTATTTTTGTCAGCCAACATGAAAAAAATACAGATGAGACCTGCTAGTAGTGAGCCAACATGCCATTCCTGGAAAACATTTCCTTCTTGGTACAGCTGAGAACAGATGAGCAGTGCTCAAGGGATGAAATACTATTTTCAGGATATCAATTGTGAGCCACAGTTTATCACGTACCTGACCCCTGATGGAGCTGTGCTTCTAGGTTCTTCAGTTGGCACCAGCATTGCTGACCCGCATTTGCTAAAAAGAGGGCAAGGAAGTGGGAAGGTGCATTGCCTAAGTTCCTGTGAAGACCACGAGAGGTCACTCCAGCTATCTAGACCACAATTTGTCACAGCGTTTCAAAGTATGTTAGAAAGGGCTGCCTGTTCCTCTCTGAGCTTGGGAAAATTACCTTTTCCAAACAAACAAATGGTTTCCACCACCGAATGCATTTCAAGGGTTATTTACAATTGATTCATAAAGTAAAGAAGCTTAAGGAAGAGTTTGTCTGATTTAAATATTTTACTGATCCAAAAAAACAAATGTAGGACTGTACAAATATGAGATTCTTGGATTTGAATTCTAACATGCACAGACATAGAAAGGCAGCATCATGTCTTCAGACATGAAGAGCAGGTCTCCCTTCCTACCTCTCTTGCTCCCTCCTCCCCTTCACTGCTTTGTGCACCCTTAATACAGGTTTGAAAGGAAATCTGCTGGCAAACACCATGCCTTTCTGTTCCCTTTCTTCTGCCAACCAGGATCAGAGATGGTGACTGTATGCACACACAGGCTCTAGTGATTTGTGACAAGTAAAAGTTTTCCCAACAGGAAGTCAACAGACAATGTTTCAGGTTTTATATCTTTGAGGTGCCTGAACAGCACAAAGCCAACAAATCCTTCTAAGACATGCCCCTCTAAAAGCAAACAAGCAAGCAAATAAATTACTTTCTAAACAAACCCCAATGCTATGCTACTGTTAAAAATCACATCTAAGGATGCCTAGAGCTCAATTTTTGTCTTTGATTTGCTGAAGCATCTCTTTGACCACATCAGTTATACTGTGAATATGCTACACTGAAGAGATAGCAAAGTTCAAGTCCTGGGCCTCTGTTTGTTCTGGGAAGACTACTGTACACAGAGCCAATGCACCACACAGCTTGCTTAGAAAAACTTTAGCTCCATCCTACTAGCAAGTTAGTCTTTTAGCTCTACAGCTTTCCTCGATACTGTCATCACATCTACCTGACATGATGGTAAGCTTTGCAATGCCATCGGCTGTTTACTTAGACTGAGATCTCTGGTCAGCAAATAGTATGGTAATGTAACAACATTGTTTCGTAGAGCTTCAGACCAAGAGACATGACAGCAAGAATTTTCTAGTTTCTGATCTGAACTATCAAATCTGATAATACACACAGGCCTGGAAGAAAGATTTCACATGAAGAATTTATCACAGTTTCAGGTAAGCTATAGACGAAGTGAAGTCCTTAATTGAAAAGCACACACTAATCAGACACTGGCCATGGACCTGGGTGTGAGACTCTCAAGTCTACCTCCAAATCTTGGCTTAGTTCTCTATGTGAGCCATTACAATTCTTCAGCCAGTATGATCTATCTGATAATTGTACCATACATGCTGTAAACCTACAGTTCTCCAAGCAAACCTGATTAACTATGTATTTTTTCAAAGTAAAAATATTTCTTTTTTGAGAAAAAATGTCTCCAGAAAAGCACAATGAAAGGAACAAGATAGTGAGGCTGCAACTTAGACATGAGATTCACACAAAAATGGGTTCCTAGTGCTTGTGAAAACAACCAGAACGCGAGCTCTCCATCAGGCCTACTTCTATGTAATATACTTTGCAATTTGTAGGAAAACAGCTGAATTCTAACTGCGATCATGCAGAGTGATCCATGAATAAACACCTCATGGAAAGGCAGCTTTATGATGTTTTTTCCTGCGGGTAGAATTGCTCTCACATCCCAGTGTTAGCATAAACTGTGGCACCTAGCGCATACCCTGAGTTACTGAAGAATGAAAAGGAGTATGAATATCTGCTAAATTTTGATAAAAGTGTTTTATCTAATAATCCATCATTTACCACTGTTGCACAATTACACAATAGCAAACAGATTCTGACAATGGTGTTTGGGTTTTTCAGTGAAATTGTTAAGTAAAACTTCTGTTAAGTGATACTTTAAGTCAATTTTTTTCTTTGTGATTAGCCCTAATGCTTGAAGAACATTTAGTACTGTAAAATGAAACGAATTAATGTGGATTTTACCAAAGACTAAAACTCCCTGTATCAGATGAACTCTATATATCAAAAAGACAGCTGATGAATAACTCTGATATAGTGCATATGGTAGAAATGGCAACCACTCAACCCTCCAGCACTGGGTGAACCTCAGAACGTTTGGAAGTTTTGTTTTGATCACCTTCCAGAAAATGAAATTATTATCTCAACACAGCCCAACCTTTTTGAGTCTATAAATCAAATGTGTTATGAGCAGGTTTTATTATAACACTTTTGACACTTCCTGGTTTCAGACAAGTTGAAAATGCCATGACAAGAGTCTTAGAATCTGTATGTTCCAATTTTTATTTTATTGAATATTATTCATTTACCAACATACTAGAGCTCACCATAATCATGTCAAGTTGTGCAGGGATGCAAGGAATGCAAACAGACTTTGCTGACATTTCATTTGGCTCGTGGGATGAAAATCCTGTGCAGTTCAGAATTTTTGGTTTCAGTGAAGCTCACAATTCTGTTCTGTATTACAGAAACATTAAAAAAAAAGCCAATTGCAAAAAAGTTGCCAATTGCAAAAATTGTCTGTATTTTTGCTCATAAGCAGTGACGTTTTTAATTTGTCATGCTAAAATGGCTAAATTTTACCTTATTCCTTCCTTAATTTTCACAGACTGCTCACCCACGTGCTGTTTTTTGCTCCAGAGAGAAAGGACCCACTTATCCCTCTGCATTCATGCCCAAGATCTGGAGAGCTTGTGTGAATGCAAGGGGAATTGTCATGTCTACATCAGCTGAGTTACAATAAGCTACAGTCCTCCTCTTTAGGTGTTCAACTTAATTTCCAAATGTTGATGAGATAAAGCCCCTGTTAACTAACTAAAGTATGCGTGGCTGAGTATTAATGAGGACCAGGTGTCTCACTGAGAGGGGATAACCCACCAACTTAGTGTGGGTATTATGAACAGAGATGACATGCTACAAGTGTCTTTTCAAAAATACTGCTTAACTGAGCACATATAGGAAAATCTGCAAGACTTTTATTTTCACAAAGCCTAAAGAATAGCTGCAAAATTTTATTCTCCTACAGCAGTGGATCTGCCTCTTCTGTGCATACTCTTCAAAGGCAATGATCAGCTGTACTCTGTATTTCAGAAGATGTATAAATAGTTCTGGAAAAATCTTGTGCTAATTTTACTATTTCCTTAGAAGGTCAAGTTCAGGCATCTCTAAACTTTGTAGCTCACATCTGAACCGAATGGTAAAATTTCAGCTTCTCAAGGCGTGCACAGCTGTAATCCAGCCTCTGGTTTCTAGGGACCAAAGGTCAGCACATTAATCTATTTGGGATAATTCATAGAACCTCTTTGGAGAAAAGAAAAACATTAACATAAAAATAAGCCATGTTTCCTGAAAATGAATCAGAACATTTTATGATATAAACCAGTATCCCAACGATGACCCAAACCAATTACTTAAGTATGTTCAGGCTTAGACTTACTCTACTCTGTTTCACTCTAGGTATTGCAGCTCTTTTGTTAAACAAATTTTTAAAAAATAAGTAGTTTAACTCTGGTTATGAAGTCAATTGTTTTGAAAAGTATGGAAAAAAAAGAAATGTTGCTGAACAGCTGAGATATGAAAATAATTATTTCCCACAATTTTAGAAACAGCATCAAACCCTGTAATAATAAAAATGGGTGTGGAAAATTTGTTGCTCCTATCACTTTTGAAAATTACTAAAACTAGTTTACAGAGAGTGTAAGAGGCTTTTTAACAGATGCTTCTTGAACCAGGTGTTAGTAAAGCATTACAGAACTTTGCAGAACCCATCCTCAAACGTTTAGAATTCGAAGCTGACATAATTTATATCAAAGATTAATCTTAGACAGCATTTTCACCTAGCTCCATTTCTTTACTCAGCTTTAATTGTTCCTGTTTTGTTTTAAATACATTTTTTACTATTTTTGCATAGCAATAGGTGGAGGTAACTCTTCTAAGTAGAGTGATCCAATTTCCAGTTTGCAAAACAAGAGTTACCCAGCAATGACAAAAAGAATGTAGAGAAATAATCTATATGAGAATATGAGAGGGGGGAGAGATTTTAATTTTCAGAGAGCAGGGTTTTACTCATGGTAGTTCTTGGCATGTGCATTTCATGTGCATGTCATGGAACTGATTTAGATGTGAAGTTCATTGTTAAGCTTGGGCTTACTGTCAAATTAATTCAGTTATTGCTCATAATGTTAATTCCATCAACCTAAAGAGCAGAATTGAGAGCAACAGCAAAAGATGAAGCATGCGCTTGCATGTGTGTATTTATACCTGTTCATGTTCATTAAGAAAACTTCATAACCTGTTCAGGTTTGTTTTCTCAGCTGGTAAAAGACAGATAGCTGTGACACTTAAACTATTAAAAAAAAAAAAAAAAAAAAAATATAAAATGCCCAACCG
>VZTU01009919.1:43443-167380 GCA_013400835.1 Zapornia atra
AAAAGATTATAAATGGCCCAACTGACATTTCCTCTCTCCTCCTTCCCACAAATTCTCAAAAAAATCCAAAATCCCAATCTGGGTGAGGCACAAAACCTGGATTGACACAGGCACAACTGAACAGACCTGTGGCAGGAAGGCTAAAATACTTTGGAGATTCTGTGGGTGCATCAAATGACTTTGGAACACCTTCTGACTTCAGAATTCTGTAAAAAAAGTAACTTTCTTTTTAAACCACAAATCATTCTGATTCCTGTGATGGGAATAAACCCATTGCAAGGTGCTGATGGCCTAGAGAAGATATTTTCCATAAAGCTAAATAAAAATGTATGACTAGTATATTTTCAAAACTAGCGAGGAACCACAGAAATCCCGAGGAACATCAAGTTGTACGAAGGGGAACCAGTGCCATGTAAGAATATGTTCATTGCATACATCAAAAATTTTGTGGAAATGTTCCACAAGCACAAATGAGCTCCAGTATTCGTTGAGGGACTTGATTAGCATGGATCCATTTTCTCCAAGTTGCTTGGCTGTTGTGTGTTTTTTTCTACTGCTATGAAGGACTGCTGAGAAGGCATATTCCAGAAGAGATCCCTTCTGCTGTGCAGTATCTTCCACAGGGGATCCACTAAGTCAGTGAGAATTTTGTATGGCACAGCATCGTTAAATATATGAGGATTAATTCAGTTGCCTCACTACAAACTTGGTACAACTATGAAGAGAAATGAATAGGGAAGATGACAGAATGATCTTTTCTGAATCCCTGTGCTGTCATGCAACATGGATAAATAATGAGAAATAAGTTCTTGGCAAATGCTAAATTTGGCTCCTGAGAGCTTAGGCATAATGGTAATATGATACTCAAAGAGTGCAGTGCTCAGTCAATTAGATGAATAGCCTGTTTTTGCTCATCCTTGTCCAATAAATTTGAGAACAAATGACATTAAAGAAACCCAATTATGTCTGCAAACTAGGTACTGGAACCTGGCAGATGACTGAGGGATATTAAATGATCCTTCATAGACATGCTAGTTTGGAAGGGGGAGCTGTTTGATTGCAATTCAGTGTTAAAAAAGGCAAGAAATGCCTCATGTAGCTACAGAGTTAATCCAAAACCTTGTGTTGTTGCCTTTTCTCTGCTGAAAAGATCAGCTACTTTTTAGCCCTAAATCAGACTTGCTGAAATGCAGAAACCTGTTGGTCTTTTCTGCCTAGCACTATGTGCTATGCAGAATTCCTGTTCTGCTCCCCTAAAGATAGCACACAAATAAGCTTTGACTAATAATGTTTGATCAATACACTTATATGAGCATGATCTCCTCCAACTGCCAGCTGCCCTAAGGCCACAAAGGGCAAGACAATATAAGAACCCAAAATTGACTTGTGCTAATTCCATATTAATTAAGCTTTTCTTGACCTGTCTTGTGTATTCTTAAGGAGACAATGGAAGATCTTTGCATGCAGAGCAGCAAACATGCTCTTTTGGGATAATTTCAATAATCTCACTATATCAGGACGATTCATGCCCTGAATTCATGCCCTTAATCAAGTTGCAGCATGTTAGGGCAATGTAGAGAGGGTGAATAAAGCTATTATCCATTTCTGCACGAAAGCCAATATTATAGCTTAGCAGAAGGCAAAGGGTGCAAATTCATATGTGCTCGACTACAAGCCTTTTTTTCCTCCACTGTACAGAATATACAATCCCTGTTTCTTTACATTCTGTCATAACTTTTTAGGCTTGAAGTATTTCCCCCAGTTATTCACACGTACACTGTCGTAATAGATGTAAACTGAGAATCCAGCTATTGATAGGCCAATCTCTTTAAGGTTTGTTTACAGCCGAGGTAAACACATCAGCAAACATAAGGCTGTCAGCTTGCATGTTGCTCAAACACCATCAGCTCATGTCTTTACCTGAGGTAAGGCAGTGACCTCTTATAGTGATTGATTTGGGCCATTAGCTCCAAATCAAAGTTGGTTTCAGTTCATCCATCTTTCTAGAACCTCAGCAAAAATGCTATTTGAAAATAAACACTGGCTCTTCGTCTCTTTTGTCAAAAGAGCAGCAGGGAGCTGATCCACATGTCACTAACTACATCTCCATTCTACAGCCTCCTGGAAGCTGTGCTGCTGAATTTAGGTATTTTGTCTACTTACAGTCATGAAGTGCAGGTCTGGAGGAGGAGAGATTTCACTTCTTTCCAGTAGCACTGTAAAAAGGCTTCTCACAAAGCCAAGTCTGCTGAATGTAAAAAGCAGATCTTGATACTTAATCCCTCTGTTCAGCTGACCAACATTTGATTTGAGATCAGAAAGTGGAGGAAAAAGCATGTTTCTGAATCACTTTTGCAAACCCTGGAGTGTCAAAGCAAGAACTGCCAACAAAACAAAGCAGCTGGGGGATAGCTCTCATCTACAGCAACTTGACCCTGATCCTGTTTGGGGTGCTGGGCACACGGGACACTGTAGTACCTTGGCCTGACCTACAACAGAAATCAAGGTGATCAGGAATAGAAATGACTGCATCCCTTGAGGATTGCTCTAACAAAGGACAGGTTTACAAATGACTGGTTAAAATGGTGTTAGCCACTGGAGTCTGTCCAAGGGCCTGGCCTGAACACAATTAATTCAGAGCAGCATCTCTGCCTGCCAAATCTGTGTTTGTAATGATAGGCCTGCAGTATCAAGTGTTTGTAGGTGCTTGAGTCAAGGATTAATCCTGGGGATAAGATTTAACTTTTGTTAATTACTGAAGTTCTGTCTGCCATACTCTAGGCAAGCTGAGTGTCAGGGTAGGTCCAAGTCCTGGCTTGATGGTTGCAGAAGGTCACCACCTCTCACTGCAGAGTTGTGCCATGCACTGAGGTGGAGGGGTCCCTCTAAACTGACTGCTACATACATATTTTGTGATGGTTCAGACATTCTTCTTTTTGCTCAATTTTCCTCTTGATTTGGAAAATTATCTTTTTAAGAAAGGTACAAAGGTACTCTGCTGTTGCAAGCACCTTTTTTTTCCATAGCTGTGCACACATTAGGTTTTCACGAGTTTGACTAAGACTCTCAAAAAATATATGAACCAGTATAGCAGTTGGCTATTCAAGTGTGTGCGCTAACCCCACAGCCCTTTCTTCTCTAGTATCTCCTTAGCACTCCATAACTTGCCTCTCTTGGTCTGCCCTTCCCCAGGTCTGACCTGACTAGAGGCAGAGGCACCTCTGAGACACTGTGGGACACCTGAAGACTCCTTCTCCCGAGCCTTACTGCTATGATTGGGCAGTTTATGCTTGTGGAAGTAAATATTTAAAAGAAATAACTTTTTAAGGGACCTTGTTACCATGGAGTCTTTTTCCTTTTGTATGTCTTCATCAAGATCGATTGCAAACTTCCAGGTTGGCTGTATTGGGTTTTTTTTTGGCTGGTAATGGGCATACTCTTAAATCCAAATAGGCTAAATATTAGTAACATCTGATGTAAGGAGCTTAATAAATATGATGGGGAAGCCACCTAAGCTTGGGTTTAGCTTTGCTGTTAGGCTCAAACCTTAGAAAAAGAAAAAAGGTTTCTTTGTACACTTTGTTAGACAAATACATGTTGTGAACTGCAGTCAATATTTTTCTTTAGCATTTTAGGAGCTGATAATTGTTAACAGGAGGCCTTACAAGGGAAGCTTCAATGCTCTGGATTATCCTTCTGGGCTACTGATTGGCTTGTCTCAGTAGGAAGACATGGAGAGACCTCCTCCTGCCTTCTGTCGAGAAAAAAAAGGATTTAGTACAAATTGAGAAGTCACCTCATAGAGAGTGTCAAAAGTGACCTCATTGTAGCTGGTGCAGCCGGCTGAAGTCTGCTGGAGCCTGCCATGCTTTTTCTGGGTCAGATTCCTTGCCTTTTGTTATTTGAGCTTCCTTCTGAGAGCCTGGGCTGCCTAAAGGGGTAACAGGACATTCCCTTTCTTTACCTTTTAATCCAATCAGAGGGGCCTTGCTTTCTCACAGAGGGCTGGGATACACGCTAAGGTTAGCCGAGCAGCTGTGAAAGTGAGGTGAAGATTAAGATTTTGACTCTGAACATACATTTCAATATGAATGAAGCCAATAAAAGGGAGATTATCTTTCTTGCTACTTTTCTAATTTCTCATCCATGGGGCAGCACTGTTTACAGGAAGCTTGGTGCAGTTGCCATGTCTTGGTACTTTGCCCTATCAGGTACAGAAATGTTTGGTCTTCATCTTAAAATATATTTGTGGAGAGCAGGAAGGAAGGGAGGAGAAAAAAGTAAGGGAGAGAAAATCAGTTTTGGATGGCAGCAGATGGGAGCATTTCAAGTAAGAAATGCAAAAGTATTCTGCTTGCAGTCTGGCACTTCAAAGCAAAACGAAGAGGCCTTTCAAAGAGGATACACATTATTATTTGATTAAGATTCAGCTTCCTGGATGAAATGTGCATACAATTATTAGCATGATGGTAGTAGGTTTCATAAGAGAAGTTTATTATCTTTTTGTTATTGGTTGCTATTAGCAGTGGGTTCCACCTCCTACCCCATGTATGCTTCCACTCTATTTTCCCATTGCATATTTGGATGGGTGTCCAAAACTTGCCACATCCTTTCAGTTTTGAATACAAATCAGCGTTGCATAGGAGGTCTATCCTAAGATTTAGGGTGTGTGGAGAAGTTGTACTCAGACCATGCTTACTTATTTGCATCTCTTACTGATGGCTTTCTGCTGCCCTGCCTTCTTAGGATTACATTCTTATGATGAAAGTGGTGAAATGCTGGAACAGGAAACCGAGAGAGAAGGTAGATTCCCCATCCCTGGAAACATTCAAGGTCAAGTTGGACAGGGGTTGGAGCAACCTAATCTTCTTGAAGATGTCCCTGCTCATTGCAGGGGTTTGGACAAGATGACCTTTAAAGGTCTCTTCCAACCCAAACCATTCTACAATTCTATGAAGAGTCATCATGCACTCAAATAAGGACTCTACCTCTTGCCTTATTTCCTCAAACTGTCACTAACTATTGTGATGCTCAGACTTTTTAAACCTTCTGAGTTTATATTCAATGTCTTTAGAGCTGGAACTGATAATACTCGTCAAATTTCTCTTCTTCAGTCCCGCTGAGGACCAGGAGGAAGGCTTTACTGCCTATATAAAACAGACAGATGCTATATGACTTTCTGTGATGCTGAATAGCCTGTTTTTAAAGCTTGCCACGGACTTTTCACTGCTTTTCACCCAGCTAAGCTATTTCCAATCGGGTCACAGAAAGAACTTTAGGAATTCAAAGCCTGGACAAAGCACTTCATTTTGCCATAATTCAGCTTGAGAATTATGTTGCAAAAACATTATTTTTAAAAACCTAAGCATCAAGTTGTGTCAAATGGTGTTCCTAGACAAAATGCATTTCTGAGGAATTCAATGAAAAGACTTGTAAATCTAAACTTGAGGCCAAAAGCCTCAGGAGGCAACCCAGTTCCTAAAGGTTTGAATGTTTTCTTTCCCCAAAAAGCTTTTGTAGAAACTGATGAGAAATGAGACACACAACATAGAATTTCCCATTCTGAATCAGAGAAGTCTGTTGCGCCCAGAGGCTTTCCCTCAGCAGTGGTCAGTACCAACTCTTTCTAAGGAAGGACCAACTGGTGGCCACAGATAAATCTCTGCCATAGAAAACTGCCTCATACCCTTTGGAACTACATCTACACTGTTGCTTTCTCCTTTTTTTCCCTCTCCTTTTAAAAAAAAAAGTAGTATTGTAGACATATAAGGGATTTTTTTGATGGAAATAATTTTTCACTTTCACAACCCCTCTGTGGTTAATTTCACAGGTTAATTATAGTCTTCAATTATGTTGGGGGAAGAAGCTTTACTGGTTCTAAATTTCTGTTCTTCTGATTCTAGGGAAGCTCCTTTACTCTGATAACATGAAAGAAGGGACTGGAAAGTTTATTGTATTCACAGTGATCGCTGTCTGCAACACCCTTAATATACTTTCTACGCCTATCTAAAAAGCAAGCATACAAATTTAAGCAGCCCAAATCATCTTGGTTTCTCTGTAGCAGTCAGTGTAATTCTATGAAATACCGTTTTTAAAAAAGTGTATAAACCCCCTCAATGCAACCTGAGGTAAGAAATCTCCATCAGAGCTCTCTGAATGTAGAGATATCACGAACAGTAAGTATGAAATATAAGCTAAAACACACTGAGCAAATTTGTTTATGCTAAAACTGGTCCTTTACTCTTTCTGTTATTCTTCCCTTGGTAGGAAGCTTTCTTTGCTTAGAGTAGTAAATATGTTTAAACATTTTCAGTAGACCCATTTTCAATAGACCTTGTTTGGTTGCTATCGTAATTCAAATTTATAGGAAAAATTCAACAATTTGTATTTTCTTTTCCCTTTGTATCTAGAGATTTCCTGGTGACTACACTCCCATTGGGACACTTCTGGTAAAATTAAGATGAACTCAGTGCCCAGTGGACAGGCTTGATACTGTGGTAAATGTTATATCTTGAAGTGATTATCACATATTATCATTTAGATATGCTTTTCTCATTTTTTTCTGTGTTTTCATTTTGTTCCTTAGGAGCAGATGTTGCAAGCTGTACGACTGGTGCTGTAGCAGGGCAAGCTTTATATGAGTTAAAGAGGCTTCTGGAGTCTGATGTAAGTCACATATGGCTTATGTTTCTGAAATTCCTCATTGGATCTGTCTTGTCTGGTCAGAATTCTTTGGATTCTCTGAAATACTGTTATTTTATATGTCTACCAAAACTCACTGGTTTCTATGCCGGTCATCGGTCACCAAGAGGTGTTTGAAAAAAAGAAGTCAAATGGGCATCTACTTTTTGGGTACAGTGCTGGGAAACAGGAAACCTGTTTTCAAAAATCTGATTTTATAAAATCTGAGAACCCCAAATGGAAAGATTTAGAATATGAAGCCTATTGGGGACTGGACAGAACAAGAGAAATACTAAAGAAGTTTGTTTCCTTAGCATAGCATTATGTTAAGTCAGAAGGAAAAAAAAAATTTAAAAAAAAAAATCACTTGTCTGCTCAACTCAAAATAGCTGGATGTGAAACCACTGGTGCCATCCACCACTTGATCCCACTGACAGATTTACTGCTCACTGCAAAGCTGCTGCTGCTGTGTGATGGAAACGGCAGGTGCACTGTGCCACAAAAGAGGGTTTCTGTCTCAAACTTCATCTCCATGCACATGTGTGACTCAGAGCAGCTAGAGGTCACAGGGGGACAGCGCAGTGTTTATAGTGACTTAAGAAGAAACGATGTTACTTTCTTTAATCTTCTCAAGGACAATTTCCCTGCTCTCCCATGGCTGTATTCCAGGGAAGGGAAGCTGACTAATTCAGCACCAGCTGAAATAGACTACAGGCAGAAAGCGGCAGTAATTACTGGAGAAATAAACAATATGCATTGTGCACTATTTACCAAGGAAAAACATCTTTCTGTTCTAAAGAAAATGCGGACTATAAGCCTATTAAATAGCACACAGAGGAATAAACCAGAAACAGTGGAAAAAGTCTGAAATACTTTTATCAGGGCCAAGTCGTAACCTGAGCTCTGGATAACCCCAGAGGCTTGTAAAAATCTGTATTTGGATATAAGTGGTGATATTAATTGAAGATACCTCTTTGTTACTATGTAGATAATTACTGTATCTCCACATATATCTCACAAACTACTCGGAGTTCAGTCCTTCTACTTGTTCTGCAATGTTTGACTTGGCTGTGAGTGTTTTGCAACTGAGCTTTCACTTGTACCTATCCAAAAATCTCTTGCCTTCATCCTAGCTTGACTTCACATCCAGTTTGTAATTTCTCTGAAGAAGATGGCCTATATTTGGAGTGAATAAGGTTGGGATTGCTCCGTTTTATGTCAAAACCTCAATCTCTCCAAATTCTTTGTTCAAGGTCTTTTGAAGCCAGACTGAAGTCTTACACATAGATTTTGGAAATACACCCAGGTTTCAAATGCCCAACATTAGAAATACATGCACAGAGTGGACTGGACAGTTTGAATGAGTGGAATTTGCCTTATTTCTATTTGTATCTGACTCAGATTTTTTCAGAGTAGTGCATACCATTTCAATGATTTCTTAAGACGAGTTTGTAGCATAAAGATTCTCTGGGACCAGATGTCAATCACTGATGATATTACCTTATTTTTTGGTAAGCATGGTATAGCACCATTCTGGCAGAAAATTTTGATGACATTTGCATACAAATTCCCCAATGCACAGTGTCAGCAATCTTGCCAGGGATCCAGCAATTCCAGGATATTACAATTAAGCCATACATTCCTCCCATCCTCTAGCATCTCTTGCACAAAAGGCTGAAACCAGAGACTTCTTCAGAGTTAAAACCCAAGGACCAATCTTAGCATACACTGTCTTATAGCAGTGTTATTTCGCAATTTGCAGTGAAGTTTTTTCTATAAGTAAATTCACACAATGACACCTCTAGGTTTTCATTTTGTCAGATTTTTGTCACCCCTCTTTCTGACTTAACATACAAGTTACAGGTAGCTTGTAGATGTTTTCAATGCCCATGTAGTTTTCTGTTACAGGAAGGACAAGGACATTTGTATTTGTATTCCTTCTTTTTTGTTTTTTCCTCTCTGTCCTTCCAAACCCCTGCTGCTGCAGAGAAGAGGCCATGAGCAGCACATGGGCTGCTGAAAGAGGGCCAGAAGGCACATTTGGTATGCAGTACCCTCACAGCATTACCTCTGTTTGGCACTGCCCTCTATGACTGGCCATCATTTCTTTCATGAAACTCTGTCCTACGTTTATTATTACTTTTTAGATCTTTGTGTGGCAGACTGCAGGGTACCATTCCAGACAGTGAGCAAAGCCAGCTGCCCAAATGGCTTAGGCTTGCCCTGTGCTCTCTGTCAGTGGGTAACTGTGCTGAAGGATGACTGCCCATGGGCCTCCTCTTTCCTGGGATGTAGGAAACATGCAGCTGACTTAAAAACAAGGTAGGCAATCCTGGGGAAAAATGTGATGGGCTTTGAGACACTAAGCTGTAAAGCAGCCTGGCAAGTGGCACCACTGAACATACCACATTTTTGACAGCACATTATCTGTGTTCCCCATTTCTGTACACTGGGGAAAGAGGAGGGCATCTGCTTTCATTTGCATAGATACTTCTTTAGTAGTTACCAACAAAAAATGCAAAAAAGTATACATAAGAAGTTTGATGTTTCCCATTACACCTTTGCCAAATTATGCAAAGGGAAGAAACTAAAACAAATAGAGCAACTGCTTGCTTAAAAGGAGTTGCAGTTAAGATGCAATCATCAAGAAGGTCACTCTGATATTCTCCACCCGTCCTCTGGTAATATTTATTTCCGGAAGAGTAAAAATTCAAGCAGATTGCATGAATAGAACAAATGTCAGAAATGAAAATATGGCTATATAATATTCTGGGATATGTTTGCTATAAAACAGAGACAAATACCTCTTACACCTCTACCCTTAAAAATGTATCTATTCATACTACACAACTTTCTGCCATGCGTCAAACCTTTCCTTTCCATCTGCAGCTGCCTAAGGAGGATCTCATGGAATTGGACTCCTACCTCTCTGTTAGTAGATCCATGGCAATGTTTTCCATGGAAAACATTGAGCGTGTTGCAAATTTTTAGCCCATTTTGAGTTCTAAATCTCCATTTAAAATGATGCTGATTTTAGAACAATCAGAGAATTCCAAGTTAGATTCTGATTAGTACAAATGGTTTGTGGTGTTTACTCAAGGGGAAAGGCAGATCTGCTCAATAAAGCAACAGATTTTTCAAACATGATCCAGATACTCATAGGCAAAAATCTAAACTTTTTATAGACAAAGGCAGGCAGGAGTTCTCACCCAAACTCAATTTCAGAGAACTTCAGAGTCTCTGACTGAGTTTTTTCTATATTACAAATTAACAACTACTGACACAACTTGGAGGAAAGGCCTAGGGAGCAGGAGGGGCACATATTTAAATCCTACCTGCAGGGCTCACAAGGGACCAAGACCAGTGCTCACTGGTCTTATAGCTGTGAATGAGCTATGAAAAATATTCTGAATTTTAATAAAATTTTAAATTTTAAAAGGAAGTAGTACCGAATCAGTGTGCACCAGTGGGAAAATTTGTCTGCTGAAGAGCCCTCCATCACAAACACTTTTACCTCTGAGGCAGGTCAAGACAGAACTACTCACTGGTTCAAGATGCCTATAGGCATGAGCTAGCAGGATATTATTATTCTACTGCCATGTCTGCTCACATGCCTCTGATCTCATGAGGCAACGAATAATGAAAATAGATTAGTAAATTTTAAGGCCAGAAGTCATAATTTTAGCCTGGCCTTGCTTTCTAGTAAGGGTCACAGGATATTACACAGTTTTGTGCCCAAAAAAAGGCATATTTTACATAAAGATGGACAATGTTGCTTAATTGCATATGCTGTTCTTAACTAGGTGAAACATTGAAACAGGATCAGAGTATTGAAAAATATCTACTAGAGCCTATCAGAGTCTGTTGGGAATATATGGAAGGGTCAATACTGAGAGCAGAAGCTAGAATAACGACAGAAAAATGAATCTGAGCCAGATCGCAGAAGCTATCTCAAAGAAATGTCCTACTCCAACAGCACTGGGTATTACAGAAAGTTGTATGATGCTAGTAAACAGGGAAAAAAAGGATGGATGTGGATAACCAGAGAAAATTCAAGTCTCATAGGACCAATATAAAAACATAATGAAGTGCTGGCAGCAATTTGGCATTTCTTTAGCTTTGGGGAATAGAAGGTCAGGGGTCTAATTGTGCTGCAGAGAGGAAAAGGTTTGCAATGTGGGGATGTGTTAGGAACCATCTTAAGAGTTGAAGCTAGGGAATTAGTAAAAAAAGAAAGAGAACCAAACAGTTAAATGGCTGTAATGAAGAGCAGTGTTGCTTATGAAGGGCTGAGGCAAACAGACACCAACCTCTGTACACGTCAAATGTACAAAATAAGGAAATGTGAATATACAGTCAGGAAAACAAGTAATTTTAAAAGAATAACTGACTGCTCTGAGGTCAGAGATTTGCAAATGGTTTAGACAGAACCCTGAACTATGAAGGTGGGTCTGCAATCCTTATAGTCAGCTCCAAAAAAATCCTGTTTGTTCTTAGCATAAGGACTCTGCTCTGAGTTTTATTTTTGAAGACCTGCATCATCTAGTTCTTTGTTGGCCTTCTGAGACACCTGGCTTGATTTCCTTCCTCCTGAAACACAGTTATGTTCTGCAGCTTCTATATCCAAACCCATTTCCTTCAACACATAACACTGTCACACATGGTAACTTACTTCTCATAAGAGATCCTTAAGAATATAGAACTATACATTGGCCTTGAGAAAAGCTTAGCTGAAAGCATGCATAAATTTAGAGATGGGAATGAGCAGAAGGGTACCATACCACTCTATGTCAAGAACAGACAAACACAGTCCTCAAAATATAATGATTACTGTTATTTACTGATTAATGGTACTATATATGTACCAGATAAATGTATAAGGAGATTAAAAAAAAAAAAAAAGAGAGAGGGAGAGAACTGGTTTTGGACACTTATGGAGGATTGCTTCTCCAGAGAGCTGTTAAGAATGCTGCTCAAGAATTGCTCAACTTGATTGAAAATGGCTGGTCTCACTTTGATCTGTCTCCGTTGAAAATTTCCTGTGCTGTGCATTGCAGTAACTGGAAAACTGACATCTTTACACTGCCTTTGGCCAGCAGCTCTGCCCAGGGGTTGAAAAAACAGTGTCAGTATTTGTTGGTTTACCCTTGACATGTCAAAAAAGAATAATAATTCTTAAACCTTTTCTAAAGAAGGCGTATTAGAGATGGAAGAAGTAGCTTTGTTAATTTGGAGATCTGGCTGGTCCAAACCCACCAGCCCTTTTCCCAGACATCCGATTTAATTTTTTTACACTGGGAATAACAAAAATATAGTTAATGTCAAGAACAGAAGTCTTCCTCCTTTTTTTTTTTTTTTAATAATAGTAGGTGCATCAAACTTGATAGATAGCAGAAGTCAGAATCAGTTTCTAAAATACGTAAAGAGAATTCATCCTTTTTATAGCCTGATCCTGTTCCCAACTAAAAATCATGAGTTTTGCTGCTGACCTCTGTAAGATGCAAGCAGGGCTTTTGAATTTCATAGTAAAATATTCTTTATTCCTTTCTGTTTTAATGTCTATATAGATGTAGGCTGGAGTAGGATGAAAGTGTCAGTTTTTACATTTAAGGATTTGTGCTCTATGAGTCTTGATATGTTAATGCTTCCTCTGGGGCTATTCTGGATGAGTGCATTGCACAGGTGGCCCGCTGCAATTTATAGACACAATAATTGAACAAGAGAAATAAGAGACAAGAGTGTTTTCAGCACATGGGATGCAGCTGGTTCAACTACTTTAGCAGGAGGCATAACTTTTGTATGACAGAGTCTCTTTCTAAAACATAGAAAAGTGGACTTTTTTCATGGAGACCCGTGAGCTGCTTTTTGCACTTACCCTGCTTACTTCACATACCAGAGCATGCTCTGAAAGTCACTTTGTCATGCCCTTAAATGAGCAATTTAGTCTACTATAATTTATATTTCTAAGGAACAAGCATCTGTTAAACCAGGAGCTGACTTGAGAAATGAGTAACTCCCATGAACTGAACTAAGAAGCATTAAACTTAGCAAAATGATGACACAATGCAAAAAACCAAAACAAGTGGCTTCTACAGTTACTATTCAAAACTCCTAAGCTCAAACAAACTTTTTCATTGTTCTCCAGCAGCTCTTTATATGGGTAACCTGGACCTTTAGTGTTGCAAACTGAATGTCTTGATGTATGAAAGTTTTTCTTGAGGAAACTGGAAGATGATGTTCATCTACAGCCACTTGACTTTCTGGAATGCAAAATTATGAATAAACAAGCTACTTCTACTGTTACAGACAGAATAATTAACTAAGGAAGTATTCGGGTTTCCAGCTTTTGTAAGGAAAACACTAATTATATCTCATTCTTTCTGGGGATTTAAAAAAGGAAAAAATGTCATTTAATTCTATTAACCAATAACAGATAAAAGATGAAAATCAAGTCTTGAGTCCCTAATAGCATATGTTCTGCTACTGTATTTTTCAGTCAGGGTTTGTCAACAGAGGCAAGAATCTTTAAGCATTTCTGTGATGCAAGTGTTTTTAAAATTTATTAATTCATCCCACATGAAGATATGCTGCCTTCAACAAACTCCAGTAATTAGTGTCCTTTCTTGTATTTTGATGTATTTTAGATGCAATTTGTGGTTGGGATATTGTGGAAGACAGAAACTTAATTACCATAACCCAGTGCTGACCCACAAAAGCTGCTCTTTTAAAAAAATTAATTAAATGCTGGAGTTAGCCAATTAGCTCTGTTTTATTCACCACTTCTTCCTCTTAACAAGAAAATAATTAATTGCTTAATACCCAAAAATTATTTTTTTTCTCTCTGTATGTCCTGTAACAGTACAATTTTTACATTTTCTCTGATGAAATCTGAGTTTATGCTATTGCAATACATGCATGGCTAGTTTTTGATATACTAGATGTTTCATCTTGAGGATGGAATGAGGGGGGGTGAGGGTTTTTTTTAAGCATTCTGCCTTAAATTCTCACACTTTTACACTTTAAAGAAAAGACAAAAATCCTGGCAAATAATAAGCATCCTAATCTAAAATTTATATTAATGGGGAAAACACACAGATTGGAGACATTACTCAGTACATGTGAGATGAGGACATGAGTCACTGACTCTGGTGTCCTGGGTTTAGACAGTCATAAACGAGTATCAGTGTAACCCATGTTCTCATCCCATCTGGAACTTAGTGCCAAGTTTCACAATCCTATTTTGGGCCAATTTTAACTAATACGATAACCACATGAGGTGTAGTTTCTTCTGTTTGACCGCAGTTTACATATAGACAGAGGGAGAGGGACCCTATGATCTGGTATTGGCATTAAGAAAGTACTTATGTGTATGCATAAGAATTATCATTACTATATATGTCCATCACAGAGTCTTCACACACTTCACTTCCATCAACAAAAATAATTCTCCACTCCAAAGTCAGAATAACGTCATCACAACAGGTGACAAAAAGGTGGACAATTTATACACACTCTGCCCCTCATCTCTTCACTGCATTAAAACAAGAAAAAATCACCACAACTATTTAAAACAGATTAAAAACATAAGAAAGGTTACTGAGATCCATATGCTTAAATATAGTGAACTCGGGTTACAAAGAACTGAGTTTAGACAGAAAAACTCACCACAGAAATCACACCTGTTTTGGCATCTTGCTATTGAAATGAGATTCACTGGGCAGAACATCTGTGGCACTTACAGATATAACTTAAAAAATCACAGGTTTCCAATCTGTCTCATGTTTCTGTACGCTGCTCTCATTTCATAGGAACAGGTCTTTGCTGCATTTGGCCAACTGGACACTAAATGCTCCAACTGTCCTTGGCAGCTGGCTTTATAACCATCACCACGACTTAATTTTCAGCAGCTCCGAGCATCTACTTTTCCTAACCAGAAGTAAATGGCAGCCTAGTTCTGCATCTCAGGCCGTAACAGGCGGAAGGAGAAAATGTCTGCTTCATTATTGATTGTTAATAACTCATCTTAATTTTAGTTAGGTGCTTTAGATGAAGCTGAAAATGTCATACTTTGTAGTTTTTCTGCTAGGCTGCAGGAGTAGGGACTACACTGAGACTCACTTCAACTCATACTGCACTTAAAATCAGAACACTTCATTTCTGTTACATATTTATTATAACTAGCACTAAAGCCACCTTGACTAGAAATAGTGATGGCATAATTACAATGTCATATATCTGAGCGTGTCTGAGTTGCTTTGAGTTCTGTGTTCAGCCATAAACTTAGGCCAACGCATGCCTCTAGGCCTAAGAGTTCTTCTAATTCTAAAAATAGATTCTTCACATTTTTCCCTGTATTGCAGTGAACTTACAGCCCAGTTAAATGCTGTTTACAGAAGAGAGATGAAAAAAAGAAATTGCTCCATCTCCATGCATTCTTCTTGCTAGTTCGGAAAGCAAACAATTCTGCTTTGCTCATTGATTACCAAAATAGTTTCTTGATGACTTGTTAATTTGATAGGTCAAGCAATTTATTAGGTGTTTCCTGTGTTTCCAGCTACAGTCTGCATTGCAAGGAAACAAGTAGTGTCTGTGGCATGGAAGATGAGTCTGTGTCTGATGAGAGCCATGTGTACCAAACTCCCATTTTTCATAAGTGCTGTCATTTTACAGATGTATGACCCTCTTCTCCTGGTTACATAGGAGGGGGGGCTGGGGGAAGATAATGTACAGGGTTCAGTAGAGAAACCCTTGTAGGCAGAAACACAAATCATGTCATGCAAACCAGAACAGGCTACAGGAACATCACATCTCTTTGCAGAAGACAATAACAGATAGGACAGAGAAAGATGGAGTCTAAGATGATTAGGAAAACAGGAATGGTTAATGGATAACAGCAACGTGGCGCCAAGCAGTTCATTCCATGTCATAAAGATATGAGGCAACACAAACAGAGAGCAGGTAAAAGGTCTTTGAAATTCATCCAATCAATGCAGATGCAGATTTGTGTTCCCAGTATATTTGACAGAGAATAATACAGACTGTGGAAAAATTAATGTATTTCAAATGAAGTCTTTTGTTTTCTTAGCATCTCTTATTCTCAGTGTACAGTATATCATCTCCAATTTGAAATTATTTTTTCAGTTTTGCTATTTTTTTAAACAGCTCTTCTCTGCAAATTCTAAGCACTTTCTTCTTCATTCAAACATGAACCTTAAGAACATCATTTCTCTTTCACATCAGACCAGTAAGCTCGAGAAACAGTCTGCAACACCTGGGAATAATTCCACCGCACTCCTCACCTCCTGTGGAGGTCCCTACTGAACTACTACTACTGCAGAATCTGACTGGCTCCCATTGCACAGCGAGGGCATAGAGATACCAAAAAGATGCTCAAAACTTTATTGCATACATTTATGGGGCAAATTGAGATATTCTACTTCCTCTGAAGATTTAGAGTTAGTTAGGAAGGTAGATTAATTTCAAATTCTGCTCTGCTTCATTTAAGGTGACTATTTTTATTTTCTGTTTCAGTGGAAAATTACTCACAAACCCTCAAATTTTGATTGGCAATCTGTAGCAGCCCAGTTTGCACGTCTTGGCACACGTGTTACAAAGTGCTAATCCTGGAAGAGCACTGAGAAGTTTGTGATGATACAACTGTTCAGACATCGAGAGTTCAGTGTGCTTATACATGAAAAGTGCTTGGGACCAGGTTTTGGCTGACTTAGCTTGGGTGTTTGAAAGGAAAAAAAACTTCTTGAGGTCCTCAATACTCAGAAGCTTGGATTGCTGCCATGCACAAATTTGCAGGTACATTGCTGGTCACGCACAACCATCAGGTTCTCAGCAGAAAGCAACAAGAAATGAAGTGGGGGCACGATAGCATCTTTTGAATCAACCAAAATCAGTCTGAAAATCCAGTTAAAGAGCTTCTGCTCTTCCTTTCACATAAACACTCCTTGTAAGAAAGGCAGTATTATGTAGTGACTGTAAAGTGACCATCAGCAAGCGGACATAAGTAACTGAGACTTATCAGTATTGGATAACTCTTCAAATCTTAATGACAGAAACTACAGAAACACAGCCAACAGGCCCTTCAGTAACATGCTTGTTTTTCACTAAATCATTTACTTCGGTTGCAGTGTTTATCCTTACTCGGGCATAGATTTCATTGACTTCAGTGGAAATTCTGACTGTACAAGGAATGCAGATTTTTTTCCCTCCTGTAAACAGAAGTTCTCTGGAATTGCAGCCTGCACATAATAAACCTCTGAAACAATTCAGACCCATCGTTCTAATTCACTGTGAACAGAGCTTCAGTATATCTCAGTTAACAGTAAACATAGGCTCTCCTCCCAGTCCTATTGAACTCTATGGCAAAACTCCCAGCAACTTCAAGAGGAGCTGTAGCAGACCCTGGGGCTTTCAAAGACCAGACATGAGATGGTTTAGCCTTCTGCCTACTCTAACTACAGGTCAAACCTTTGGTTTTCTAAAATGCGAAAGAAAAAAAAGAATGCATTTTCTGCCTGGTTGACAGGCAAAAAATGTAAACAAGCACTAGCAGGCATCTGTAATAAAAACTGCTACATGGAGAACATGAGCTTCGTATCACTTGAAATCAATTTTATATACTCATCCTATAATAAAATTCAGTCAATATAACATTTCCCACAGGTTCCAAAGCACTAAATGACAGTTAAGTAGCATCATTTGCCCCAATCAATCCCATATAAAAGCTAAATAGATCAAAACAAGTTACATCTAACCTATTATCAAATAAAGAATGTTAATTATTGCAGAGTTAAGACTAGAATTAAACAGAAAATGATGTGGGTTGGTAGATAAGAAAGTTAGGAAAACACACAACCAAATCTGTATGCCATGATTACATCACATTTGATAACACTGTCCAAGATGCTGTTGTTTATTCTTTAGATAAATGTCCTAATCAATAGATACATGAAGACAAAATAAGAGTAATTAAGAGAGGTGTATTTGCCTCTCTATGGGTACATATCTATTGAAAGCAAACAGAATTCCCATCAGCAAAAACTACTTTGAGTCTAATTTGCAGTTTTTCTTTGATTTATAGCTTTTAGAAACATCATGCCAGGGATATGGTAAATATTCAAGCGTTTCTTAGCTAAAAGATAAAGGGCTGTAAAGCCAGCTGAGATATGACACAGAAAACAAGGTTAAGCATAGTATACTGAAAACTGCAGGTCACCTTTCTTCAAGACCAGAAAGTAACATGACACCCATTGTGCAAGGTTTATGAAGAGTCTCTTAAATGCCTGGATTTATTTTTGGTCACTGACAGCACATAAAGCAAACTCTAAAAGCTAACACCTTTATGGCATTACTCAACTCCAAAAAATTTGTATTAATAAAAGCTTAGAAGGGATTCTTTCACACCTGAATCAAGCTTTCATTGTGCTAGGACCTATAGAAATACATAGGCTTGCTACAAAGTGGCAGTACAGAAGCAATCAAATAGTTTGAATTCTCAAGCCATATTTCTCCAGTTAGCAATACCACTGCAGTTTACCCCTACCTCTAACACTTGCTGCAACTACCTGATGAATCTGCCATAATCCAGATCAGTACCAGATCTGCCATAATCCATCCAGGTTTAGAAAAAACAAAACACTCCCAAATAAAATTTCCTCTCTTCATATCTCACCTAAAACCTGAGGACTTAAAACATAATCAGGTTCATTTTGGTGTCCTGGTTTATAGCCTGGCTCTCCAGAGGTCCCTCACTCAGCGCAGCTGAGGACGCGGGACTGTGAAGCTAAAGAAGGACAGAGAATTTTTCCTAGTGGCTTTGCCACTATCAAACCCATGGAAATAAACTACAAGCTAACTCTGCTTTTTTACTTTGACAAACTATGTAGTAAGTAGAAAGAAACGTGTAAAGAAAAGCTTGGCTCTGCTTAAGTCAGGGAGTTACTCATCACTTCAGCGAGGATTTCACCTTCTACATCTAAGAGTATTTGTCTCTTTCAGTGCAGGCAGCCGAGGGTGATGGTATGCATATTTTCTATGAGTGCAGGGCTTTCCCTGCCCCTAAAGAAAACAGCTTCTGAAGATCAGACCCAAACATTCATTTTCTATGCAGTATTCTTGGAATGCTCTCCTGCTTCCCTGGGCCTCTTAACTATTTGCACCTCACAGTATCCTATCTTTAAAGTGGGTGTTAAAATATCTCTCTGACATGGCATTGATGACAATATTTATGCTGAGCTTTGAGAGACTAGAATGAAAGTTAGTATAGTATAAATGCCTGGGTTTGTTCCTACTGTTCAGAAAAGCCTTTACAAAGCTGATACTTTACATTAGGAATCTTTCTGACAGACAAGGAATGAAACTAGTGAAAGGAACTACTGGTGTCACATCAAAAGAGACCCTCTATTCACCTCATTTCCCTAACTTATTTTTGGCATTATCTTTTTCCTTCCTATCTTTCCAAGGCCCAAGGCATCAAAATTTACATTTTCTTTGCATTCTGGCCTTTAAGAAGAAAAGGAGGAAGGGAGTAGGAGGGGAATGTAACAGAGATAAAAGGAACAAACAGCTCTAGATATCAAGCAGCGTAACCAATTCCTTAAAGTTAGCCTGTGCTTTTGAATATTTTATAATTTATAAACTGGAAACACATTATGCTTTGATTTTCATGCAGCAGCTGAAGTCACATGCCTGTTCTAAGCCTTCTAAGGGATAAGGAAACTGATGGAGATAAAGTATTATTCATTTGTTATTTTCAGATGAATCTGGTCGTTTTCCAAATTTCTATGGTGGGTGGTGTGAAAGGGTGGTGGATGAAAGACATTTGAGAAGATGCTTGAAAACAGTTTTCAATCCTTTAAAAATGTGTCCAGACTCACCCCTTAATCACACGAATAACACCATTTCTTGTTGCTTTTTGAAGGCTGTACACTTTTAATGGTGATATTAAGGACAGTAATCTGCTGTCAGGTATGCAAAATCATAAGTCAGAGATTTTCTGCATTTCTGTACCATTTTGTGAAGTCCTACTCAGCTTAAGGGCCATATCTTTAATTCATCTGTGACAAGAGAGTGTGATCTGACTTGCCTTAATGTTTCTGTCATGCTCAAGGTTAAGCTTTGTATTATAATCCAAAATACACTGCATTTGGTGAAGAAAGACTGCAAAGGAAACAATACACTGCTGAAAGCAGGCCAGTGACACATCCATCTGAATGAGAAATTCAGGCAGATATTAAGAGGGCCATTGCTTACAAAGATGATAAGCCCCTCCATCTGCGAGCACACCAGAACAGAAGCACTGAGGATGGCTTTACAGGCAGAATGTGAAATTGTTCTGTCCCAACTTTCAGCCAGAGATGCAGTGTAAGAGACAGGCAGTACAGGGATACTGTACAACTTCAGCCCTTGAATTCTGAGACGATAAGGCAGACTCCCAGGATTAACAACCCTGTCAAGGGTAACTCTCTGAAGTGCTTATTTGTTTAGAAGAACCACTTCATTCATCATTAAGGAGTGATAGAAATGGAAGCCCTCTGACAGAATATCTGAAGTCTACCTGAATGTATGTTTTCTTGGTATCATAGAAAGCAGGAGATAAACTCCTGCTATCTGGTTTTGAAAACAGTATTAAAATGAAATACATTACTTGCATTTATAGTGTCTGGTTTCTAAGGTGGTTAATTTATTGCTTTTCATAGAAATATTGCAAGCCAACTTGAAAGTACATACTTTCCTTGATGAGAAGTGTACCTATAGGAACACAATCTTAAGTACAACAATGTAATTCATTCTTAAATTAGCAGCACCACCACCCCTCCCCCCCTTTTAAGAGAGACAGCTTTTATTTTCACATTCTTTGAATTTTAAGTAGATGTTTCTGACAGCGACACTTGTCTGGTAAAATCACAAAATGGATTAATTAAACTAAAAATTGTTATATGAAAAACCTGGACTACCCCTTAAAAATTTTTATTACATGGAGATATTCCATGCATTATTTTATACTGCAAAATTAGAATGTGTTTCTTTAGTGGCTCAGACTACTATAATCTGGGGTTTTATTCACAGCCCATCTTTCCTTGATATCTTGCTTAAAATGATGGTGGGGAGAAAGGGTCTAATAACATATTTTAAGAGATGTCAATGACTTGTAAAAAATTTTCTTGAAGGACAGAAGACTAAAGTGAGAGTGGTAAGAAGTGATGGAGTCTGAAGAATATAAAACACTACAAGAATTGCTGCAAAGCAATCCCTCTGTTGGTGGTCCTGTAGATACTGACCTAATTGGATGTTAGGAATTAAAGATATCTTGTTCTGTCATTTTGACAACGTGTGTAGTGAAGCAAACTAGGGAAGCTCTTGTTTTACCAATATATACTCCATTCAAATACACCTACAACTTTTCCTATTCAGAAAAACTGTCATTTACTGTAAGGACAGGTGTAAGATTTCAATACAGTTATGGTAAGAAATGGCAATTTTATTTTGTTACCAGTCCCATCTTTCATAGCTTCTTACCCTCTTCCAAATGCACTGTGAAAAGAAAAAAAACCAATCCCACAATCCAAACAAACAAAACCCCCTTTATATTAAGTGTTTCATTAATTTCCCTTTCTTTTTTCCCCTGCTGAACAAACATGTATAGGAAAAGTATTTGAAATTACTCTGCATGTTCTTAGCTCACTCCTAATCCATACAAGAGCAGTAGCAATGCAAAATTTCACATATTTCAGTAAGAGGAAAAAACTATGCAGAAGCATCATCTTCAACACCGTAATGGTGTGACTAGAAATACGAAATCTTGTCTTTAATTTGTCATCAGAGTTTATGCTGGTACTCTTTTAAAAACTTGTAAATTATATATGTTGCTACAACATGGCGTCAGTCACTGTACATTTGAAATCATCACAGATTTCTGTTATGTTTCTCATTTTGTGAGTTTTTTTAAAACATCTGATTACTCCTGATTATTCAAGAACTGCTCCCTCAGAAAGTGCTAATTAAGATACTGAGGAGTCTCATCTAATATTTATACTTCTGGTGTTGCACTAGATCATTTTGCAGTGCATGAACAGCGTCATGAAGAAGGAATTAGAAGCAGTATAGCTTTGAGCCTCAGATAATCCTGCACTGATTAGTGAGATTCGCATCATCACCTATTCTGAATGCACTCCTCTCAGGATGTTGATAAAGCCCTTCAGTATCACAATATGGACTTCCAAGCACAGCTACGGCTTTTCTACCCAATCAAAGTGAAACCCTCAGTTCACCTGGTTAAGCTAGCTAATCCTAAATCGGCTTTTAGATTGTCACTTAACAACTCTGAGGCACTCCAGAAGGATCCCACACAAATCCTGTGGTAAATGAGGCCTAGGCTGAGTGAAAATGAACAAACAAAAAGCGTTAAAAATGGACAGCAAATTCTTTATCCCAGACATATTTTTATATCTTTAGAGTGAGAATTAAGATGCCAGGAGCAGGCCAGTTCTGTTAAATTGGTCTTCATATGATGATCTATGCCTGCTTAGATTTCAAAGGATGACGTGACTATATATTAAACTGCAAACTGATGCAAATAATGCACAGAGGGTTTGATGCTTTGTATTTTTTTTAATATGAGGGCAACTAATACAGGTTTCAATAGGGAATTTGAAAAGTTTCAGAAGTTCGTCCATATTGGTTGCCTTTAAAGACATTTGAAAAATCTGAATGCATTGATGAACTCCCCAACAGTACGTCACTGCCTTCTGATGAATTTTTTAGCAGAAGTTAAACCGCTATGTTAATGGCTGTACTTTGCAGGAAATGGTATGCCGTCACCTAACCTCTAGTGCTACACGCTATACAGACAGTACTGAAAACCCTTCTTGCTTTCAGAGGAAAATCATGCCCATTGTGGGCAGTGACCAGTTGTAGGCTGGTAGCAATGTGGCTGTAGCTGCTGACTGGCAAGCAGAATGCAAGTCTTGCATTTGTTACTAGGGATGGACAGTACGTGCTACTCAAGTAGGTTTGGTCCCAGGCTTCTTAGATTTCATAGGCTTTATTGTAAAATTATTTGAAACCTCATACTGGAGTTTGTAGTGAGGTAATAATATGGGAAATATGTTCTGAAATTATCTTAGAATTAAGTGATAGATGGAAATTGAACTTGTAAGACAGAATTACTTGAGTTTTTAAAATCTTCCTTTTGCAGAGAAATGAGGGAGCAAGACTCCCAGCACTACCTGACAAGTGAAGGCACTCACAGAAAAACCTATGAGTGGCAGAGGATAAAGGTCTTGCCATCTGAAGCAGATCACACAAGTACCAATGCCAGATTAAATAGAAAAAACACACAGAGATCTAAGTTTATTATCTTTCATACTGAATTGTTTAGAAATAATAAATAGAATACACAAACCCTATACCACGGTAGTTTATTTTGTCTTGTGGGAAGTTTTAACAGTTTCTGGGATTAAACAGCTTTCCCCTTCTGTGAAGGGTCTGATGTAAACTCTTGTACTGAGGCTTAAAGTCTTAAGGTTGTTAGAAGTTTCCATCAGTCAGTCTGTATGTCAATGGATAAAAAGTTGGTCGCTGATCTGACCTGTTCATCGCTCTCTGGAATGATGCCATCAAACCACAGACACATTTGGCAATGGTGGGGAGGAGGGGGAATTGGAGAATAGGGTTATTCAGTGAGAAAAGTGAATTCCTCTATGCATTAATGCTGGGACATTGAGACAAAGCCTTAGAAAACTCGAATTTTGCACATGCATATGCTCATTTTGTAATTGAAGCCTCCACTTTATAGAATTCTAAGAATTACATACATTTGCCTAACAGAGGAGAGAAAATGAGCTCCTTTTTATTACTGAGACAGGTTAAAAAAGCCTTTGTTTTTTATGACACTAGCTCCATGGTTTTGCTGAACTAGTTCCTTGCAAAGTTACACATCAGTTCATTGCAGAACAGGCTAGCAAAATGTCCAAGAAAACTGCAGTAGGCAACAATAACTGTTAAGTTCAAGTTATCTATTATCCATTCACTTGGATGAGAAGAACAGTCACAGCATTTTTAAAACTAATTTTGAAATAAGTTTTAAATAATCCTTCTAGAATTTCTGAAAGCTGCAAACACCCCTCACTAAAATCCAATAGCTTATTAATAGAGAAAAAAATAAAGTATGAATTTATTTCCATCTTTTATGCCGAGATTGATTTTCTAATTGCTAAAATTCATCACTTTATCTGCTTTTAGCTGCTTTTTCAGAAGCAACAAATGGTTTCCTTTGTGGATGTGATACCGAAATGTCTTTAATCAGATTCAACATTTTCTACCACCTGACAAACTTAAGTTCTGCTTTTGTTTCTCATTCTTTAGATCCAGATGTATCCATCTCTAAATTTATACCTGCAAAGATTAGAACAATCCAGGACCAAATCCTGAAGCAGCAACATCTTTTTTTTTTTTTCTTTCCCCAGCAGTGGGATTCTTGCCTCAAAAATATGTGAGTGGGAAGGGATTGGCACTTTGTCTGTGTTTTGGTAAGGTAAGTTTCCTGCCTATCATGATTCCCTTAATTCAAGTGTCAGCACAGCATCTGTAGCAAGGATTTAACCAATAAATTGAAGAGAAATCTTATTTTGAAGCATGAGAAACAGTGGCTATTACAGGCCAGACCCTGAGATTAGGTTTTACTGCCCAGACTTTAAGTTAAGGTATGTGTAGGTAGTTTAATGATCCACAGAACACAGGCTGTTCTTTGCTTACCAGTCCTGCTCTGCACATTTACAGGAACCTGAAAGCACTGATAATTTACATGTTTTAAAACATCAGGGCCATATTTAGAGGAAGCTGAAAGCATTTCTAATTTACATACTTTAAAGTATGGTGACCATATCTGGAAAAGAATAAAACAAAAAATAATGGTTTATGTTCTGAAAAAAAAGGCAACTTAGCTTAATTAATGGAAAACTGCAGTAGACTCAAGAGCTATTGTAGCCATATATATATATTAATGGGCTTGACTTAGTGTTTACTGTGTTAAGAGCCTCTAAAATAAGTTTGATGAATGGGGATCCAGCTCACCTAACAAGATGTAAAGAGCTATAGACAATTTTCCTGTGCTATGCATCTGATGTATTTCAACAGCTGTTTCAGACTGAGACTATGGCCTGCACTGCACTCTCCTAAGCATACGAACCACTGGCAGTAATCAGTTTAGATGTTAAGAAGCTGGACATAGTCAGGTGAGACCTACTGTGTGAACCCAGTATTTGTCCTCCAGACTGGAATGGGTAGTAAGTTCAAAGAGAAAGAAGATCTTTGTTGAAGTTTGTAAAAGTACCCATCCATACTGTACAGGTAGCTGTAGTGGCTTCCATAGCTATAGTATACGGTCTGCCTTGTAGGCTGTGGAAATCATAGCTCATCTCCTCCCAAGTAAAGTTTTACTATGAGTGATAGACTGCCTAATGCACATCTTTTTGAAAATGGTATTTAGAGATCAGCTATACCTCTCTGGCATACAGCAGGCACGTCACATGCCGGAAGCTGATGATGAAGGTGCTCAGGTCAGGGGTGTGTCCTGTCACACTTTGTTTGTAGTTGACAAAAACAAGCTAATAAAAGTTAACTAGGTTAATTTTTATAGCTCTTTCTATTAGCCAAATGCAGAGTTTATCATTCAGGAGAAAGGTAGTATCATGATAGATGGAAACCAAACATGAGGCACAGACAGCACAAATAGAAGCCAAGCATAGGTCACTGGACGATCAAATCAGGCAAAAACAATGGTTTAGGAGTGACTGGGGGAATAATTCAACACACAGGACAAACCTGTTGGTTTGCAAAAAGTGGAATATTCTTTTGAATTTTACTGATAGGTCTTTTTTTCTGAAGGAAGAGCTGAGTAGTCTTTTGAAACCTGTCAACAATTCATTCCTCTTGTCACTCTCTTCTAGAGAGAGGTGAACCCCTAGTACAAACCTTTGTAGTAGGTCACGCTGTGATAACCAGTATCTGGTGGGGTAGAATAATCATGTTACACAATGGTATAGGTTATAAAACCCACAAAGAATGTAGTAGAGACAGAGTCAATATATAAAGAAGAACAAAACATCTGAAGAACTAGGTCCAAGCCATGTCACTGAAAATGGTTATAAAAACAAGGCATGCTTATGTCTAATAAGAAAGATGTTCTTGGCCTTGATTTCTTGGAAGATTTCCCTATATGTCAGTATTGAACCGAGCACTTCAGAATAGCATTAGGAATTTATATCCTGGGGATGCCATCTTTTAGACAAAATAGCATCAATGTCCCAGCTAGTCAGGATTTTTTACTGCTTGTTCCAAAATGAAGTGGTTTTTTTTCTGGTCTTCAACAGATACCAGATCCTGTCATAGTTCAGTTTTCACTGCAGTTTCACTTAGATCTTCAAATCTAAATTACAGTCCAGTTACATTGTGTATGAAAAAGTGATTATAAACTAACACTGCTCTTGTGGCACTGTGTTGCTGCTTAGGAACACTGAATTTGCATGGAGTTGTATTTTACAATGCAATCAACACAGAAAGGCACCGCAGCACGCAGTATGGCTACTAAAAGTACATACTTGTGAAATGACCATTTACAAACCACTTTGAACTGGCTAAAATGCTTTATGTTTATGGAGAGACCAAGTTTATGTGACTGGGGCTGGAATGGTTTCTTCATTAGAAAAGAAAATAAAAAGGAAGAATATTACCAATGTTATCTACTAGTGAATGAAGGTAAAACCCCAAGAGGACCAGAATCTAGGACTGCTAGCAGGAGGCAACTGCATTTACTAAATCTAAACAGTCACCTGTAGGAATAAACTGAATGTATTGCCCTTTAACTTGCAAAGAAAGGAAGAGAAGGGAATTGCTTACCATTATATTCAGCAAGCTGTTCTGGAACAGGTAAAAGAGAGAAAACATACTCATGCTGATACCAGCTACACCAGATACATTTGACAGTTGCACATTGTCTAGTTTATACGTGTTCTTGCACACACCTATAGCTGCTTATTGGCACTGCCTATGTTCCTGTCTTTTGAGCAAAAGGTTGCTTAAAAGTCAAAGATACGCCCATAAAGTATGTCAGAAAATAAAGCACCTTTTTTTTTTTCATAGTCTATGGTTACCTAAACCAGAATGTACTATTAATTTAATTCCAAGTTCCTAATTTATGGAAAACTTCCATTAAATCAAATTTAGTCCTAAATTTCTACTGAATCTAGAGCTATCTCCAGTCTATCAACAATACAGAGATGTGAGAAATAATACATTTCAAGTTGGTGAAATTTAACATAAACTGCATTCCAACTGATACTGACTTATTTGGAAAGCTGGTTTAAGGTATGTTTGAAAACATGGTCAGACCAAAACTCACTATATAATAAAGCTGCAGTTTACTAAATCTGTGACAAATTTCCCACTAACTCCTTGTAACATCAAGTTTTATTCCTGTAATTGAACGAATCTTAGGCATTCAAAATCCACACAACGTTGGTCTTCTTGTACTTGCATTAGCAATAAATTCTATTTGTAGCATATAGAGTGCAGTTTTCAGCTAAACAGACCTTTCAGAAAAGAAAATAGATGCACACACATACTAACAGACACACATACTAACAGACACTGTTTCTTTCTTGTCTTTCAAGCCTGAGCTGAACTGCAGCCTCCCCTGAACCATTCTACCACATGAAACTAGGGCTGGTTCACAGCCTGTGTCCAGCTCCATTCCTCCTGCTTCAGCACGCTACTACTGTTGACCCATGTGAAAAATGCTGCTAGTGGAAAACACAGGGAATTTTGAACCTAAAGTAATAAACTTAATTCTTACCATTCTAATAATATTCAGAGAGATGCAAATTTTTAAAAACCAAACAACAATAAAAACAACCCCCAAACAAACACCATCCCCCAAAAAACCCAACCCAACCCAAACAAGTGTATTCATTAGAATGGGCCTCTAATCCTAGAACCACCTTCATTTCATGGCCAAATGTATAAGTTATATGAGAATACCCAAATTCCCAATAAAATCCATAATTTTGGAATCTTACTACAGGTAAGAACTCAAATTATAATTCTGAATCCTGCTATTTTATTAATTGCATTCTGAAGTTGTCCTGGGATTTTTTATAATCACCCTTTTTCAAATAATCTCAGTACTATGTCCAGCAATTCTTGGAAAATGTCCAGACATGTAGAACCAAAACCAGAGGACAACAAAAGGTTTCATCTGATTTTTCAAAGTCTTAAAAATAGTTTGAGGTTTGGCTTAATTCAAACCAATTCTTAGTCTATCTTAACTATTTTCTTAATCTCTCTTTTTTTCTAAGACACCACTCTTCCTCGTCATAGTAAATAAGTGACCATACTGAACCGAACAACTGAAAGAGGATCTGGTAAAGCAAACAAATAACCCTAAATAAGAGCAATAATATCCCACTGCAGGAACGCAGAGTTCTATTTGCATTACTGGCATTCTGGAAGACAGAAGTGCTTTGTAGGCAATACCATATGCTAGAGAATAGAAGACACTCATGGGCATTTTTATGAAAGCAGAGAATTTGCCTTTGGGAAGTTTTCATGTGTTTGTTGAAACTCACAAGCTTCCCATCATATTCAGGCATCTGTGATTTTATTTCTTTTATTTTTTTGCTAACATATGGAACTGTCACTTCAAAACATGCCCTTGCATCACTATGAAACATATATTTCATTTCTCTAATCCTCTATGGCAGGCAGAGAGAAAATATATTTTAAAACATATTGTATTTGTTGTGTAGTTAAAGGGATGGCTTGAGCTTCCTGTATGGCAACTTCAGACTTGAAGCCTCCTCGTCAATGACACAAAAATGGCTGGTAAGCACTGCTTTTGGGCTGTGACAGTTACCATGTCTGCTGCTTAAAAAAACCCCAGCTAACATCATAACTGAAAGAACAGAGCAACAGTCAGCATAATCTATCTAGGCTTTTGGATACAAATGTCAGTATCAAAAGTCCAGGAAGAAGTATAAAGAAGAAAAAAAAAAGCGGTTTGTGATTTCAGCATATTTTATGGTATACGGCAGAACTAGCCTTCCTCTGACTCCATCGTACTGTCTATAGGTTATACTTGAGCAATTTACAATATAGTCATACTGCAGAAAAGGCTTTGGATATGAAATATGAAGGATAAAAATGTTTCCAGGTGGAAAATATTACCGATGCCAATGTACATTACAACCGCTAGGAAAATGTCCCACTTATCAACTAAGATTTAAAAACAGTATTGCTTTGTAAAATGATTTTCAGTTCATTACAGAGCTCTGAAGACCTCTACACTTTTTGTTTGCATAAAAAATAAAGAGAAACATCTTGTCCTGAATCCCAGCAAATTCCAAACTTGGAGAGAACCTGCTAGTACTATATATGCTATTAATAGATGTAAAATACAGGAATGATTATTAGTACTCCTGCAAAGTGCCTCAAGCCCCTTCATGGTTTTCAGATGAAAATGCAAATCCACCCTGTAAGCACACTTGTCAGCAAGTACGCAGATACTTGAGGAAAAAATAGGGTCCTCTCATACTTCTTTCCCACTTTCAGGCCACCATTTAGGGAGAAACAGTTAAGCCATCCTAAAGCCTCAGACTACAAATATTATTCAAGTACTTCAGAGGACAGACACAGAAGTTGCCTTATTTTCCTTCCCACATGTTGCCTGCCTACCTACATCATTACCAAGACAACATACAGCTCACCATTAGCAACATGCCACGTTAAAGAAAACCTGTCATTAATAATAGACCCCAGAGAGAACTTGCCAACTCATTGCATGGTTTTACATACTGACATTGAAAAATATTTGTCTATGCGAAACAAAAAAGTACACTTTTTTTTACTGTGCTTATTCATTTGAACATTTCAAACTGTAATTCTGAATCACTCGGGTTTAACTCTACAAATAATTTCATTGAAATCAACGGGCATAACAAGGTTGAGCATGTGTAGCATTATTTGCAGGGTCTTCTAAGTCACTGGTTTATAATGAGTCATCTTCATTATATCGAGAGAAATGCTATTGCTAGCAGAGTTTTGAAAGTACCTACAAGAATTCATTTTTGCCATTCAGGCTTAACATGCATAGCTCAGCCTTTGAACGCGCTGGGATGTTTATATAGCTGCATACATAATATACTGAGACAAGGTAAAGCCCCACTTTTCTTTCTTGTCTTTCAGGTATTTTCAGTGGTTTCTTTGTGTTTGTCATTCTATTTGAATTTTGCAATCCTAATTCTCAAAACCATCTGAAGAGTAAACAGAGAGGCTTTGTGACATGAAAAAAAAGGAGGCAGATGAACAATAAACAGCAAATAACACAAGCTTCGTTTGCATTTCTTCCTTTGAATAAAATAAATTTAGAGTAAAAGCTTTCCTCAGAAGAAAGAAATGGAAGAAATGTGCTATGTGAAGTAATTTTAACTGGATAAGAAGACGTATTTGGTATCTTGATACTTACTCATAACCATTTACTAAGATTTTCTCCATGTTTTTTGCTCAATGTCTTTGGCAGTTACCTGAGTCTTTTCAGTCAGCAGCTGCTGGAAAGGCATCCTGAAAGCTCCCACCTCTCCCTGCAGTCCATACTGTGGACTTGTCCAGCTTCTCCTGGGGCTCTCTGGAAAAAGAATAAATCAAATCCTTTAACTAAGTAAACTGTGCACTTTCTTTCTGTTTCTCTCTAGATGGCAGCATTTGCCTTAAGGACTTCGCTCCAGAACGTTTCTCATACAGCAGTAACAATAAGGGCTCAAGAAAAATACTATCAGGGGCAGGAAATTCTTTGCCATTTGTTTTGGTTTGATTTCTATACTTTTCAGTCTTTTGTTTTATTTTGGGAGGGGGGTGGTTGGTTGGGTCTTTTTGAGGGGGAGACCATGCAAAACTCTGCATCGATAACTGAAGGAGTTATTTTAGCACAAGTAGTTAAAAGCTAAATATCCCATTGCAATTGTGTGTAACAAATAAAAATACAGTGGGAATTCAATTAACAGAATAACAACATGCACAGAGTAAGAAACATATCTTAAATTGTCATGCATTAAAATTAATGAGTTGAAAACTTCCCCCCAGATTCCAAACACTTCTGAGACAATGTTTAAAACCTGAAAACAACTGGGCTAGCCTTGCTTTCCATTTCTGAACTCTGTATATTTGGTATAAATCAATATACTGAAAAATCCTGTTCTTACACATTCCTGGTTTTCATACAGGCCCTGGAAGAAGCAGATTTATAGCAAACTTATCAAACTTTGAATCATTTGCCATTTACTAAAACCCTGATCTCCTACTCCATACGTTTAGAGGAGGATCTCAGTCCAGTTGCATAGCCTCGCTGCTTCACAGGGACTAAACAGAGATCTCTGAGTGCAGGCAAGAAGACTCAATTAGGAGGCATCATCTACATTGCTGGTGTGCATCAAACAGCATAACCAGCCAGTCAAAGAGGTGGTTATTCCACCACATTCAGCACCGGTGCAGCCTCACTTTGACAAGTGTGTGAAGTTCTGAGCCCACAGTTTAAGGTTGTGAAGGTCCTTCAATGTCTCCAGAGGAGGGCCACAAAGCTGATGAAAGGGCTGGAAGGCTTGTATAGTTTGGAGAAAAGGAAGTTGAGGATGACTTCATTGCTCTGTACAGCTTCCTGAAGAAGGGACATGGAGAAGGAGGTGCTGATCTCTTCTTGCTGGTATCCAGCAATATGATATATGGTAATGGCTCAAAGCTGCACCAAGGGGAGGTTCAGACTTGACATGAGGAAGCATTTCTTTACTGAGAGGGCGGTTGAACAATGGAACAATCTCCCTAGTGAGCTGGTCAATGTCCCAAGGCAGTCAGTGTTGAAGAGGCATTTGGGCAATGCCCTTAACAACATGCTTTAACTTGGTCAGCCCTGAAGTGGTTGGGTAGTTGGACAAGATGACTAGTGACTAGGTCACTTCTAAGTGAAATATTCTATTATTCTATTCAATGCTATACTCAGGTAGATTATAATATTTTTTTCTTATTATATTCCCTTATCCCACACATTCCTGGTGCTTGCTCATCATTAGAAACAGCTATACATTTTGATAGTCCTTAGTGTAATTTATCCTCTAAGTAATTCATGACTAGACCCCTTCTACAAAATAGTTACACTGAAAACTGCTTAATTTTTTGTTTGTGAAAGTATGAGAATGTGATATCTATAGCCTGTGTTAAATGAAATAAATGAGATTCACCTAAAATGGGAAAAATCTAGTTTATGATTAATGCATTTTTTTCAAATAAATACTATTAACAAAAAATAGACACATATATTAGGTGTGTGCAGCATACAGTCTTCTTGGTTTTCACACAGATCATAGATGAATTCTACATCACTCTAGTAAATTTGTCCACTTGTAGCCTCCTCTGAGATGATACACTGCAGTCATAATTAATCTGCAGTTTTTGTGCATCAACACATGTAGGGAAAGAACACTATCAGTTGTGGTAATTTTTTTAGTAGACATATATAACTCATTCCCTACTTACCACTTTCCACCTACACTTACTGCAACGTTTCCAGATTTTTTTCCAACTTGTCCAACAGCCAGGCCTTCACTGCCAGCTCTCCATACACTCTGCATCTCACACAAACTAGGGACGTTTTTAAAATTAGCCCCATCTTAATTTTTTCTCACTCTTCCTTTCCTCCTCCCCCCAGTCTGTATTTGCCCCTTAGTCCCCTAAAAACTCTTAAGTATGATCTGGGCTGGCAAGCTGAGCCCACATATCCTTGGCTGTCGCAGCCATGGCGTGCTCCCAGACGGGACGGGCCTGATTAAGTCCTGCATGCCAATCTCAACTGGAATATGCATCTTAAAACGCTACGGCATAAGGGGACATGTTGGCATTTCACTGCTTGTTATTAACAACTGAGAAAAGGAAGAATATGTTCAAATAGAAAACCCCTCAATATACAGTTCAAATGGGACAAGTGTTAACTCATATAGTAAAAAAATTTAAAGTAAGAATATAAAACTTTAATGCTGCAGTAGTTTGATCCAGCCTCCGTATTTTATCTGCTTATCTCAGGTTCATCTGATAAATGCCTAGCTATTCAAGAATTTATTCTCCTCTCTCTCTCTGAGAGGAAACTTCTGTAATTATTTTTAAAAATAGTGTTGTGGAGACTTGGTGGCCAAATGCCTATTGATCATGTGGAAAGATGCATTCTTTTTTTGACTTCAAAGACCACAGTGCTGTCCAAGGAACTAAAACTGGCAGCCAGAATACCAGGGGAGAAATAGATAGGGGTAAGGACAGAAAGACTGCCTTTTAGAATGAGGAAAAGAAACAATCGTCTTCAAATTCTTCACTTAAATTACAGCAAAGGTATAAAACTACTGCGAGATGCCAGACTTGTTGGAATAACTTTTGAAGATAATAAGAATTATTTGAATAAATGGGTTATAAATCTACCTGACAAAAACATCTATAAAGTTACAAAAGCAGCAGTTTTTTCTTAAGTTGATAGAAACAGAGAGGTCATGTTTAATTTAATAATCAAGCAACCCGTGGATACTAAAACAAATGGCATATTCCAAATACATTTTCAAAGAGGTTGGAAAAAGTTATCATATTGAAATCAGATGCCATGTGCATCACACATCATTTCTTCCTGTACTATACTCCTGCCCTGTCCTGGTTTTTTCCAGCTTTAGAAGGCTGTTTCTGTTTCTTCTCCCTCAGTTGATATGATCCAGTTAAATCCAAGCTTTGGAGACAGTTGCATGAAACATCAGTGATTGCTTGATTTCTCAGCATATAAATCTAACTGCACAACTTACTATGTAGGACTCTGTTATGAGGTAACTTTTCCTACGCAATGCTTTTGCCTCAGCTGTTGTGTGCCCTGAGACTCACATAACATTTTCAAAGCTGATCTCCATATAACATATTAAGCAATTGTTTTCCCAGAACAACTTGATAAAGCAACAAAAGGATTAGAAAGGCCCTTTCAGCTTTTCAATAAGCAGCTTCAATGTGAGTTCAATTCCAAGCAGCTTTTAGAATCTAAAAATCAAGACCACAAACACCTTCTGTGAGATATGATCTACTTAGAGAGAAAGGTCTCTCTTTATTTTACCACTCTGCAGGACTTAGTCTGACAATTTTACACCAAGCCACAGATGTAGACAGCAGCTGCACAGGTTCTGCCTGTTTCTTTGGGCACAATCAGCCATCAGGATCACCTGCACAAAACCCCATAAAACCTGGACTCCTCTCTTCAGATGTTTCATTGCTGTAAACCTCCCCAGGAGTAGCAACAGGCATTCTGCGGAAACTCCAATAATGGAGTTTTATGTGTTAGCAAGGTTATTTTACTGCACACACTCTGTGTGTACTTATACCATTTGCTTGCTAAGAGGAAGGTCGCAATGTAGCATTTTGAACAGCTATTACCCATTACTGGATCTAAATGGTGGTACACAACTGCAGGGCCTAATTTCCCATTTGGCATCAGCTCACTGTGCAGTATCAAAGGGATAGGTATTACACCTGGCGGTCGAGGTACCTGATTTTAATGCCTGTGAATTGTGTGGCTGACTAGAAAATAACCAATATAAACACAGATTCTGAACACAGGAAGAGTATTAGCCAAACTGATTCCCTTATACAGTGCAGATTGTATTACCAAGCTATGAATTTCCTGACATGCTTCATATGTAGGAAACTTTTTTCTGGCCCATTACAACCAGTTAGCAGTATCTGTATCCTGCTTTACTAAATCAAATTTTTCAAAAACCAAAAAAGGGTGTTTTACATGGCTTCGTAATTTTGTCTTTCCAAGAGCTGCAATTACTTGCATTCATTGCAACACTGTGAAACTTTTATTATATAAATATACAATTATTGATTCAACACTACCCTTATAATTTACAGATATACAAACCAGATGATCTTTGTATTCATCTGATTAATACATGCATATGCATACAGAGAAAAGCATAGAGAAGAAAGTCCAAATAGTATTTTTGCTCTCACACAGTTTAAACAAAAATGCCTCAGATTAACCATCTATGCCCTGGAATGTTTGAAGCTGCACTAAAGCTGCAGACAGAGAATGGAGTTTGCAAAGTAGTCACCTAATGAGTGATCTTAAGATCCGCATTTGTTTGTGCAACTTGACACACAGGATTGCAGTTATCAGACAAGGCTCTGCCTCGCAGGCAGATGTGAGTTTAACACTCTGTGATCTTTACCAGATGCTCTGAACTGGCTCTGGTCTTGGACCTATGACAGTTTTGGCTATCCACTTTCAGATGTCACCAGCCTCCACTAGCAATTAAGAGACTGTCTTTCCTTGCAAATGCATGTTTTTTACATACTGCTTAGATGACTGACCTTGACAGACCGAGGACTGATCCCACACCATTGTATTCCCACTGGCTGAAATGGAACTGGTGTGGTGTGAATAGGTATATGTGAGATGTGGCGCTCAGGCTGAAACGTATTAAATGGACATATTTTTTTCATTTTTCTAATTTTCTAGCTCAGGACTTTTAAAACATTGTATGACAACAAAAATAAATTTATACCTAATATTTGTGTCAGTGTTTTGTTTAAAGAATATGGGAAAACATCTGTAGCCTTGACATAGATTCTTTACTAAGAGGGTGGTCAGGCACTGGAACAGGATCCCCAGGGATATTGTCACAGCACCGAGCCTGATAGAGTTCAGGAAGCAGCTGGATGATGCACTCAGTCACACACTCTGACTTGGCTGGCCCTGTGTGGAGCCAGGAGCTGGACTTGACAATCCTTATGGGGACTTCCAACTCAGGAGATTCTGTGATTCTGTAGTACAAACACAGTTGTGTTGTTCCCTGTTTTACGATTTTCTTTACCATTAACAAATACATCTGCCTTCTACTGTACTCTAGTAAAGTACTTACAAACCCACAATTTTATATGTTCTTTAAGACCGAAAGAGTTTATCATCTTCTCCATCCCCCCACCTTTTAACTTAATGAACTAGAAAAAATGAAACAAATGCACCGTTTATTTGATTGTTATACTAAAAAGTTACTGCTTTTCAGCAGTTCCCTCCCTTCTCCTCTAAAAATTGCTTTCAATACAGGAAACTTCATATGGCAAAATGTTCAAATGTATGATGACACAAAAACATGAGCTTATTAATAACTGTAGTGACCAAGTGATATTGAAATCACAGAATCAGATTAAGAATTTAGACAGATAAAGAGTAAAGTCATGTCCCATATCTTTCCTGGAGACTTAATTATAGAGTACAAATATTAAGAAGACAGAAGAGTCTGTTTGTAAGACCCTGAAGTTTTAAAACAAATCTTGGGATTGTCTAGTATATGCCATAATAATTTCCATATTCTGATTCTCTTGAGTTTTTTAAAACTGCATTTTGATAGCTTGATCCAAGAGTTATTCAAAGTAAATTGAGAACTCTGAAGCTTTGCAAAAGACTATAGCAGCATTTTTGCCAGTAAAAATATAAGAACAAAGTACAGACCCCACTTGGCTCAATTAATCTTCCTTCCCCCCTCCCGCATGGCCCCGTTCTTTTCTAAAGTGCTCCTTGCTCATCTTTGCCCTGGGACATTATGCAGCAGACTGATCGCTGAAGTTCACATGCTTTTTATCCATTAATAGCCTATGCCAGAAATACTTCAGCTTTTCCTGGAGCTAAGACACAGAAATTGCCAAGAAAATGGCCTGGCTGCCTGTGTGCTCCCAACCCACTGGGTGTCTTACTAGCTCGCCCAAAGGCACCATCTGCACCTCCCTCTGGAATGACATCGACCTTGCACAGTGGCCTCTCATCTCTGGCAAGATAGGTTCTCATCTTCACTTCACAGTGTTTCAGTATGGGTCCAGGTGGGACATCCTGCTCCAGAAAAAGTTTCCACGTATGGTGTGGTATGGTTTTACATAGCAGTCACGAGAACTAACAAAACTGTAAAAGAATGTACTTCAGCACCACCCCAATTTTTATGCAACAGTTGTTTACTGATGATGCTAAAGGAGAGGCCCAATACTCCATAAGGGAAGGCAACTCCAATCCCTTTACCCATAAATATTAAGACAATCAGTCCTGCATTGTTTGTATCTCAGCAATTCCTTGGGCTTTATGGGCAACAGAAGGATTGAGGTGATCCTTGTTGCCTTACACGAGCAAGTCATCCAGAAGGTCACTTTGCCAACTACATCTTTGGCCTCATGTAGTTTGAGAGGTCTCCCTGCACATAATCATTCTCCATGATCCACAGTGGCATCCATCAATTGAGAAGAATTAATGACTCTAATATTGAAAATGTACAGAAATTAAAGGTAAACTGAAACCTCTTTTTATGAGTTATGGTCCATTCTGCTGAGTTCTTATTTTAAGTTTCAGGATTTTCATTTAAAAATAAATGAATTTTACAGGTTCTTAGGCTATACCCTTCTGGTGATCATATACCAAGCTGCCAAAGAAAGAATATTGTTCAGGGAATTTCTGATGGAGAATGAAGTCCAGATGGACATCTGAAGAGTGTGATTTGCTGGAGAAGTTCAGGAAAGTTTATGCTGAATTTAAACTTCCAAGTTAGCCTAACCAGCCCAGGCCTCTATAAGCATGGAAATTATCAAAACCCACTCTAGCAAGAGCATTATTATGGAATGTAAAAGCTATTGCTGCATCCCTTGACCATTCTTCCTAGGCAAGAAAGGGAAAATATTGTGCCAATGTCTCAACAATTTCTGGACAGTTTTAAAATGCAAAAGACTGTGTCACTTCAAAAAAAAACATGGAAGATTAAATTCTTATTTTCACATGCATGTCAAGCGTGAATGTTTTTCTACTTTTACAGTCTTTATCGCATTGCTGTGAAGTTTGTGAGAGGCCTGTATGGCACAAGCTATACAAAAACTGTGGTACAAACTGAATTTTTAAGCCAAAGATAAGATGGTGCCCGAGCAAGAAAATTTGATTTATAGTAGGAAAGGGGGGAAATTAAGGTGATTAAAGGCCAATGGAGTACAGTGGCTGAGGGAGCGCCTAGAAAAAAGCTCATTTTTCCATTATATTTAAAAAAGTCAAGGCCGTTTGCTGCAGTTGATCAAATGCTTTCAGGCAGATAGCTACCTTGTACTGGGTTATGCAACTTTAAAAAAATAATCTTTTAACTTCAATTGCTATAAAACATTTCTAATATGATACTACCTTAAGGAACAAGGCATGCTTCACTGTGCTGGACATTGCACAAGGAAAGAAAACACACTGTCCTTTCCTTGATAGATTTACCAAGCAAAAAAGCTTTCTTGATTTAGGGCCAAATTCTGTGCCCACTTACATTTACACAAGCCCACCACTTTGCAGATGGAGGATGTAACAGAACTAGTTACAGTAATAATTAACACATTAGACAACACTGTATATAGCATTACTAAAAATATCAATCCAAGCATGGCAGCAAAAGGGTGTGCTCACTGAGTAGCAACCACGTTTTGTGATTTACCCACATAATGGAAAAGACCAAATTTAAGGAAGGGAACCAGTAAAGGAGTTAACTCACACTAGCTATTGGGATGCAAAGCTGCAAATTCAGGGATTCTGGCTGGTGGCTGCCCATGCTGGGAACTGCTTACAGAAAGCTGTAGCTCTTGTCTAGGCAACATGCCACATTCTCATCTCCATCTGGAGTCAGACTGGATTACTAAAATAGAAGCAACCACTGAAGTACATCCTAGTATTTAGGCATCTTTCAATAAATCTCAGGAAAACAACTCAGGAGGGTAAGTCTTTTTCACTTTTCCACAATACTGGAGTTCTGATAAATATTGTGATGCTGTGGTGGCTCAGCCCCAACCAGTGGCTGAGCACCACACACTGCTCTCTCACTCCCGGAGGAGAAACACAGCCTCCATGGGCTGGGATATGGACAGGTTACTGACAAAAGCACCGTTAAAGGAGAAAAATAACAGCCAATTACACTCACACATAGTGATAACACAGAGTACCTGACCAACCCAATGATTACAGAGTGCTGCATAACACAAGGATGGACCCAACCCGATGCCACAGGAGTCCCCCTCCTCAACCAGCCCCATTTATGGGGGAGCAATGCCAGGTGGTATGGAAAACAGCCCAGGCTAACTCAGATCACCTGTGCTGGCTGCTTGGGGAAGTTAACTCTGGCCTGGCCAGAACCAGGACAGCAAGACACAAACCTTAATTGCTTTAAATTAGTGTCTTCAAATGGCCCCTTTGTGGCCTCTCAGCAGCAGGTAAAAATGGAGGTTTGTATTTCTTCTAACATTAACTATACGCTAGAGCAAAGCAGCAAGCTATAGCTGCAATAGCTGATTAGTAAAAGAAGCTGACTATATACTGTGAAGTATGGAAGTATGGATGAATCTTATCTGCCACCTACCCACCCCATCTCCCCCAAAGTCAAATGGCACTCAGGGAGTCTGAACAAGACCATAAATCAGATTCAATTATTTTTGAGGCTGTGCGCACTGCTTTGATTCTCTACTGTGAACAAGAACTCTGTTATCTTGCTTCTTTCCAGTATCTGCCTATTTCAGTAGGTAGGAGGTGAGATGGAGTACTGCTATCCCAATTTTAGCAGTAAGATACTCCAAAGCAAAGCATTTCCAGGGCGTTTTTAGATGCCTTGGATATCGCTGCTTATGAAGTGTGATAATCCCTGAGAAATGTCTGAAGTCACTGACTGCTGTTCTGAAAAGGGATATGACATATACAGTAGGAAAGTATGGAAAAGAAGGGAGAGTAAGACAGCAAGAGGGAATTTGCCACATTCTGCCAAATTTTCATGAAAACCACAGTGTTCACATTCTAAATCTTGCAATAGCTGTCAACTGTAATGTTGTTGAATAGTCCCTCCATTGCTTGTAGAGCCAGAGAGGAGCCTGGTTTAGAACATTTTAGGTACTTTCACCATATATCCTATTAAGTGAGAATATCTTGACATTTTCTCTTTATGGCCATGAACTGCTGGAAAGACCACCTCTGCTTTATGTATGATAAATAAGTAAATGCCTTGACAGTCTGGAAAAACACTGTTTCTGGGTAATTGCCATTGTGGGAGTACCAACAGACAGGGTGGGGGGGCTGGTAAATATAAAAATAACCAGCATTAAACATCCACTGTCCTATCTAGACACTGGTTGCTGTTCTGATAACAAAGGATCTTCAGTCAGATAAATTTCATACTCTTGACAAAATCTGCTGCCAAATATACAATTTATGCATATACTAGATCATTTTATTTCAGATCAATGCTGATTATTTAATCAAATACAACATATGGATTTCACATTCTGTGCTTTCAATTTTGTGCCTCAAAGTAGGCACAACAATTGGCAATTTGGTCTCACCTTGATTATTATAGAGCTTTTAAAATAAGGCAGACATTTGGTTACCCAATTACACTGTCACAATATTAATAGAATAGTTGCACAGAGACACTTATAGACAGGCAGTGAAATAGAAAAGAATAATAAACCCATTCTCGTTAGTATCTTATTGCATTTTAATCTGATAGTAGGCATGCCAAAATCATAAAACATTTCCACCAACACCAGATTAGCAATGAAAATATTTCACATTAAATTCCCAAGATAGATGTGGCTATAGTTGGTTTTACAGACATCTAAATCAAATCAAATGCAGTTTCTACTTCAAAAATTCAGCCTCTGAATTTCAGTTTTACAGTCTTTAATAACTCTAAGATCCAATGTACATAAAACTAAGCCTATTTCACCTTTGAACTCCATTTTGAAAGTGCTGTAAATGCTAATTAAAGCAAGCTATGCCCATTTCTTTATTCTTCTATATAATAAGAAAGTTGATTTCATTTTCTCTTTGGAAGTAGTATTCATCAATGTAAATAAAACTGTATATAGCAATAGTTTGTGAATATACTGTAAATTGCAGAGTAGAGATAGTTAACACGTATACTTTCAGCATATATCTTCCAAGAATAAACTACAATGACATAATGGCCATTGTATTTCCAACTGGATTTTTCTGTGATGTGCATGTGTATGACTGGAAAGTGAATTTTTGGTTGGAACTTAACATACAATTAGTGCTACACTTGTATTTTATATATATGAAAAAATATACAATTATGCTTTTTCATGTGTGTGCATATGCACAGATCCATGTATCTCTAACCATCCTCCTCTAAAGCCAGACAGGTATATGAAGGTGAAGGATGATCTCGATAAAACTTCACCCTGAGCAGTACACAATATGTGTTCTATTATCACTGCATCACAAGACACCATCTTATCTTCTAGTCTGTGTTTGCTGACTATATCTGTTGCCATTTCAAACTTTTCTTATAGCTACTATTTCTCTTTATAGGGATTATCTATAACGTGTTAAATTCCTTCATCTCCCTAATCAATTTAGAATGGTTTACTAGTACCCTCCAGTAAGTCTCATTTCTCCCCTTTGCCTTTGACCTTCCCAGTGTGTATTATTCCTAGTATTATTAAATGGAATTGAGAAACATGCCAAAAACAGTGTTGGGGAAAAAAAACCCCAACTTTATGAAAACCATTCTCAGTTACTACAGAAGAGATTCATGTGAGAAACCTTACTTATAACAAATAGGAACATTCTAAAAATGTAACCTTACTTGGAAAATTTAAAAAATTCTCCAAAAAAAAAGGAGCCCTTTTCTACCCCCCCTGTCCAGTCTGCCAGAAAGAGTCTTTTATTAGTGTGGTATGTATTGTTTCAGAGCTTTATCACTATATGGGCTTGATTTTTAGCAGCTCAGTGCACTTAAAACTCTGATAGATGTTCACTGGAACAGTACATGTTTAACACTTTAAAAAAGATAAGTTCCTCCTAGAAAATTTTCAATCAAGAAAATATAACTTGTGAGGTGCTCATCATCCTTCCCCCTGCCCCCCCTTAAATTGTGAAAAAAACATTACTTTCCTTTTGCTTGTGGGACTTCAAGTTGATGAAAGGCAACATTTGCCATTAACAGACAAAGCTGGTACTAGCTACAGGACAAAACCTCTTTGGGGAGCGGAGGAAAATAATTATTGAGAGATGGTGGTGAGGAAGGAGAGAAAATGTAAAAGAAAGAAGTAGTGCAAGAGTAAATTAAGAAACAGCACAAGAATTTCCTCTACTCTCTGTCTTCTTTCTTATTCAAAAAAACATGCATTTGTGCTATATTTGAGACACAGTCTTTTTCACTTTTCTCATTAGGGTAGAGGAGCCAGATAATTCAAAGTGTATAACTAAAATCACATGTAAGTATAGATTGTGAATGTATTGCAAAATCTAGGCAGGGACAGCTAACTTTTACAGTACTTTTTCAGTCAGAATATGTATTTTTACCACAATCTTCAAATTTTTCTTAAAGCAATATATCCTATATATCCTATATAAACTATATGTACTACAAAGTATATAGCATTATTTGAACCTACAGTATTTTTATATATATGTTTCACATATAATATTAGGACATTATTGACAGAACTACTTTGGTGTTTCTATTCAAGGGAAATTATGACAGTTGTACTTTCTCTGAAGATTGTTTTATACATTCTTACATTTGCATTCTCAGCAGGAGTGCAACTGCTTTTCCAGCCAGCGAAAAGCACTTCCATTTTTGACAGAAGACTTTCTCCACTTTCTTAGAACAGGGGTGGCCAACCTGTAGCCCTCAAGCCACATCCGACTTGCAAGCAATTCAGTTGTAACATTTGTGCTGAGACAAGAACATGTCATCAGCAAAGAGCGGCAGTAGAACAAACAATTTATCACTGGCGGGAGGAAATGAGCCAGCAGACACTACTATCACCCGGTCAGGCTGGGCCTCAGCCAAACTCCCCAGTGCGGCGCATGTGAAATGGGCTGTGGGGCACCCATCTCCATTTGGCACACTTCTAGACTGCATACTCAGTCAAATGCAGCTCAGCCTTATGAAGATTTGGTATGTGGCTTGTAAGGTCAGACAGGCTAATCATCCTTTTATCCTCTTTTTTTTTTTTTTTTCCCCAAAGTTAAAGCAGCAATTGTAAAGCCAGCAAGGTTTATAAGGAAATGTAACTTCCCTGTTAGTAGTCGCACAACTGAAGCCTGATTTGGATTACAGAAAATAACCAGCAGCCTGTACCCCAACATATCCCACCCTGCGAGAGGGCACACATTTCAAACCACACACTGACCTGATGTTTGAATCATGCTCTGGTCAATGAACAGCATGCATACCTTTGAAGAATAAGATTCTTGAAATGAATGTCTTAGAGTGGGGTTACTTCTGAAATTTCAAATCAAGTGCACTCTGTTCCCCAATCAGAGGGTCATGGCCATGCATCGCTCTGACCACAATAAATTAGGAAGGAGAATAAATGTACTAGGGATTTGTCCCAGCACAAGGCTCACTTAGGTGGCACAGCATTAGTAAGACAGTTCTATACTTAAAACTCAGCTCAGGGTAGGGCTGGGGAATGGATGTAGTGAAAGAACTGGTTTAGCCAATGCTTACCCACACAACCCCCTTCCAAGCGAGAAACAAAATGAAAAGGTGGAACTGTAATTAATCTGCATTAGTTTACATCACAGATTGGAAAAATGTCTTCTTCATTTTGGTATCAGGGAAGAGGGTCTGTAAAGGTGGAATGCAGTCCTGAGTATCTGCTCAGCTCTGGTACAGCATGTACAAATGAATGGCAGCAGACACCCTTTCCCCCTCCAAGTCAGATTTCTGCTGTCAATCCCATCTCACTTCGTTCAGGAAACGGGCAGCAGACTAGAAACAAGCTCAGTCTTTGGATTCGCATCAACTCCAGCAGATGCTGTAAATTTGCACAGAAACTATCTAAAACTTGGATTTTGTTCAGCTTTTTTGGTATCCTTACAAATCTATCCAGATTCACCAAGTCATGTTTGCAGAACTCAACTCACTTGCATCTCTACTCTTAGCAGTGTCTACACCATAAGCCACACAACAGCACGATGTCCTACAGATGATCAATCCAGGAACATCTTTTTCCCACCTTAAGTGTCTCCTATTGAGAGACAATTTCCACCATGCAGCCCCAGGACCAGGTGGTCTGCTTCACTCTGTTCCCTGACCTTTAGGATTTTATCTGACTATTCATTTATTTTGGAATGAGACTTTGATAAATTATTATTCGCTATTGTAATTGAACATGTTTTGGTAGTGCTACATGCTAGCATTGTACCAAAGTAAATATAGATGTTAGAAAAATCTATTCTGAAAGAACAAAAAGCACAGGTACCTCACTCATGATCACCAAAACTTGTAATAAGAACAAACAAGTTAATAAGTTAATGTTAACTTGTAGTCAACCTCTTCTGATGTGGCATTTTAGAAGAAAAATGTTAGTACTATATGATCACTGGCAATTCCTAAATACATGAATGCAGTCTGCATGTGCTCATGTACCATCACATGATTTGAAGCCAAATATGGGACAGATGAGGCATATGGACACAATATTCTTCTTTTAATAATAGGTTGAGACTTTCTAACTTTCAAAGGCCTGAATTAATAAGAGTTCCTATCATTTCTGATTCCCATCAGTTCCTTTTAACGGTAGAGAGTAAAGGCACTACACTTTGATGTTGTAGGCTGCAAAATAACAGTCTGCCCCCACCTGCCTCATACACAGCACTTCATCAAATACAGTCCACTATCAAAACAGCACGTGAAGTCACCCAACTTTATTCTACCTGCAGTTCCTCCAGGTTATAAACATGTTTTTTTTCATTTTGGTGCTGCTAACAAACTGTAAACATCGCTCAACCAAGGAATTAAGCTCATGTTTTTACTTTCTACTATCAGAGGGGAAAATAATTAACATCTGCCATAAAAAGCTATCTGACAGATACTGTGGATTTAAATTGTAAAGAAAAAGAATGGTGAAGGGAAAGAAAAAAACATTTGCTTTAATCATTAAGCATTAGGTAAAGCTATGTATAGATAGAACCAAACATTTCTCCTTTGGTATCATACAGCCAAATTCATAAGGTGGTAATTCTAAACATAATTTTGCTTCTAGACATGGCATTAATATCTATCCCTAAAAGACAGATAGATCCCTATATAAAAACCAACCATGGTGCTTCTGATTGGTCATAGAATATCTGTACATATTTTTTTAAAAAAATAAGTTAATAATTTATTAACTACTGCAGAAGACAGGATAACAGTGAAATTAAAAAAAGGAAACAAGTAGAGATTAATCTAGCAGTAAAATCTTCTAGTGAAATTCCTGGGAAGTACTTCCAGCTGAGTACTGAGTAGAAACAGTGTAAAGTCCCAAGAAGCCAAACAGTAAGTAACATTGCAGAGTAGTTCAATACGTTTCCGAGATTCTTTTGCCAAAAATAATCAGGATGTTTGATCTCAGCTTGACTGGAACATGCAGCTAGGAAAAAATTATGCTGTTCGCTGCAGGAATTGTAGTATTATGTCTTTCCAATAAGAATGACAACAGCTTCCATTCAAATAATCCCCTTTAACTGAATTTTATACAATGTTCTATCAATTAAGGTGATACCTAGCTGTTAAACGAATTCTCTCTTTCAAAATTAGATGCCTATACTTTAGCACTAGTTTACATGGTATCATTAATCAACCAGAGTTGTGTGGTTTTCTTTAATGGATGCATACAATGGATCAACATATTTTCCCACCTCTATTTCACCTCTAAAATGTATTAAATATTGAAGAGAGAGACAATCCCACAAGCAGGATACTCAATTCTGATTGCTGGCTGTAGAACTTTCTGTCGAGATGTTTTTGACAATTATAAACTGAACACTTTTATGTAGAAAGAGAGGGGAGCATTGCAAAGACTCATAGAGATATACTTCAATAACTGATTGACTAAAAAAATGAATATTTTTAATTGGTTTTTGACCTTTGCTTTGTGAAAAAAATTTAGTTATTTTACTTTTTCATCTCAGCTCAGGAAAAGACTCAACCTAACAGCAACATTATCTAAGGAATGAAATTTCAGTTTTCAGCCAGCCTAGTAGTAAGTTTATTTACACATTTCTTATTCTTAAATCCCAGTCCTGATGGCTTGCCCCAAACTCACTTTGAACTTGCACTATATCTTGTCCCCCCTCTCCTCTTCCACTTCAATTCCTTCTTTGCCTCTGTCATAGATCCAACTTTGGGGAAGTGTTTTGGGATCGCTTTCCTTTTAAAATTAAATAACGATTAAAATAAAACATAGCACTTTGACTGACTGGTATGTCACAGTATGAATTTCTAAACAAGCTATCATAAAATAAGAGGAGGTGTGATCTTGCAGAGAATTTTTATTTTGTTGTAAAAACATTTGTACACAAACTTATTCTTCAGTAAATGGCAAGTAATATTTTAAACTTTACCAGCTAACTTTCTAGTGGGAACCCCCTTTTTTTTTTCCTTAGTGCTCAGGAGGGCATATTTTACCACCTGTAATGGCATTTATGTAGGTGACTGACAGATACGGAAATAATCTTTGAGAGACTATTTCTCTACCCTCAGAAGCTTAAGACCCGGATTAAACCATGACTGTGGGACTGAGATGATTACTCAGGATTTATATACACTTTATCCACTTGATATATATGAATGTTAATACCTGTAGGAACTATTCTGATAACTATGACTGCATTTATCTTTGTTTTAGGGGCTTACACATATGTAAAGGGCTATGGGTGTCATTTTATGGAGTGTTATGCCCCATAAGTTTTTAATCACTTTAAGCAGAGATTATTAAAAAAGTAGGACTTTGACAAAACTGGGCTATGAGGCTATTGACTGGTTTAGTATTTACACAGAGAAAAATTTGTCAGTAAATATATAAGCTTCTCTTTTTTTTTTTTTTTGCAGAACTAATGGGAAGAGAAGCTTGTTACTTTTTTCCCTTTAACATTTTCTGTGTTAACATATTTTTGCTTTTTAGCAAAAGAGTTCGAGTTCCCATAATAGCATTTAGATTTGTAATGCTCTCCATTCTCCCTCCTAATTTCTCCATTTCTGTTATTTCTGGACTAGTGCAAAAGGTCTGAGGCTACCAGCACAGCACCTTCAAAAAGAACTATGTTCAAGGTTGTAATGTCTGAATTTAGGATGAATTAATTTCACATTAGGAAGAATTTCTTCACCGAAAATTTTGTCAAACACTGAAACAGGCTGCTCATAGCAGTAGTTGAGTTGCCATCCCTAGAGGCATTTAAAAGACGCGTGGTTGTTGTGCTTAAGGACATAGTTTAATGGTGGACTTGGCAGCACTAGGTTAACATGTGGACATGATGATCTTAAAGGTCTTTTTCAACCTTTATTATTCTATGAATAATGGAGGTTCTTTGCTTCAGGCAATGAATATGGTGTTATTGTGCTTGAACATCAGCCTTACAGTGGGGGTCTCCAAGAACTCTTTGAAGACCTAAATTTAAGCTTCCTGAGTACTGTCATGCGGGCAGCATGGCTTGGGGCTTTTGGACTGTTCGTATCCTTTGCTTTGCGAGCAATTGCTGAAATGTAATCTTTCCATTATGGGTGTGAAGGCTCTACAAGTATAAAGAAACATCCAGAGTTTCAAGACTGGTCATCCAGCAATTGCTTCTTTTAAAAGGGATGAGTTCTATTAGTACTTATATAGCAGAATCCTTGTGCTTTGGGGTGTTCTCTAGAGTTGTTGGTAAAGCATTTGTTAAAGATGTGGGAACCTGGATTTGGTTTTCTTCCCTCCCAAAGTGGTTTGGATCCCTATCATACATAATGATAGTGAGTAGGAAATAATTTTATTCGAGAGAGGTTTTATTCCCCTTCCATTACAGATAGAACCCCTGGCATCAAAAGCTGAAAATCACTCCAGTCTGGTGATAATGATACATGTCAGAAAGTTATTTGGTGGAGTTGGAAGACTCATCAGGATTCAGTATCAACTGCAGAGCACTAGAAATACTTGCTGTTATTATCACTTTACTACTTATTCCACAGTAACTGAGAAACAGCCCAAGAAGTGGATTCAAACTGGAATATCTTCCATCTCTGCACCCAGAAAAGCTGGCAATCTAGTCCTCAAAAGAGCAGCAAAAGAAAACAAAATCAAAGCAAACCAAACCTGAGAACCCCAGAACCTAGAAATAGAACGAAGTAGCTTGTTTCTTGCATATTATTTGCTACTCCTTGAAAATGTATTACTTGTAGAAGGGACAGGAAGAATAAAAAGCATGAGAAAACTTAAATTCTATGTAAAGTGGGAGAGAAGTAGTAATGGCAAGACCTCCTCTCTTATCATAAGCTTCCACTGCTGCAGAATGAGAATCAGATATAAAACAGGATGCAAGTTTCTCTTGAGTTGTGGGAGAGAACTGAAGGAGTCTGACAAATAAGGGATTACAGATGAAGGTAGAGATCAGTGAAGGAGTCAAGGATTTCTGAAGAAGTTCTGTGAAATCTGGTTTCTTTCTGTTTCAAGATCTTTTGCCTCTGTCCTGTGAGATTCATCTGTTGTTCCCCACCAGCCTTTCTTTTGACACTTTCATTTCATTCCTCTCCTTTCTAATTTATAAACCTCAAAAGAATCTACTCTTCCCTGCCCCCCAGGGTGACCTAGGGAGTTACCTGACCTGATTTATGCCCTGATCATAAAGTGTGCTGTGACTGATGAGGTGCATGTCTCAAACCTGTCACCTTCCCTGGTAGCCTACTTAATTCACATCCTAACGCTTGGGGTCTCCCTGTGGTTCCCAAGAGCTAATAAGATCTGAAGACAGTAGCCTATGCAGAGGAGATTGCCAGCCTCTCTGATAATGTGGAGAAGGATTTCAGCAAGACGGAGGGTTAAAGAGGACTACTGGAAGTCACAGAGAAGCAGGAAAGTATTTATCTGAGCTTGAACAAATCCAGAAATGATTTGCATTCGCTTCAGTACAATGAAGACTGGAGTAGGTTTAAAAAAAAACAAACCAAAACTATTTCATCTGTATCAAACAAAAAGAGACATCCAAAAAAGTAGCACGAGGGTAAAGAGTACAGCTTGATTGAGTTGGAAAGAAAATAATGGCACATGGAAAAAGGTAAACGTGCAAGGTTTGGATAAATCTGTATGCTTAAGATAAGCATCCTGTTTGGGGAGCCTTTTCTGAGTTAGACCTTTCAACCTTTTGAGTTTTGGCTGTCGTAAATGTTTACCTCACCATGAAGCGTGCAGAAAAAGAGAGAAAGAGAGGGAGAAGGAGGCTGATTTATGAATCTGAATTCTTCGAAGGACAAATTAATTGCACTGTGGCACTTCTCTATAAACTAATATTGACTTAAAGGACAGCAGGAAGAGATGAAGACAATGAGTCCCTGTAGCACTTCCATGTCACAGAAGCCCATTAAGCAAATGTATACCAAAGCAATAAATTTCTTTGGAAAAAATAAAAGTACATCCTATAGGTGAGTGCAGTAGTAAGCATTTGACAAGGTTCTATCCTTTACAAATACCCACAGGAAAAAGGCATTTGAGATTATCCTTTTATATATATGTACGTATAATTTTTCCTCTCTCTTTCTAAATAATTGTTTTTTACTCCTTTTAACTTCAGAGTGCTTTAGAAAAATCCCATCCATATAAAAATTCTATATATTCCCTTTACACAGATTGCTGTGTACCAGACTATTTGTATTAGGGTATAACTGAGTGTAGTCTCCATAGGAGTCTCATAACAATTCTTATAACAAGAAGACGTAAGTTGTGTTTAGGATCATCTCCAGGAAGAAAACTTTATATACAATGTTCATTTCTCATCAGAAATATAGGAAAACAATTGACTTACAAATAATAATGACTTACATCTCAGAAACTGATAAAAGTCTGCTCTCTGGTGACAACAATAATGAAATATTTTAAGAGGAAACACAAATAATATAAACCTATACGTCTTCAAACCACTCTCTGATTTATTAAATAATGCAATGACTTCTCAGTGCCATAATTTAGAAACCACCTTCTCACCTCAGGCTCTTAGCATTTTCACTGCACGGTCTCCTGCATTTAAAAGAAATCACATTAACCTGTAATAAGCTCTTACATCTCCAAATGAGCTCAGTAGTTTTTCTTTAAAAAAAAAACCCCAAACGCACCATGGAAACTGAAACCTGGTGTGATTATGTGACCTGACCCTGCATAGTCTGGGTATGAGTGTATCTGTAAAAACTTATATGATTAGAATTGTCAGTAACACTTCCTGGAGCCATTGAACATGAACATATCTGCCAATGCATTCATTTGTCAGCTTTCAGTGTCCTCACTAGACATGTTCTGCAGACCCTTTACCCACAGCTAAAAGGAAATTGCAATAATAGGATATTACAAGAAGATTTTAGAAAGGCGACTGAATTCTTAGAGAACTAAAGACTGTGGGGAGCTCAGCTGTCATGGAACCAAGTATCTTACATTTCCAACCATTTAATCAAAAGGATAACAATCTAGAAGATACAAAACTGGTATGCTTGCATAACTTAAATTTGCATGCATCAGCCATCATAAACCACCATTGAGTAAATAAATGCTGTTTGGGGGTTATACCCTCTGTGAAGGCAGAACAGAGAGAGACGGTTCCAGAAACTCTCTTCTGTTCCACCACTAATTTGTTTCTCACTTACATGCCTTACCATGTGACCAGAACTAATCATAGGCCCTTTGCTTTGGAGAACGAGGATGACATAAAGACTGTTCTTACTAAAAACTTTTAGGGAAGATGCAGCTAGGATGCAGACGGTGCCACAATGGTTTGAAATACTTTGTGCACTCCAGCCCAGAGTCATTTCCTGGAGAATAATGTTCTGTGTGACCTTGTAGCTCTGCAAACAAATGCTATAATGTAGAGCATGAGACAAATGTGCCTCTTACAAGCCCTTCTCAAAAAAACCCCCCAAAAAACCAAAAACAAAGGAGGTGAACCTCAGTCTAGAAAAGGCAATGGTAACATGGGAAAGGTGAGGAAAGGAATGGGGGGGGGGAGGGGGAAACAGCAACAGCCTCCTGATGATCATGACATATCTAATAGTAATGTCAATTATTCATGAAATTTAATGATAGGTGATTTCTGTGCTGTGCATTTTTGTTGCTATTCCACTATTTGCAATTCAAAGTATTCTGCTTCATCATTTGTGCCTATTTATCTCAAGTATTGAATCATCATTAATATATGTGGCAGATTTTTGCCAGCCAGAAGTTACTCTCCTATGCTGCTTAAGTAGTTGAGTTATCATTTCTAGGAGTACTGAATGTCCATATGCTTTCATAGAAGTTGATTTTAATTCAACTAAAAAGCCCACTTAAGTATACTTCAAAACTTTTGTTAATTACATAAATATTTGTGATTGATACAATTAAAAATCAGGCATAATCATTTTATAATGTCTGTACTGTGCCTGTGTAACTGAGGACAACCTAAATGACAGTTGCCATCTCCATATATGGAGATTTATGGAGCAATGGAACAATAGTAACTAGTGTAACTGATGAACTGATAAATAAAAATAAAAATTATTCGTGTTAAGTAGAAATGTGTGTGAGAGACTATTAATTTCAAATTATTTCACACTGTACAAACTATATGGAGTATACTGGAAGCAGACTAGGCTTTGTATAATCACTAGAATCCTTTGAATTATGTTAATAAACTCCCTTTTATAACTCCCCTTATGGATCTGATGGAGCAAATGTGTTTTTGGCATGCCTACCAGCCATGTGTAGGTGCACACTGTGTACAGGAAACACCACTTGGGGTGCTCAAACCAGAGTGGTGCTTTTTTGAACCTCCGGTCCATCAGCTTCCTGGATAGTACAAGAAGCACCATACTACAGGCCACGGTGAGTAGAGCCATGTGTATTTTCTGCTGGAATTATTCCACTTCAAAAATAGAGTTAAAGTTTGAGTAGGGACTGTAATGCAGTGACTGGACCAGAGTGAGACCTAAACACTGAATAACTCCCATAATCACTGCCAGCGTTTTGCATCTAACAAATGAGTTGTACTCTTTCTTTTTAAAAAGAGCTGAGTCATGTACGTAACTCCAAGAGGGGATTCCAGTGACAATGTGACCTCTGGGACTAAGCCCCTCGCTATCTGGAGGGTTATAAAATGTGTTATTCTTCATAGTTTTTTGAGATGAGTGGGGTAGGCTTCTCACCATTCAGAAGGTGACTACTTCACAGCTTTCTGAGGTACCCAGCCTCCATGGATTGCATAAGGGAAGCCTATGGATTGCACTCCTAAAGCTAACTTGTAGCATTGCTTCAGTTTCTGCACTTAGCCCATAGTAAGTGGCTTCACTTTGTTATCACAAGTTTTGCTCTCTGAGAACCAAATTCAACTAGCAGTGAAGGAAAATGGGAGTCTGATTTGCATCCCTTATCATTTTACGCCCTCCCCTCCAATTTCAATAAAGAGACTGCCGAATAGGTTTGGGCTAGACAAAGGTTGTCTAACTCTTGCCCAAGAAAAATGTTTTATTGTGAATCGACCATGTAGGTCATTAAAACAATTGGGTTAGAAGACATTGAACTGATGTATAATCCATGAATTTTTAAGCTACCTTGAGCCTTTCTCCTCCACGTAATTGCAAAAGAACACAGTATTGCTGGTGCTAAACGCAGGGGAGATCTCATCTCAACATTTCAATATGTTGATTAATGTTGCTGTAAAGATACACTAACAAACTGCAGAATCATTCTACCTCCAGTTTTTTGCTAACTTAGCACATCGACAAACCAATACTTGTAGACAAAGACATGTTATTTTGTGATGTAATGTTCTTAGACATTGTCTGCTAAATCCCTATAATTAGCATGGCCCCTGGTGAATGTCACTGGGTATTTGATGAAACAGGGCATGAACTCTGCAGCAACACCCAGGGGGGTCGGTAATGCTATCCAGAATGGCTCTTGGAATTTTTAACTACTAGATAGGTTCCCCTTATCTAGGAAACTCAGGGGAGAAAGGCATTTGTCCGGTCTAATGACCCCTGTTAGCAGATTTATGCCACCTCCCTCTATACAAACTGTCTTCTCTCTCCTCCTTTTGGATATTTAATTTGAGAGTAACTATACTGCAGAGTATTTTTTTAGAAGGGATATGGCATGAAAATTGTAAAGAAAGAAGGTCAAGCTATTTTTTTTCCATTCTGCTTATATCATTGCTTTTAGCTCTTCAAACCACCACAAGAGCAACAAGTTTTGCAGGTAAAAATACAAGACAGCAAGATTGCAGCAGGTAATTTAAAGTGTCCTAGTAGAACTAAAATTTCTTATTGAGAGACACCCTGCCCTAGGGAGCAATCGACTTTCACTACTATCAAGAACAGTTCTCCTTTGCTGTAGAAATACACCCACAAAGGCGAACGGTGCTTTCCTCTGTGCTGGGAAAGAGTTTTCAGAATGGGAAATACTCTAAAAAGTGTATAAAGTTTATAGTTCCTGGTTGTCTGCTGGTTACTAAGATTTACCTGAGAGTCAAAAACCTGCTGCAAAACAGGCCTAACAGCTGTAGTGCAAACCAGGGTTCTGATGTCTCAGGCGAGTCCTCCAGCAGGCACGGCATTAGCTGTTGAGACAGACAGATTTTGAGAGAAACTCCAATGCAGACCTGAGAAACTCTCTTGATAAAATTTCCATTTTGCCTGCCACATTTCTCTCAACAGTTGGGTTTTTTCCTGCCATTTCACAATGTGTACCCTCAAAGATTTAACAGTAATATTGATCTTGCTTTAGAAAACATTACACATCTTCTCAATTTCAAATGCTGATAATTCTTACATGAGTAATTATCTTGGAATGCGACAGAATTATTTAAAAATAAATTTCAGAGCAGTTTAATATTAATAGCATTTTTTTCCTTAGAAAAAAATTTAATTTTGCAATCTCTACAATTTTTAAAAATCCATCTTTCTCATACTACAAGTGATTTTGTTTCCGCTGGGCTTGTGGGTGGATTGAATAAGAAATTCAAATCAGTATTTTCCTAATTTTATGTCCTAAACAGTGCATGATATAAAAAATGATGAAATGAGCTGTAGCTAGGGTTAGGGGGCAGGGGGGAGGTTGTCTATTGTATTAAGGACTAACTCCTTGATTAAATGTAGACTCAAAATAAATAACCTCTGTGCGCGTGTTAACTAGCCTAATTAATCTTCATGTTAGATTAACTTGATAAAATGTTGACCTAATTTGGGATTAAAAGATTACAAGTAACATTTTCAGCTGAAAGCTGTAACATGCCTCATGTCGACACAGTAATGACAGAATTAACCCTGTGAGCCCTCTCAAACCTGTGCACTGCCTGCCACTGCTTAACTAAGAGTTTGGATGACCTGTAGATGCAGGAAGGCTGCTGTATATATACATATAAAAAAGCTAATATAGAGATACTGTTCACTCACTTGGAGTCTCATAGGCATGCATATACTGAAAAATATCACAAAGCTATGGGAGAAAGCAGAGGTGCATCATCCATGCAACTCGTACAACTTGGAAATTCCTACAAACCAAATATACACTGTGTATTTATGTTTAGATGTAGAAATCGGAAGGTTGGAAGGAAGTACAGTAGGAATTCAGTATCATTCGGGGGATAATGAAGGTGAAAATTCCTTTGAGAAGTCTGGAAGACACAAGACTTAGATGTAGGAAAATTCAAACCCAGAAAAGCACTGCCAATCTAGCCTAGAGGAGCCTGGAGGCATTGATCTGTGTGTGAGCAGTGGAACATCTTTGGATGTGATACTTAGAGCTTGTATTCCAAAGGTTTTTCTTCCCAAGCCAAGACAGAAAAAGTTGTGAACTTGTGAAAAGAATTTTGGCTATCACTCTTATTTTGAAAAATGTGGGGAAAGAAGAGAGGGGAAGGAGACAAACTCTCACTTCTGTAAGAAGTGATTCTTTTAATCTCATGCTATTTTTGTCTCTTTACAATTTCATATCTGCTCTTTCCATAGATAGAACTGTGCTATCTCTCACCAGCTTGCAAAGCATTGGAGTCTCAAAAAGGCCTTTTTAGCACACAGCATCATTAAAGCTGTGCTGCTTCCCACAGCTGGGACTTGGAACTTGTGCCACCATCACGCACCCATGAAATACTCCTCCACTCCTGCTATGGCTCTCAGCACTAATTTTGAGACTACAAAATTCTAAGATGACTATTGTGAGAATGTGTCTGGCTTTGCTAGGGTGGTCAGATTGAAAATAAAATTTTTAAAAAGAGTACAAGATTTCAGTGTTACACATGGAAAACTCATCTGTCATGTTAGGTCATGGAACCTAATAGAGATAGCATAGGAGGGGACACTTTGCACTGCTTCACATGAGAGTGCACAGCTCTTGTCTGATCATGTAGTCTCTTCTCTCATGCACTTCTACCAAAGCCCTGGGAGTGCATCAGCTCTTGCTGCAGTAACACAGGCATAACCAGCTGGTAAAAGTCAATGCCCCTAACAATAACCCAGGACAAAGCAGCATCCAGAAATCATGCACTGCTACACAAATCGGCATATCTCATCATCCTATTCATAACATGCAGACAGAGGTAAAAAGAGTCTTTTAATGCAATCAGCTACAGAGGAGAGTAGAACTATAGTTATACTTCTGCAGTAAGTTTTTATCACTAAGAAGTGCCTAGAGGGAAACAGCAGAAGTCAGCAGGAGACTGAGCTAAAGACTGTATAAACTGAATGCAGGGAGAGGTCTTTCTCTTGAGGTGAAATCTAGAACCACTGATGTAATTTAAACCTCACAGAATCAAGGATTATATACTGCAGAATAAAATACGATATACAAGTTATCAACAAAGGGAAAACTTAGATTTTTTGCTTACTCTTTGCATCACAACTTGTTAAAGCAGTGTTACCAATACTGAAGTCATACCCTTTCAGTAGCTCAAAAGGGATTTTTAGTGTGCATACTTAACAAATGCTTTCATATAAGTAATGCAGTAATTTTAGTCTAGAAAAAGAGGATATATGCAATATTTTTATAGATAAAACTGTATGCCCTTTGACAATTTACCACTTCAGCTATTTCTATGTGTTATTGTCTAACTTTTCCTATATGAAAAAGGGAACAGGATACTGAAGTTTTCCTAAAGTTGTTATTACTGTCAGAAAGAGGAGCATTTTGAATCTTTATTGTACTCTGTCACTTCCCATAAATCCATGACAAAGAAATCAATGACTAATATTGGCCAGATAACTTGGCCCAAAGTGGACAGGCTTAAAAGCCGAGTAACAGAATTAGCAGCATTTCTTTTGCTGCTTTTATTCCCATGAAATAATGATTTGCAGCCCTAGCAAACTGTGATGTGATTTCCATCAGTTCTGTAAAGTTATGCAAGCCTGGAATGGACCTGCCTTCAGGAAGGACTAACTGTAGCAACATGCAGGTCCTGCTGGCTATAACTTCAGTAGCATAACTTCCTGGAAGAGCTTAAGAAACTGATTAATTTAAAAGATACTGCAAAAAAGTTGTGTTAACAGAACTGATTTACTCTGCAGACTGGTATTCAAGTCTTGACTATCATTCACCATTAGATATTACTCCATATCACTGTGAGCAGCTGTGAATTACATTCCTCACATCAGTTACACTGTACCTACATCTGCATATTTCTGCAGTTTTCTTTGACCTTCCCCCCTCCATTATTGTGTACTTTTGCTAAGTATGCACCCTAGTTCAGCAATGAATGAAATAAGCACTTGGCAGCTACAAATTATGGAGATTTGTATAAGCTATTTTTGAAACATGCAGGATAAAAAATGTCCCAGACATATTCACTAGTTCAAATACTCCAGCTTGTAAATATGGATATTGTGAATGTCCACAGAAACAGATTAATAAACAAACGAATTATCTTAGTTCTTTTCTATATAAACAGTGATGATGATACAGGTTTAGATTTTCATATAATGTGTAGCACTTTTCCTAGTGGAAATGGATGCAAGAAATTCAAGAAAATAAATGCTTCTTGTTGTGGACAACTGGTTAAAAAAATCAAAACATATCTCTAGTAAACCATTTAATTTTTGTTTGCCTTTTAAACATAGCCTTTGCTTCTCTAGCCACTCTCCCAGGTACTTTTACCTTTACAGTGACACAAACAAAGATTGCTTTTACCAATCTAATTGTCTGGTCACTTCAAAAAGATGAAAAAAAGCATTTGTAGGAGACTTCTTGATAAACAGCCATAACTAGAATAAAGTTTAATAAAGCCACTAAAATTTTAATCTGGATTGAAATTTTAGAAATGGAAGTACAATATGACTACTTTTGAAAAGCTTGATTAGTTATAAGTGTTGACAAGTATGTACAATTAAATCATTGAACTTTTATCCAGAAAAAATAGTCCAAAGCATAACTTTCAGTCTCTGAAACTTCTATGAAATACTACTACTGTTTTCAAAGGGAAAGAAAAGTTCAGAGAGATTGTATGGCTTTTACAAGACTCCCATCCATTCAGTGCAAAGCAAGAATAAAATGCACCAAGAACCATGCTTCCAGGACCACCTCTAGCCACCCCGAGTCACAGAAGCAATGAAGCACATGCTTAACATTAAAAGAATATTTAATGTTTTCAAATTTGACATGCAACATGGCCCAAATTAATCCACCCTGATTCTACATTGTGCTGTTTTTTCCTATTAAGGAAGCAGCTCTAAAGACCTAGAGTGTCAGCCAACAGCACATGCAAGGTGCAGGGACTCTGTCAGGATGAGTTTGGGTATAAACATTCTACTCTATTGGAGATATTTTTACTACTTGCTTACTCACACTCCCAGCTAGCCAACTGATACTTCTAGAAGATCACATGGAAGATAAATGCCCTGAGATTATTTTATAAATAAGCTGATGTACATATGCACACACACATTTATGCAGCGCCTAATATTAAAACAGTGTTACATCATCCACTCTGCTATTTTAAATCAAGGGTGTAAGACTGCAGCATAGGAGCAGCTGTACAGAAGTTCCTTCTTTCCCCTTCCCTCAGCCAAGAGGTATTCTCCAGAAATTTTCTACAATGACCTAATCATCAACCCCCAAAATATTGCTCTATTATTTTCTTCTTAAATAAGGCTGCTACCAGCCAATTGGAAATTAGCATTTAACCTGCACTAAACAGCTGGTTTGTACAATGTAATCAGAACAGTAACAACTGCCTTTGAAAATGACACTTTATAACGCCAAAGAATTGCCTTGGGGTCTTACCTTCAGCTGGGCACACTTTGAGCAAGGAGAAACACAACATTGCTTTTAGCCAAAGCTGTGCTGATAACCAAAAGCAAATCCTACGCCACTAAGTAAAAGTTGACTCAGTGATTCCTTGTACTTTTCTAGTTGCCTTTCAAGAATAATCGAGTAAACAAAATAGCTAGCAAGTCTTCCTGCTGACAGGACTTGTTTTAGGGAAATACAATATAACTGGGAATGTTAGCATCCAAATCTTTCTTACATCACCTATTAGGAGACATAATGTACCTTTCATACGGTCATGGAAAATGAACCCAACTCACCTCAAATCTGATATACTGATAGCCACAAAATCTGCAAATGGATGTAAACATGCCAAAATTAATTCATAGACAACATTTACCATACCATTCCAAAACCAATGGCATCTATTCTACATTTGGAAAATCCACAAGCAGAAAAAAAAAAAAATCATATAAATGTCTTCCTGCAAATTATTTGGCTATACTGTTACAGCTCTAGTCCTAATACATTTTTGAACTGTTTTACTCTGCTAACACCTCACCAACAACATCAGCCAAACAGTTGCAACTGCTGAACAATTTTTTTCTTGTATTAAGGATGCGACAATATGGTTTTTGCATTTTAGCAAAAACAGAGACTGCAAAACCTGAACAAACAAATTTCTCACTAATAAATATGAAGTTCATGATACTTTCCCTGATTTTATTTGGTCCTTAAGTGGAGTTTATTTGCCAGCTTACATTTAGTGTGTTTCTTTTTTTTTTTTTTATTATGAGAGAATAATTGTAGAAACCCTACGTTCTGCCTGCCTGCTCCTCCACCCCACCTCAGGAACCTTCTGAAAATCAAATCAGACTCAAGTTCATGAGCAGGAGCTATTATTCTATAACTGAAGGAGTTATTCTTAACAAACTAAGTGGCATTTGCAAGGATGAGCACTACTTCAGTGAAAAATGATTAAAGTACTCTTGGTTTAAAAAAAAAAAAAAAGCTTTTTTGGTTTTGTTTCAAATTTATTCCCCTCTTGTAAAACATTAAGTACTTGAGTGATAAAATAATGAAATAACCAGATGAAGAAAACAGTAAAGGAACTGTGCTGGTACTATTGGTAATGCAACTGTTTTTATGGAAGAAACAATGGAATGTTGCTTCCAATATTATGAAGTAAATGATGATCACACAAAGGAAACTATAGAATAGGAAAAGTACATAAATTATATTCAACTTTATCTTTCATCGCAAAATGACAGAAAAAAACCCACCACCCCCAATATTCCACATTAAGCAATTCCAGGTGTTATGATTTCTAGATATTTTTCCCTTCAGTTTGTACTGTACTATTGCAATTTTATATTTATCTTGCCATCTGTCACAAGAAAGAACAGATATAGAACAGTGGCAAAATCATGTTAAAAAGACTGTCTTGGGATAACAAAGAGAAAAGTTAATGGACATGGATTTACAAATTATTAATGATTTTTCTTGTCATTTCTTGAAAAATGAAAGCTATGCACGCTGTCTCTTTCCCCAAACAGATTGCATTTTATTCCTCTGCAGTTTGTCCGTCAGGCTTCACTCTGACAACATAATCCAAAACTAATCCAGAGCATTCAGTTTTCCTTGTTGGCTCTCATGCACACTGCTTAGACAAATCCTGCTACCTGTCAGCCCTCCTGTGTGTGCCAAACAGGCTGCCAGGTTAACCCCTGGGGAAGCCGAGAGACCTGCTGACTTAACCCCTGCTTCCCTTCAAATAATCCACTGTAAATACATAGGACGTTAACAGGCTAACTGTTCTAATCAGGGCTGGATCCCTTAAAATCTGTTTCATACACAACCCTTAAGAACTAGGGATCTAAGCATCACTGCTGGAAGAGGAAAGGATTGCTTCCAATAATACAAGCACTAAATAAGCAGATGGATAGAACACACTGAAAGGTTTTAATCCCCTAAAGGAGTTTGAGAAAATATACACATCACTTCAGTTGCTCACCTTGTTGCTTATAAATTTTCCCTAATTGTCAGGACAAGATCAGAAACAATGAAAGAAAGCCTAATTTATATATGATTCAGGTTCTTGATGGCAAACTCTCTACCTCTTGCTTTTGTCCACTTTCATAAATACTAGTTTCATAAAAGATAGCTTTTCTGCGCTCTAGGGCTTCTGTTTGTTCATGTGCATTTTGTGGAGAATCACACCGAAAGTAATATAAGTCACTAAATAAAACAGATTCCCATAAACAACACACTTTACAAATAATGACATTTTAAATTATTTTACTTTCTAAAGACATATAATTATTTCCCAGCAGTACTTTAAAACAATTCAGTTCTAATCCTTTAAGCCTGAAATAGAGAAAAAAATCTGAGTTACAAATCTTTTCAAAATACTCACTCTGTACTCAAAAAACCAAAATAAACCAACGCCTTCTCCTCATTGGAATTCAAGGCACATCACTCTATCTGCTGCTGCAGCATCAACAATCCACAGCAGAAAATAACTTGCATAAGCACGGCGTACCGAGGAACACTTAAAAGCCAACTAAGCTTAGTCACACGAGAAATGTAATAAAACATCGCACAGCTCATTTAATGTTTGGAAGGCATCATGTCCAGGTTAATATCTGAAGTGGGGGAAGGTAGAGTGAGCCACGGGGAGGGCTCCTGAACTCTGCCACAAACAAAACTGGGAAGGTCCATTGTGCCTTCTGATAAGAACATTTATTTTACCTCAATTAAATTTCAGGCATTCTCTTGAGAGGAAGAAGGGGAAATTGTTCTTTCCTCCCACTCACTTATGCACATTCATATTTATGCTTTACATATACATGCAAAGCACACACCTCTGTCTCAGGAGTCCTGGGAAATGTTTAAATGGTTTTATTCATTCTTAGAAGTGTTGTGCTTAGGGCAGCTAATAAATAGATCTTATAAATGCTACAAATTCCAGAGATGTTTAAAATACTCTTGCTGCTTTTAAATGCAGGGATAGTTTTGAAATCCCACTCTCTCTAGATGAGTTACTCATTCTAACACTTTTCTGAATTTTTGTATTCAGAAGTATTAATGAGCTTTCAAATCTGCCCTCGTTGCTATTTTTAGATTCCCACAAGCCCTGAAATAAGGAATACAGAAACAATAATTTGGCAAAAATACTAGTTATTTCTAAAATAAACTGATTGGAAAAATAGCTAAAGCAAATATTTTTCCATTATCTGTGCTCTTTTTTCCCTGGCTCATCTCAAAACAACAGTTATTTTGTTGACAGAAAAGTTCATTAAGGTCTCAGACAGTAGTTTGTCTTTGGGGAGTTGACAACTTCTGTTAGGGAGAAGGCAGTAGTTTAAAAGATAAATCTTATCTCTGACAGATAGTTTTGCTCAAAATCAGAACTTATTTTCATTTTCTTCCCTATAAAGGCATTTTTCAAGTAATTTATTCATTATTAGTTAAAAACAAGTTGGAAAGGTGAAATTGCAAATGGATTTTGGAAAATCAGCCAACATCCAACAATCCTTTTAACTTTTGTTTTTATAAAATCCAGACTCTCTGCAAGTCTGCAGCAAAACTCCCGTTGACTTTCACAGGAACAAGATTTTACAGTGTCTAGAAGGCATGAATCCTCCCGGGCAATTAATCGATACACAACAAAGTTATGCATATGAAAGCACATGCTTGTGCTTAGCCTTTCATCCACATAAATTAAAATACTGATGCAAAAGAAATTCCATAGACTTCCATAATAACCTTCAGTGTTAAAGGCACAGAATCTCCCCTAAGATATTCCTTCTTCCTCAAAATACTTTTAACGAATTTACATTTTGCAAATGGTCTCAGGCTCCATTAAATGCCCACAGCAACAGAATTTTTCAGAGAACATCAGACAGTTTTTCTAATCAAAATATAGTGCCACAGGAACTTAGAGAGATGTTGTTTTATTCATCATTGTCAAATAGCATTCAGTCTTCATGGATAATAAGAAAATATATTTCAAAATAATCATACCTCAGTTACCTAGATATGCCTGCTTTTAAGCCAAAATATCTCTTTGCCTTTGTACTTACTGTTCTGAACTAGGTACATAATGGCAAGTGATGTTTGAAAAAGGTCTGCTCGAAAGCTACTAAGTTTATGGTATGGAGAAGTTCATTAGGCACAACTCAAAGATCTGCCATCATACTCAGAAATGGAGTTTTAGCATGTTTGATGATCCAAGTATACACGGTTCAGTGGTCAACATAACAATTGTTTAAAATGCAGTGACTAATCTGTAACTTATCAATATATTACAAACCAACGTTGACAATGCCAGGGTCTTTGTTGATAATTTTTCCTTTATATAACACCAGCTGGAAGATGTTTCCCTATTATTGATCATGCCACTTATCAGCTATTCACAACATATTTCTTTGTACTTGGTAGAAAATCTAAACAGTGTGGACTTGGTTCATTAACCTTTTGGTATTGGGCAAAAGGGGGAGTAAGGCAGGGAGAGGAGAAGCACTAAAAGTAATATCATTGTTATTTGGATTTTCATTTTGGTCAAGACATCTGAAGGGGAAAAGGGCACAAACTTTATAGCAATGAAATAGCACTTTGAACCTGGTCTGAAATCTATAGAAGCAAAAGCAAGGCCTTCTGCTGATTTCATTTTCACTGGTTCAAGTATTGAGCAAAAAGTAAGTTTCAAAAACTTAAAAATAAACAGCCCCCCTTTCCTATAGTGGTTTCCCTGAGGATGGATGGGAGGAGGAGCTCTACAAGGAGTTGGGAGGAAAATCTTAAACTGCAGAAAGCAGAGACAGAACATGTCGTGAAGTCTGAAAGTGAGAAACAACATTTGGCAACAAACCTCAGTACAGATTTTCCAAAAATACGAACTAAGTAACAGTTCAGAATATTTTAAAAGCTCTACGCAAAAAAAAACCCAAAACCCCACAGTATATTTTTAATGTAATTTATCAAGTGCAGAGGTGGTCTGAAGTTTAGTTTAAAGTCTACTTGCCAGATGAAATATTTGCATGAATGTCTGAATCTGGTAAGGCTCTACTTATGAGTCCATATTCAGCAGCAAGTAAACTGATAAGAAAAGGAAGTTAAGGTTGCAGAGCCAAGCATAATAACACTTTTGAATTTGAGCTCCTTACCTAGAAGAGAGCTCATAATGGTCTTATCCCCTACCATCTTTTTGTCAGCGCAGTGATTACCCAGCGGGAATCAGCACCCATTCACTCACACCCTATCCCCAGTAAACTCGGGTCTTCATCCCAGTATGAACCAGTGCTCATACCTGTCTTTTTTTCCTGGAACTTCTAGCCTTTTTTCAAGAGGAAATAAACAATGATTTATATTAGATATGTGTCTGTGTGGAGAATTCTTATTGTAGAAAAGTTACAGTTTTAATAAAAGGGAAAATTTACACGTCTGACTCTTCTAACATTTAATCTGAAGCCTGAAGTATTTCTAGCTGTCAGTGCTGTCACAGGATACCAAGGAGCTGTAGTTCAGCTGCCTCTACATCCTCTCTATATGGAGTAGACCATCTATATCAACTAGTAATACTGACGACACAGGCTCTCAGAATAAACTGAGGCAGTTGCATCAGAGGAGCAGGAGGGCATCCTAAAGGCTTTGCATGCTGTAGTGCTCCAGTGCAAGGGTTAACTCCCATTGGGGAATCACTGCGCTGAGCTGGTTTGGATATTATGTGGCCCTATCACAAAGAGCCCGTGCCCTGTGGAAGCACAGGCCCTACTAAACCAGATTTACATCTCCTTAAGGTGGCTGCCTCATGACCAGCTTGCAGCAGGAGAGTGTGGGTCTGCCTGCACCCATTCACACACAGTCTTTGAAGCACTTCTGGTTTATGTCTAGCTCCCCTCCCTTCCCATCTGTTCCTGGCTACTAGGGTAACGCAAGAAGCAACAGTTTTCAAGGTTAGCTGAAATACAACCTTCTCCAGTTTTTATAGCAAAAAAATTTAAATTTTAACCAGTCTAAGGTAAATACAAAGCCAGGACAATCTTGGCTTATACCTAGAGTCAGAATTAAGGTCTGACATTTTGTTTTGTCAGAATTACATCTTTAGATCCCTGTATACTAACAGTCCAGTCCTTATTCTGGCAAACTCCTGATGCTTTCACCTCTGTCTCATCAGAGATACCACAGGAATAGACACAGATTTCTCAGTTACTATGCTAAGGCAGATTTAGTAGTCACTATGGGAAAGTCAGGGATACACGCTCCTTGTTCCCTTTTCTTTCATTACTTCATAACTGCACGGGTTTTAAGAATCAGCAGGGCCTGGTCCCTTGGCACACTGCAGTGCAATCCAGTACACGACCATAAAAATGTGGGAAATAACTCCAAACCCAAAACATCCTCTGGAGTACCTACCAATACCTAACCTCCCTGTTAGTCACCTCAAATCTACCTCCTGTGTTCTCCACAAGAAACTGTTTCATTGTTTCCTCCTTTTTGGCTGTGGCACAAGGTATAATCATAAATATTTTAAGATCAGGCTTAATGGCAGGTAAACAAATTCACTATGTCAAGGAGTTATTGTTTGGTTCTCGAATCTAATTAATAGTACCTGGATGCAACATGATTTACATAAATGATACATGCAAGTTAGCACCATATTTGGAAGTTTCTCACAATTTAAGAAAACATCCGTACTTCTTGTGACTCCCCCAGCACATATACTAGCCATGTTTTTTACTAGCCATGATGATTAAACTTATTCTGCCCAAGGTTTTACTGCCTGCAATACAGGTAAACTACATCACATGAAACAACATGGGAACCACCCGGATGGTGCTTACTAGGTGAATAAGGATTTATTTTATTTAAATTAGAATGATATAGTAGTTTATATTTTATATATACAAAACCCCATTTATTTGGGTTTTACTGTGCTATTATGAAATGATATAAAAGATCTACAGATGTTCTTAGAAATATGCCTCTTCACATTTTTCAAGCAACTTAATTCTAATTATTTACAAATCAATAACAAGTGCTTCCCTGATTACACCACATCACATATATTGTATTGTTTTGTTAATACAGAATGAATATTGAAAACACAGAAAAACTTTAGTGTATTTCTACCCATAAATGATGAACGGTCTATCTACAATGCTATCATCATGCACTGTCCTGAAAGATCATGGCCAGATTACCTCCCAGGCTTAGTTCGAATCCCCTCTCGAACATATGGTTTTAGCTTTGTTTCCTGCTATTTCCTACCTACAGTTTCATCTAGATTTTACAACTCCTTCCATGGGCTCTTTTTCTTGTAAAGAAGATAATTAAAAACCCAACAAAGATAAAGCTGGATGACAGTAATGATTATCATCATTTTTGTAAACAGCTCTGGAAGTTGAAGGAGATGAGAGTGTGAGAAAAGTACATGGGCTTCCCAGCAGTAAAAACAGCCACAAAGGCTGCTGCGAATGCACTCTGTTGTGTCTTTCTATTCTGAAACATCCTTTGCATCTACTCTGGCAGTCTCACCATTGATGACATAAAGCTTGTCACAACTTGTTCCTTCCAAAATTGGAAAGCAATTCCACTCTACAATGACACAAGGACAATGTCTGGCAACCCATCCTTCATCTCAAAGCAATATCCATTCTCATGCCCTTCACCCTCTTGCCTCAGTTTGCCCTAGCCATTCATGGAGGTTGCCTGGCAGCTGTAGGAACCCAAGTGTCAAATTCTGGAATGAAGTTTTCCAGGACTGGAAAATTGGTGTTAATGTTGACCTATGGATTTGGCTAATTAAAGCAATACATATTAGATATTAATATCACCGGCAGTTCCTAGTTAGTCAGCTCTCTAGGCACTAATTAGATGTTTAGAATTCCACTATATGCCATCAGTGGAAAACATTCTTGGCTAGATTGCAAAGCTTCATTAAAGAAATGAGAAATACTATCAGCATCTTAAGCTGCAGCCTCTTCCTGTTTTATTCAAATGGAAAAACTGCATGTTCCATGGTTTGCAATAGGCTTACTCTACATTAACTCATGAAAGCTAAACCTGTCCTTTTATATAGGAAAAAGCCAATCAAAAGATTACTATGAATTAATACTGCCACTGCAATTTCCCTTGAACTAGGTGCTTACTGCTGTTCAGTTGCCATTTTATGTTCTGCAATGTCACAGGAACAGTTAGTTTAAGAATCTTTTGGACTAAAGGCACCAGAACAATCAAATAAAACCCCCGACCAATTAAAAAAAAAAAAAGTTGCTTCTCTTACGTTGATCTAGTGTATTGGACTGTTATTTTTTGCCTTTTTGAGAGCAAAATGTAAATTGTTCATAATACAAGAATTTTTACTGAAAGATTTCTGATGAGTAGTTTTATGCAATGGGTAAAGAGGAGGAAAGTAAGCCACCCGTTTTAATATGTCAAATAGCCTAATCACACTAGTGACAACTAATTTGAAAGTGTTTTAAGAGTATAAAAATCCACAGAATTTTTTTAACCTGCAATAACCCATGGAAATGGAACAGATAGAAACACAAAGTAAAATGTGCATCATGTCACATTTATTGTAACACTGTAACTGTAAGTTACTGTAACACTGTAACTTAGCTGAGTTCTTTGGGTTGCACCAGAGCAAGAGAAAACAGCAGTCTCTCCTGCAGTGGTGAATGCCATAACACGCGTACAGACTGCACATAAAACCCGATCCAGAAGGCCACATACAAAGTTTACCAACTGTGAACCTGGGCTGTTTATTTTATGGGCTGCTACAAAATCTGCCTGGCATTCATGCTCTGTGTAAATGTCAAGGCAGCTATCAAGCACGGTCTCCATTTTCACAGTAGCAATGTTTCCATATTCTTTTGGTGAGCCTCATGCTGGCAGAGTGTCACAGCAGCAGCTCTGAACTAGAGGTGTTGTATTGAAGCAAAACTGAATTTGCCTTTACATCAAGGGGCAAATGTTTTAAAGATTTTAAATTAAAGCTGCATAGTGCTTGCCATGCACAACTCAAAGTGGTAACCACTACACTTCTTGCTGTATGCTCCGATTGGTGTTCAGGTGGATTACATTTTAATATTAGACTGGAAGCTTAATTATAAAGGATTATGAGCAGATCATGAGAGTATTGCAGTGAGATGGGGTCATGCAGAGCAGAATATTAAGAGCCGTCTAATCTTTGACCTCATTCTCCGTATCATTTTGGAATCATCGTGCAAAACTCACAAACCTGTTCAAGGTTTCTTCCCCCCCCTGCCTTTCCCTTCATAGGGCTATTGCTGGATCTCCTGAAGTGATTGTTTTGCTGGTAGACTTTTTTGGGACAGGGACAATGTGCTTCCTTCATGCTTTTGCATCTTGCTAAACATACCTTTGGAGTCAGACAGATAATGACATGCTTTGTATGTGGAAGTTCTGTGGCAGTAAAGGCACTTCAGACGATAGGAGATAACACGTGTTAGGGACATTTAGAGTCAAGATAAATTACATGTGTATAGAAATTCTATCTGAAAATAGGACATAATAAAAATACAGTAGAATGTATGACTAGCAAAGGCAGTTAAGCTTTACTTTGGTTGATAGGAGTGATCAGAATACAAGCAACACTATTTTTCTGTAAAGGGATGCAGTGAGGTCTTAAAATAGCACTTATGTTGGCTTTTGTCACATTAACTGTGGGAACTCTGGTGGAAATACATTTAGGTACTTGAAGACCATAAGTTCAGAGATAAGCTTGGCCGATACCGTGAACAGCTTGCCTGAGAGGTAAATTGCATGCAGAAACTAAACATGACAGCCAAAGATAAAACACTTATTATGATTAATACCAGGAGATGTAACAGGCTTTACTTACTGCAGCCCCAGGAAACCTCACTTTTACCAGATAATGTTTACAACTCCAATTGCACTCACAGGGCAAACACATGCTTTCATAGTAGATGGTCTCTTATCTGTGAAAGTTCTCACCCATGTGAATTTTAACTTCTGCATTATTCATGTGAATGTTTTGGGAAATTTAGAAGTCTGTAAGATTTTATGCACCTATTAAAAACCTAAAACAGCCTGACAGCAAGACAAATTTTTAAGAATGCTGTGGATGAGGAATGCAACAGTCTTCTTGTGAGAGGCTTATACTATGAAGCTTGCTAAATGAACATTAACTTAAGTAGAACGTGGCAAATGAGCTTCATTCCAATATGTATATTGTCTCTTGCAAGTATCCACACAAATGACTCATCTCCTATAACTCCAAATAATGAAGTATAATTCCATGTAAAATGCAGTAAAAAATCAGAAAATATCACAATAAAATCTTTCCAGATTTATTTATTGTCTAATTTAACTCACTCTAAGATAAGTTAGATTTTTAATTTGATTTCTGAAATTTATTTTGCTACAGTAAAGAAGGATACACCCTTGTTTGATAGAAATTAATGTAACTACTTTCAGCTCAGCAGAAAAAAATTTTTCTTTCACTTGAAATTTTGTCCTGTAACTGGATAATAATTGGTACCTTTATAAGAGGGCTAAGATCCCAGTCTAAGCCAGTGGAACCCTCTGAGAGAATTTTCTTTTTTTTTTTAAATGTAGCAGACAAAAAGAGATTTTTTTTTTTTCTTTTCATACAGGATGAGTAAGATTAACAGTCAACATACAAAACTATAAACCAACATAAAAGTAATAGACAATCCACATGGGCCATTAGTGGAGAAAAGCATTATTTGAACAATTTTGAGGTACTAGGCCTATTCTCCAACACTAATTCAGAGCAGCAGTTACAAAAAAATGTTCAGTTTCCTGAAGGTTATAGAATGGTATTCTGACAGTGATAAAATTAGCCAAGAGAAATTAATGAGAAGACTCTTGAACTTCTTAATGGCATTTTTACAGTATTATAGTGCACCACAGTGTACCAAAACAAGCCAGGGAGAAGATCTCACCCTCATCTCCCACATACACAAACACAGAGGATGTACAGTTGAAGGAAGAAGTGCCAGGGAACAGATGCCCTACTAAAATGCTCCCAGAACCAGGAATCTGCCCTCACTCAGCCAGGAAGACAAGCTGACAGTGCTGGTGAGACATCAGCAAACTCAAGGAGAGCAGCTACAGCCGTTTCTGTGAGGTAAATGGATGCAGAAAGCAGATTGATAAGAATGATTCTGTCACTCCAGGACTGTTCTCGATCAACATAACCAGTGCTTGAAAAACCATGAGCAGCTGGACGATTGGAGGCTGGAGACGTCCCCCCTCCACACCTTCGTCTCTCCAGCCCCCTCTGACCCCACACTGTCTGCAGGGTATCCTGCAAGCAGGGCTTGCCTGAGGACCTGGGTCAGGCAGAGATGGTGTCCCCATGTCACTCCCAGGCCCCTGAGAGTGTCTGGGAGGGCTGTTATAGCTGATTTTAGTATAGGAAAACTGCATGTAAATCAACATCTTTCCTACCAGTCTTCAACACTCTGTTTGAGCCACCAAGGCACTAAAAAGGAAATTAATCTCAGCTTGACCTAAAACAAATGTTTTATTTTAATTTATTGGGGCAGAGAAGAGTAAAAAGTTATTTGTTTCAAGAACAACAAGAAAAGACAACTAGTTTTCCTTGTTTCCTTCTGGTTGGGGTTGTCAAAGTTAACCTCTTTTTCAGAAAGCTAAAGCACCATAAACAACGACCTAATTCTGAAACCAAAAATCCAGAAGTATAGTTACAGACCTCCTTAGCAGTCTTTCCCAGATTAAACAGGTCAAAACCCTCCAACAAATGCAACCCAAATCTACGGGGGTTTGAATTCCAGAGGCCCATCTCCATGTGACTAAGTTAACTCCATTCTAATGTTAGTCTCATGACATTATTCTGCATGAAGCAACAATGCAGAAGCAGCTCAGGAGAGAAATGTAAACACTGTAGTTAGAGCCAACAATACACTATATCAAGAGAATAAATCACATGTAAAATTGGGGTTTATTTATCAGCTTAGAGAACTAATTAAATTTCAAAATCAAACTATTCCATTTGGGTAAAATAATACCAAACTTGTATCACAGACTAGATAACCACATCATTGCTTCTTGTGTATACAGTCCTCAAAGTTTTATGCAAAAAGAAAGTAATGTATAGCGAAATTCAAAGCAACAAGTCAAGAACTGTATACATTTTTTCCTTTGATGCTTTTCTTATTCTTATTTTTAACCCTACTTAACCAGTTCTAATAACCCGTAAATATATCCAAGAAATTGTTTAGACTAGTAGTTAAGAGTGATTTTTAATTTTTTTTTATAAAAATGTATTTTTTCCTTTCCTTTAGCAATATGTCAATTTGGCAAAACAACCCTGTCCTCCATATGTTTGTGTACTAGTTTAAAAAACATTTCAGTGGGGAGGGTTTCCTAGTATGATATTAAACTTCTGGTCAAAACATAATTCTCATCCTAAACCCCAAACACAGCACTACAGTAGCTAAAAGAAAGAAAATTAACTCTATGCTAGCCAAACCCAGGACAATGGGACAAAGACTCCTCCAGCTAGAAAGTCAGTGGCATAACAGCTGAGGCATTAACCCGGTATTTCAGACCTCAGCCACAAACACCAGCTCTGTGCATCTAACCTAGTGACCTGAACCTCATTCCAGGTCTTCTCCTCAATGTTTTTCCTTGCATGGAGCAACATTTCTTGGAATCCAATCAGAATGTGTCAGATTATTCATAAACCAAAATGCTGTAAAGTTTATACAAATCATTTCTCTCCAAATAGAAACAACATAGTATATAATTTCCTGGCAATAACTTAACTCCAAGACATTTTTTTCTTAATTAAATTAGGCATTAAATCATTGCAGCAGATTTATTTTCCTGTTTGTGTTTTTTATTAATTAAATCTGCACCATCTGCCTCTGTTTATCTGTTTCACAATCCTTTCATCTAGCATTGTATGTTTATATTTTAAATGCATATTAGCTTTCACGGTGGATTTTGTAACTGCAGAATGGTAGCTCCAAAGAAAATTGTCATAAAAGGATACCCAAATGCTACAAAATAGCAGCACAGAAAAATATGGAAAAAAATCATATAACAGAATAGGTGATCAAAATAATGCTTCATTAAAGAGAAGAGATTTGAACACAGCAGAATCACACTTAAGAGACCTTCTCTTCTGCATGAGCAGGGATGTGGGATTAATTTCGATACACTCACATTAATAATTCAGAATATAAACAGAAGAGAAGACATTTCAGATCTGTGAATCTAACAGATAAAGCACACTTCTTTTTACTAAATTAGGCAGATTTCTCCCCAAATGGATTTTAAATGGTTATGTATCCTGTAGCAGTGTTAATTTTAAAATAAAAAAAAAGCATGGGTGTGTCTAGTATTTACTCATGGACTTGAGCTGACTCTCATCATCTGATATCAATTTAATCTTTATTTCTAGATCTTCCTCTCTTAGTGTGAACAAATATCTCTAAACATTGCAATTGCACACTGCATCTCTTGGTACATGGATGATTATACAGTGTGCTTAACACCAGACTAATTTAACCTATTGTATTTCAGGTGGCACCATTCCCCCCAAATGACTGAAGTCAAGAGTTTGTGGCCATAATTAATGGAGACAATGTGTTTTCAGTATGAAAAAATACAAATTATAAGAAGTCTAATATTCAATGGCTGAATAATAAAACTTACTGTTTTGATTCATGTCACGGACTGTGTGAACTTATGAATTTTTACACAGTTTAAACTATGATAAGATACTTCAGCAAGACTTTTGGTTTCACCTGGTAACTAATTTTTAATAGAGTTACATAGGCACATGAGACTCATGTTAAGAATTTAAATCATTGTGGTTAACACAATAAAGGAACAGTCTTCCTGATCCTCTAGAGGACACAAGTGATTTCCAAAGGTATAGATCAATAGATAAAGAAAATGCTGGATGTAGGGAATAGTTTCTCAACCAGTACCAATGGACAGATTGTATACAAACTCCCCACATGCTTTTTCATCACAACTCAGTGAAATAAATTTGTCATTCAGTTTAGTTTGGAGGAGACTAAGGCATTTTAGGGTGTTTTGGGTTAAGACATAGAAAGATGAAATGCAGAAGCCCCCTTAAAATAGAAAAGAACCTAAACATCTCATCAAAAGAACTGTGTGCTGGTTTTGTCTGACACAGAGTTAATTTTTTTCATAGTAGCCAGGCTGGGGCTGTGTTTCTGATTTGTGCTAAAACCAGTGTTGATTATATAGTGATGCTTTTGTTATTGTGAGCAGTGTTTATGCAGAGCGAAGGCCCTTTCTGCTTCTCACCCCACCAGTGAGTAGGTTGGGGGTGCACAAAAAGTCCCAGGAGTTATTTATGAATAACTAACTTATCAGTCTGGTCTAACCGTTTCTCTTCAGGTCATTTACAACTACAAAGGCAAGTTCCTTAGCTGCAGATGATGTTAATAAGAGAGGCACAGAACTTCTAGAGAAGCATTATCAATTTTTCTGTCATACCATTTTGGAAGAAAATTCCTCCAAGCAAAGGCTATCCAGTGGGTAATGATCAGTCTGAGCAGCTCTCACATGAACTGCACATTACCGGTAGAAACACGACCTTGGTATGTAACAAATCCAAGTCTCCACACTGATTTTGGAGAAGGAGGAAAGTTTGAGGACTGTGCTTTGGCTCCTTATCAAGTTTAAATCTTTACCAGACAAGATTCCAGTGGAAATCCAAATCTGAGGTACTAAAGGATCAGCATTTCTTCTAAATTACTCTCAGACAGCTTGAGACAGGTCTAATTTCACTAAACAAGTGCAAGCCATCCTTTCCATGTGTCCTGAGCTGTGATGTACATACCACAGCCATTCTTGCACCCCCAGTCAAAGCATCCCACAGGTGTAGCCACAGCCCTGTTGTTCAGAAAGTCAGCCAACCAAATTCCTTCCTCCCCCAGTGCAAGGATCTTGTGCTCCTCTTGGCACGAGGGAGATCTGAATGCGTACTTTTTGTCAGCTCAATTCAGCAGTCCATTCTGAACCGTCTTAGTATAAAGAAAAGCCAAAGCTTCACACACTCAAGCTCTCTACTTCATCACTAGCCTAACAATGTCTTAACCTCAGCTGAAGTCCTCCTGGGTAACCATACATGCAGGTTTTGTTTCTTCCTACCAGATGTATTCTTTCTTAAACGTGGAATCATTTTAATTTGGGGCCTAATCTTGTAAAAACTTGCCACCTGCCTTCTATGTCTTGCAAATTTTTTAAAAATTTATTTTCATCATAAGCACTATAAATCTGTCAGCAGCTTTTTGAAAAATTTGGCTTGTGGAGTAACCAGAAATTATTTATCAAATCTTAAAATTACAGTCCTGGAACTGTTGTTTTGGTTGTTTGGTTGGGTTTTTTTAAAGTTAATTACAAAAATCTGATATTATATTAAGATTTCTGATTTGTAAGTAAAGAATCAGTTCTTTCTTCAGTTATACTTAAAAAGTCCCACTGATTTCATTAAAGAGCTGTGGAAGAATATGGGATAGGAAATTTAGCTTGCACAATACATTATTCTGCTAAAAAAAAAATTGCTTATTTGTTGATGTTGGATGTCTACCACAATCTGCATTTTTATCATAGGTAAAAAAACCAAAGTGATACAAAACCAGTACCTCAAAAACTCTCCAGATTTCTTCTAAATTACCCTCAGACTGCTCGAGACAGGTCTAATTTCATTAAACAAGTGAAAGGCCAGCACAAAACCTGAATCTAGCTCTGCATGAGATATTTCATTCCTTCAACATGGATTAATAATAAAAAGGAAACAGAGATAATAATTGCCTCATCTATGCATGGGACGTAAGATCCTTATTCATCATTTCAGCTTTAGTTTAGATGTATAAACAGAAAAAAAAAAACCCAATGTGAAAGTACTAATAAACAAATTATTTTGATTTACAGACCTCCAGGCCCTAGCTGGTGAGAGAGAAACTGTGGAGCACTTACAAAGCACGTGGTTCTACTTTCATAAAAGTGACACCTCCCAATGTGGTTTTGAGCTAAGCTAGTGTTTGTTCAGTATGGAAAATGTGCAGAATCAGACGCTCATTGACTTCAGTGAGAGATTTGAAAGCCAAAAGAAGCTTACTGACCCCGACAGGCAAGCATAAATCAGACCTACTACACATACGCACCCAAATAAGCAGGCAAACACATGGGCATGCAAATCACTGGACATGGCAGGTGGAGACCAGGTTCAGTGCAAATCAGCTTTCTGTACAAATGCAGGGCCCAGCACCTGCAGGACTCTGGAGACAATCGTGCTTGGAAACCTGCAGCTCTAAGATCTGGAATTCAGAACTCCCACCCAAGTGCGCGGGAGATGCCACGGTAGCCAAAACATGCCTGACACAGCACTTGGGCACTGAAAATCGGTCGTGGAGGACCATAGGGCCTCACTGCAGGGCACTTTAGCCCCCTGTCTCAAAGGGGAACTGCTTCCAAGACGAGTAGGTATTTCTAAATTATTTCTGGGATTATTAAAGCATGCCCTCCACACCAGATGTGAGCTCTGCAGTGGCAGCTAAAATCTGCAAGTCTACTAGAGTGCATTAGAAGAGTGGGAAGCTCTATGACCACAGGAGGAATGCGGGGCTTGCCCATTTCTGCTCAATTTCAAACAGCACTTCTGCAAGTGTTTAGGAGACAGACCCATTTAGTTGTACATTTCTCTCTCTCCTCCTTTCACCCTCCCCCTCATCTTTATTAAAGTGTTTCATGCATTTGCCACAATATTTCCTTTAACAAAAATCTTCCTGCTGCCTCAGAACCACTCACAACCTGGCACTTTAGGAAAATTTTAGGCCATTTTACCATATGCATCATGTCTAAAAATAAATCTATGAGCTTTTTGACTACAAAGATAAAAAAGTCATCCTTCCTCTATGTAGCCTTTTGTTCATCTTTGAAAAAGAGCTGCTGTGAAATACTACTGTGTTGTCTGCTCTGAAATGTCTGAATATGCAAAAGATCAATTCATTCAGATCTGGTAATTAATTTTATCTTACCATATTTTTACCCAGCTTCATGGCAACAGAATTTCTTAGAATGCAATCAAAATCTGAGCTAAAGCTATATTCCTTTTAATGAGGAGATGCACAGTCTCATATCCAAGTGTTGCAGATTTTCACAATGAATTTCTTAAGGTGAATGAATTTATTTCTGGGCATAGGTTTGTTTGGGTTGTTTTTTTAATTCATATATTTATGTATCTATTGAATACCATATATGTGAGTGATAACAGTATCTTTGTGTAGACATTAATTTTTGCTGATTTTACTCTGAGAGTCTGGCAAGCTTCACAAAATATCCAGATAAGGAAAATTGCTCATGTCTTCTGAACAAAATATCTTGCAGAAACATGTTCTGCCATGGCTTTCGTGTATTTTTGCCACTAAATTGTACAATAATTTGACTTCTATATTTAGATTTGAATAAACTTTAAAAAATAATCCTGGAAATAAAGAAAACAAAAAAGTTATCAAGTTTCAGTCTGGGCTGAAAAAAATTAGTTCATTTTTATTTGTTCTATAAGTAGTTCATGTATCAAATTTATAGAAGCAGCCCAAGTATTTTCTGAACAAACTAATCAAGTAAGCATGTAAATAAATACCAAGATTTTTCTGGATGTTAAAAAAGGAGTGCATCACGGAGTACTTTAGAAATTATTTAGGATTTATTTAGGTTGCTTCTTTTAATTCCTTTCAAAACGAAGCATTTCTAAATAAAAGCTACATGGGCTCTTGAATGAATTATGGCCTTTGTCAAACACTGCATTGCCAGGTCACAGCCCTCCATGAATCAAACCGGTTTGGTGAAATCTGTAAACCAGTATTTCACTCTCATCAGAAAAACAGACTAGTATGGGATGGAGGTTTATAGTTAGGACATCACTTTTGGTGACAAGACACAACCAGTCTAAATGACCTGTGATTTGAAGGTGGAAACTGTGAATGACAACAGTAACGACAAGGAGTACTCTAAAAGGACTAACAATCAGCTGAATGAAAACCTACCAGGAGTGTTATTCTCCACTCCTTTGTACCATTTCCTAGTCATAGACACCATGACAAAACCAGGATGAAATGCTATCAAACTAGACTGGTTTTTGTACTGATCTTGCACTGAATCTCTTCTACTAAAGGATGGGCAAGCATTTCAGATTTAGATTTGTTTCGGCCTTTCTCGTATTGAGTGATATATACATATATATATACACTGCTATAGGGATACACTTATGAATGCCAAATACAGATGACATGATCTATATATATAATCTATAATATATATGTCATATATATAGCTACACAGTCATATATTCCCCCTTCTTATTACTGAAAACTGAAGCTTTAACAAATCTTTTTTTATACAAACAAATGAAGAGCGACCCAAGTAACTGGCTTTAGTCCGTACCTACTGGATAATTTCCTTATGTTTGCTTCCAGTTTTAAGCCATGCTTGTGGATTATTAGCAGTGACAGTAATGCACACATTTGTAGGTAATGCTCTAATCTCACAGTCAACTCCAATAATCTTGCACTGTGACAGGCTTCTGAATGAAATTGTTTTACAGTCCATGTGTATGTGAAATGCAATAGCTGTGTATGCATGGCAAAAAATGTAGCAGCACAATTTAGGTAGATTAAAAGGAAAAGGGAAATTAGTCAATGGCATGCAAAACTTTACTAGATGCTCCTGCTATTTCATAGGCAAAACTAGGGTTTTGCTGCAAAGAGCCTATTCTCTAAGCCTCTGCCTCCCCAGAGAACTCAGTCTACAGCAATTCAGTGTGGCTGTCCCATGCTGTCACTAATACACACACATTTCCTGTATGAGCAGCTCTTTGCAGCACTTTTTACTCCATTTTGAAAGTGGGATAAGTCCTCCTACCTGGAACTAATCTTATTATTATCTGTGCATGTGGGGAAGCTAACATACCATAGCTGATACTCCTTACATCTACCTTTTACCTAATTCTATAGTAACTTCCTTAAACAGAGACACTGTAAAACCATGGAAGAAGACACAGAAAAGACACAGGCTGAAGATTTTTTATTTGAATTCAATTCCTAACTTTCTACGTTAGCCTATAGGCTTCAATCCCTTTGAATTTTATGTGGTTTACTCACACAATCTCCATGCTTTTTATTAACAAGCAATATATCTTCTTTTTATTAAGTGAATAAAATATAAGATTCCAATCCAGGAGCCCATTTGTCATCATTGCTATCTTCTGCAAAGGCTTTTGCAAGTAACTGGGTCCACATTAATAGACCTATGGACTTGCATAAATATATCCAGATGCATAATGAATTGTCATGATCTAGTCCTTTATATTATAATCTATTATCTAGTCCATTACATAAAAACATCTCACAGTGAAGTTGGTTAAATAATGAACAGAAAATACCTGTGGATAACAGGGCAGGTTTGTTCTGTCCTTTATTCAGATGCAGATGACTACTGATTATTTGCAGTATATCCAGAAATATTTCTAATCATTAATCTCAAGGAACGTGCATAATCAGGAGTGGTAGGGCATAACTAATGCACAGCAAAAACACTACATGCACTTCCACTAACTGTTTGTATCTCATCACCCAAACTGTCTGATTAATACTGTTGAGAGCATTTAAGGAGAGTCTGTGAGTGACTGACTTGCAGATGGAACACAAAAGCGCAGCACAAACACAGCATGGAAGTGGACACCAAATCACAGAATGGTGGAGCCTGGAAGGCACTTCTGGAGGTCTGTAGTCCAGTGCCGCAGACCAAGGCAAGCTCAGACAGAGCAGACAGGTCAGGGTCTAACCCCCTGAAAATCAAGTGCTATTTTTAGTTTTTCTCAAAATGTTAAGTTCTTTTGATTTCCCTTCTTTTGTTATGGATTTTTAAACTACATTCTGGTGGAGAACTGAAAACACATTTGAACTGCAGAAAAGCTCACTAAAAAACCCTGGAAACTAAGACTCTCCCTTTCTCATATTTAGAATGCCAAGGATAAGGGAAAAAAAGAAAGATAATATGAGAATTGTAATATATTCATGAAAAGTGTCCTCATAATACAGTTCAAATACATGGAAATTTCCATATATTCAGTGGTCTAAATTATGTGACCAAATCCTATGTTTCATATTACATCTCACTGGACCTAGGAGATGCAGAAGATTACCTTTCCCCATGTAATTTCATACTGAATTTTGGAGGAAAAGTTGCAGCTACAAACTGGGTGGTATAAATTCAAGAAAAAAATTCAGTGGACTCTATGAGACTTTGGGGATAACCTTTCTTGTACTGCAAAGCTCTACCAACTTATAACAGCACATCTGACCTCCTTATGTTTCACAACTGGATAATTGTTGGACAGCAGGTTTCGTTTGAACAAATGAGAACTCAGAAAGAACCCTCAAAGGGACACTTGCTCAGAAAACTTCCAGGAGAAAAAAACCCAACAAAATCAGGTTCAAGATTAAACAGGGTTTAGAAGAGCCAGAGAACTTTGTTCAGAGCCCAATTTAATGGTCTTAGTCCAAATTAGAATAATAATTGAAATGACACCATGATTACCTTGTCATTGCTATGGTCTATAAATTTTTGACAGTAAACCAGTCACTCAAAATGGGGACAATCCATTAAATGGTAAAAGGATCCAGCACCATTTAAGTCAGTGATTTTTTTTTTTTGTTCTATATAAAAAGAATCCTTATGAGATCTTTAAGAAATGCAAACACATTTATTAATCTGTACAAGGATCTTTCCTTCAGTCCTAAAGTGATTTCCTACCTCCCAATATGGCAAGGCGTCAGACAAACAGACCGGTAAGAGTCAAGAAAAGACCCAGTCCCTGATACTGTATTATGAGAACAACATCATTGTTGCTACTGGAGTAGCAGCTTGCTTAACATACATACGTGCTTGCAAGCACATATGTGTATACGAGGTGTGAGGATGCCATCCCACAGACACCACCATGGTTGGGCTCAGAGGAGCTCATTTAAGCACAGCTCATCTTGCACCTCTGTTATGAACCAGAGCTAAACTCACGATGTGCTACTCAGTATAAGCCCACAATGAAGTCTTTTGATTGCCCCCAAAGGACCCAGGGCATGTTTGCAGATGCAAAGCTGGTTGCAGGAAGAGCTTTATAAGATGGGGAGAAAATGGACTATTTCTCTTCACTCCCCAACTCTGCAGGACTCCAATTACTGCATTAACTTGTGCAGAGGGTCAGATGGATGCAGGGTAACCTCATGAACTGAAAAATACAAGCCACCGTCAATGAGTCCTCACATCTGTATGGAATGAATTCAGGCTCAAACAAAGGTATGTGGGGGCAGAAAGGCAAAAGAGAGCTTGCCAATGAGAATAAACACTATGAAAACCAAGTCACTTCCTGGTTTTACTTCCATGAGTAATATAATCAGATTTTTTTAAAACTATAATATTAATATAAAAGTACAACATTTTTCAAGAAGGCTAAATGAAACTATTCGGCATTTCTTATTTATTGATAACGAATAAGCTTGATAGTTACTGATATAAAGCAGCAGTCCAGGACTGACATTAACCAGCCCAGTCTGTGATGTCAATGTTATAAATCATACATGGGAGTCTCATGTTATGCAACATCCCACAAACTGGAGCACTAGCCATTTTTTAAAGTAATAAAGTTAAAGGGTAAGTAGGTTACTTATCGCGTTACAGCACTCAGACTTCAGCTAGTACAACACTTAAAAATATACAGATGGACATTGGAGTTTCTAAATCAATTTGTAATTTCTGAACTGGAATTACACAGTAAAGCCCAAAAAGCCACGTAGTCCTGAAGAAGACTTTGAAAAGTAAAACAGAAGAGGTACAATTACATCATTATATTTAGGAGAAAGAAATGCCGTAAAATGTCATAATAGGATTCCAAAGCTAATACTGTAGCATGAAGATTACCTATTTTATAGCTAGAAAGGTTAATCATAGTTTTAGAGGAAATACAGGAAGTCAACACTTAAATGACTATAGCATACTTAAAAATATGTTCCACTTCACCAGATTCCAAGTTGGTTTAGTTTACTGTTTTACTGATAGGAGAAACTCAGAGTTGAATTTAATCTACTGAAAAATCTAAAAAACCCCAAGCCAGCCACCTTTTCCTCTCATGCATACATTTCATTTATTCAACAACGCCCTCCATTTAAAAGAGTAAGAGGTCACTTTATGTTCCCAGGCTGTTCAGGGGCAGGAACAAGTACAAGAACAACCTTCATTTTCCTGTGCAGGAAGGGAGAGTAAAAGTGTTTTTTTCGAAAGTTCCCTTTCACTTGAGGGAAGTCACAAGCCAAAGCAAGTCAGCTTTGATCGCTTTACTCCTCAATATCTTCTTTACTAAGAGAGGATGAGGAGAAGGAAGACCGCGGCAGCTGCAGGATTTGGCAAAAGATGCTCAAATCTGATGGTGTGAGCAAGACTTAGAAACAACTACAACTACGTATCAGCTATTCCTTAATTCAGTTTCATGTAATATTTAACATTGGTAATAAATTTAAAATTGGTACACAGAAAACACTCCCCAAATCAGTTTTACTATAGCATAGAAGCCATGATTCATATGCCTTCATCATATATGGGCACTTGTGTTGTGCACAAAGCATATGCATAATACTAGCAAATTGAAATGACTTATCTGTGTCATGTCAGGGCCTGTCCTTGGGAAAAGATCAAATGGAGATCTAGTAGAAGGGGAGGTGGCATGCAGAGGAGCTGCACTCTACAAGGATGTCATTTGAGGTTGTCTCTCATAAGCCAACAAAGCATCCTTCCTGTAGACAGCCCTTGCAGCAGAGGCTCACAGTAATTGCTAAATTTATATTATTATGTTAATGATGGACTATAACAATGAAATAGAAAGTGAATTTCCCCTTAAAAGCAGAAAAATTGCCAACTGTCCCAGAAGCTCCCTGCATTGCTTTTCTTGCATAGGCTGTTTTATTTTTCTGACTGGAGTTCTTGTGTGACCTCGTGAAATCCTATCCCTCCACTTGCTGACAGAATGATGATTATAGAGCTATTCTTAGTCTTATGACATATCTAATGACTGGTTTAGCTAATACTCCTTTTCAAATCGTACAGATCCATTCCTCTAGGGCTATTGTATTGTAAACCCGTTGCTGCAAGTTTTAAAATATCTTGCAAATATTTGCTTTCCTGTTATGCTGTTAATAATTTTAACTAAGGAATATCTAAAAGAAATACCCTCTAAAAAAAGCATCGGCTGGCATCTTGAATGATGATGGGATGAGGTTAGGGTGTTCATTTGGGGACCTACCAAACACAATATTATTTTTTGTTTCAGGAAACAAATATGAACCCTCTCTTGGAAGCATTCACAGGGCCAGGTCCTAACTTTACCAAGCTGTGTTCATTAAGGATACACTGAGTTGGCTGGAAGAGAGTTTGCAGATCTACTTGATCAATTAAGAACAATCCTACAAAGGTCAGGTGCAATCTCTGATGCTCATGTACTTGGAGCTTCAGTGGAATTACAGAGAAACTCATTACTTCCCTTCTTAGAATCCCATGTTGTTATTTCATTACCTCAAACAGTCTATCATTTAGGGTATTAACTGGAAATTTGCAGTATACCACTTATTGACATATGCCTTTTAAGGCAAAGGCTCTTTAACAAGTCCTATGTTATTCGTGAAATTCAGTAGTAAGGGCCTTAAGTTTAAGTCCTCTGCACTACACCCAAGCATAAAATCTAGAGATTTTTCAGTGACTCAAATTGACAAAGGTGAGATTTATTTCAGCAATTGCTTGCTTGCTTTAGATATAGCAGTTTTACTTTTTTTTTTTCCCCTCTGCTACCATCTCTGTGCTGGGTTTTCTTAAAATGAGACTTCTTCCTACCTGCTCTGGAAGTTCTAGCCAGGGACTCCAAGCAGGAAATTGGTGTTCAGTTCTCTTTCCAATCCTCTGCACTCCATACATGCACGCGCGTGCACACACACACTCTTTCATCCTTTCCTTATCTCTCTCTCAGCTTTGGCTCATAATCCCCACTTCAGGCCACTTCCCCAAGTCTCTCAGGAAAACATGCTATTGCAAGTCTGACTTCATTCGTGCCTTTTTCCTCTACAGCAAAAGGCTTCTCCTTGACAATCCTCTCCATCATGCCAATACAGACCCAAATGTTCCTGTTTTTACTGGGCTCTCTACTGAAAACCTGTGGTTTGCATTTTTGATATAGTAACAGTACTTTTTATTACAAGACCCGTAAGTTCTAATATATTACTAATATTGACTAGTAATGTCACCTTTCTTTAACACTTAATAGAATCGACTATTTAAGATAATTTCTTATGAGTTCAGCAGTTCTGCTGCCTCCATGCAACTTTTAAACACTTACCACAGTTTAAACTCTCACGTACGCAACTGGAGAGTGCATAATAAGTTCTTGCAGGAACAACAAAAACTCACAAAAAGCAATGACAGTAACAGAGAAATTCCAAGAAAAAAATAAAAAAAATATTTTAAAAATGTATTTTGTATTTAGATATTTGGTTTTATTCCATTTTACTCCAAAATTAGTTTGGAATCAGTACACAGTATCAGATGTGTGAAGCCACTACACACTTACAGTATGATTTAATGGAATCACAAAGACCTAGTCTGCAGATGCTTATCATACTGTAGGAAAGTGTAGATAAAGTTAGAATCTTTTCTGAGGTAGCTGCAAACATCTACAACTGTCATTATCATCATATAGGCCATTAAGATTATGCACAGATCATCACCCAGACAGCCATTGCCATCTGCTCTGCCAGGAAAATAGTACTGTCGTTTACAGCTTTTTCAGCCCTGAATCAGATTACAGCAGAAGCATTCAGCAGAATGCAGAGAAAACCTTTTCTCATCAAACAGTGCTCTTCAATGTTAAAGTCCAAAATGGGATGACATTAGGTTGTACCTTTACCTCTATCAGACAGCCTAGATTGCCAAGAGCACTTGTGACTGCTGGCCAGTGTTCTGCAGAAATGTGTTCACCTGAGGTCCCCCACACAACGGGTATCACGCACACGGCTATCGTCTTTGCTTGTGTTTCCAACAACTAACAAAATCTAATGACTTGTTTTCCATGGCATGGTATTCTTAGACCCTCAAGTCCTGTAAATTCAAATCTGTAAACCAGATCAACTTGAAAACAGATCAATATCACACCTGGCAATCTTGAACAGCTCACAGAAAGCCTTGTAAAAGCACACTGTGATGTAATTAAGGAGCAAAAAAAATGTCTGTTTGAAGGGTATGATTAAACACATGTATTAAGTAAAGACACACACACAGGCATGCTTAAAGACTTAAGATATTTATCAATCTCCACATATACCTCCTAGGTGGTTAGTTCTTAGATGAGGGAAAAAATGTTCCTCATGAAATTCAAGATGCATGTTCAGAGAAAAATCTTCATTCCTCATATAAAACATTTGTATCCCAGTATGTATATAAGGCAATATAACTGTATTTTTTAGCCATCAGATGAAGTGAAGTAAAGCTGTGCCACTGGCTATGGTCCATGTTTCCCATGGGATAAACAGCACTTTGATATGTATAAAACCAGGCTGCTTAAGACTTTAGGTTAAGGCTTTTCTACATCTATTTGGGTGTAAAGGTATAAACAACTGTTCACAGAATTTATACTATATAAACTGAAAATGCAAAGGAATATTTTTCACTGATAAGCAACTCAATTTTACATACCTTTTTTGTGTTACTTGGTTTTATTATAAACTTTATAGAAAATATAGAACAGACTCTGTCTGCACAGAATCAATTGCTCTGAAAAGCTTCTAAAAGGTAGTGCACTAAATTGTTTTTGTGATGCAGTAGCATAGCAATAAGGCTGTAAACTCAAGGATACCAAAAGATTCACCAAGATATATGAGAGATTCAATTATTCACAAGAGAAGAAAAATCACATAAGCAAAACTGTTTTTGTCTCGAGTATACCAAAAAATCCAGTGTGTATCATATGAGGTTATGCTTATTGGCAATATTCCAAATAGGTAGGAGAGGACAGAGGACAAATTTGGGAACATAGCAGGCTTCTCAGTTGCTGTTGAGGGTTTCAGCTTTTATTAAAGAGAAATACTTCCAGCTGTTATGTCTATGGAGAAAATCTGCTTACTCAGAGCCTCATAAAACAATACCATTTATGCCAATGAGTGCTAACCTTGAGTGAAACCATAATGCCCTGATTTTAAAAATCAGGTTCCTAACAAAAGCTTGTAACAAAAGAACATCGTATTATGCAAACTATCCCTGAATCGAGCAGAGGTATGACAATGCTAGTTAAGAATGTCCTTCAAGATTCCCGGCCTTTAAAAACATGGGAGAGGTGCAGTGTAGATGTCATGTCTTTCTGAATCAGTATTTACTTTTCTAAGCTGCAGGAGACATCAAGCTAAAGCATTTGAGAAAGCAGAATGCAGCATCAGTACTCTTCATTTCAGTTAAAATCTTTTGTTATTGTTAGGCATACATCTGCACAGACCTCTGCACCTGAATGAAGTCTGAGAGCAGTATCCCATCCTACTGATGAGGTATAAGAACAGCAGTGACAGTTCAAGATTGTCCAGTATTCATTTCTATTTTCCTGCTGTTTATTTGCAGTATGTGTGTCAAACAGAGTCCCAATTGCGTTGCAGTCTATAAAATGAAACACAGGGGCAGTGGTCCCTACCCTCATGTCTTGTAGGCCAGATACAGAAGGAAAAAACCCAAGAGTAAACAGAAGCAGACGTGACTGCTGACCTCCTCCAGGTTAACCATTTAAATGCATGACAAGAGAAAGAAACGGAGCTGCAATTGAGCTTTCAAAGGAGTTGTGTGGCCACGTTTCCATTCTGAAGTGATATCTGTGTCATATCCCACACACCGGGCAGCACTGCTTTCCCCTGTAACCTATTCTGCACATTGGCAGCAAAAGAGCTAACAGACCTTCTCAAAATAAACACAGCTCTGTCAGAAACTTTCTTTTGGAAGTCATTTGCACTGGACATCAGGGTGAACAATTGCTTTCTTACAGTGTCTCTTTCAGGTAGGTTCTCAAAATCTAGCTTAGGCCCTTTGTATCCCAAGGGATTCAACAAATTGCAGTTTTCTTCTCTATAGGTTGCACAGAAATTTTCAACTTGTCCCTTTTTCTTGTGACAGACAGGTACAAAGAACTTGAGTCTGCTTTCTGGTCTGCCCTGGTATCTTACTATTTTATCCATCTATATTTTGTGTCCAATCCTTACACACCTCACAGGAACTGAAACAGACCTATTCAACCACACTTTGGGGAAAATTCCTGTGACTGAAGGTAGTAATGAGTCATAACGCTGGGGAAAGGAAGAACAACCACCCAACAACATGAGTTAAACTTAGACCAGCCAGTCCTATGATACAAATACGCAGCTTTTTGGGATTGCTTTGAAGAATTGTCCAGGTAAAAGTGGTAGTACCAAGAGGGTGTAAGGGAAATTCAGTTTAAATTGTCAAGGATACAAAAAAGTCTAAGAGTAGAACAAAGGCTCCTGTATTAAAAAAGGTCATCATTTTGTCTGGTGATTATTATTAGCATAGCCCTTCCTGCAAGAAAGTGTACCTAGCTGGAGTTGTAAAAGCAGCAGTAGATAAAGGCGAGTGCTCACAACTTAGCAACAGCTTTGAAAGTATTGTCAATAAAGCTACAGTTTGAAACGGGGCCAAGTGATAGTACGTGATAATACTGCACAATTGAAGCAGCACTTCAGTATCTAATCTTGGGATTAGAGCAGATCTGGAGGTTCACACTATTGAAACCATGTCAAGGCTGAATTTATAGCTCTCCTTGGCAGATATAAATAACAGCTACAGATTATTGGAGGCAAACCTTGATATACTTCACCGAAAAAACGCCTATCTTAAAACCACGGAAACTTTCTTTTTCATCCAAAAAAAGAAAATTCTCAGCTGCATTAGATGCCGAGGCATCTGCTTTCACTATCACTGTGTTTATATGAATGTTTCTAAGGATTCAGTTTCTTGATATTATGGTCTCTAGTAAGTTCAGTTGAGCAAAAGACCTGGCAACAAAGCAGTCTTTTACCACACACAAGGACTTCCTATACAGGAGACAATTGCATTCCCCCCAGTGGACATGCAGATATCGTAACTCTTGACATGAAATATTAAGCACAGACAAATAAATCCCAAAGTCACAATATTCCTTAGTGGTAAGAGTATTTAATTTGTATTCTTTAGTTTGTTTAAAAACTGTTTATTGTACACACACATACACACACACATATATGTAAACAAACATCAAACAGAGAGAAGATTGGTTTGGAAGCAAGGAAAGCGACATAGAAAATGGAGGGGAAAACCTCTTGGCAAAAAATGGGGAGATGAGATATTGGAAAGTGATCTTTTAAATACTGCTTTTCAAACTGTGCTTAAAAGCTATCCAGGATACAGCAAAATAAGATTATATCTGTTGTACCAACCTCTCCCTGTCTGACTTGGTTAATATCATGCATGTGATACTCCAACTGTTTGCTTTTCAACAGCAATACAAAACATACACTTGGAAGAAATTGTTTATAGATTTGTGTTTCTTTTATTTCTGTATTTGCATGGAAATTTCAAAGTGAAAATTATTGCCATAAAGCATGGTTTCTTTTTTTAGCCTGACTGACAGATGCATCTGCTTGAGCAAGAACAAAACTCAACTCTATTAAACCAGTAATCCTTCCATATGACATTGTCACACAGCACAGATGTCCTTTCATAGGATTTCTGTCAAGGGGATGGCTTGCCATTCCACACTGACAGGTAGGGCTGGGGATGATCAGCAAAGAGATCAGAGATTACTTAGAACGTCTTTTATCAAATTTAAACCAACCTTTATGCAATTCGCTGTGGAGCAACATTAATTATTGCCCTGCAGTAATTGCTTCCATTTATACACACCTAAATGCTACCAAATTTTTGGGAATGTGAGAGCTTCCTAACCAAACACAGAGCACCTGCCATTAACTCTTGAATGTCTCAAGACTGGGGACTTCAAAGCAGTGATTTAAACTTCCTTGCATTTTTTCCCCACACTTATTCCAATCCCTGTGTTCCTGAAGCCACAGTAGCTAAGATGCTTTACTTAAGATGGAAAGATATGCAAAACAGCCACAAAATAATACAGTATTTTTAAAACATTCCTCACATAGTTTTCCTATGCTGAATAAAAAAATAAAATACATGGTGTTACAATCTATTGCAAAGGTTTTACTGGCTTGTGCATGCCTTTTATAATTCAACTGCAGCTTCACCAGCCGTAAATATTATGCCCTCATCAAAAATCCACTCTGAATAGAGTGTGCATTGCTGCTTCTCTACAGAAAATACAACTCTGACATGATAGTTTAGAAGCCGTAATAATGGACACACCAGATATGCACACAAACAACACTGCAGGACAACGGTATGCTTCCTTGATGCTCTTGAACCACAGCAAGGTAGAAGTACTTTTTTTTACTAGTCCAGTATGTGTGCTTTCTCAAAACATGAGCTCCTTGGACAGTTTTTCTCTTCTTAAGAAGCTCTTTAAAATAAAGAGCAGCATATTTCCTTATTTGAAACAAGAAAATCTCCAGGCTAATTGAGAAGCAATCAGACTTTTACGTCTTTGCCTTTTGGTGTAAGAGAAGAAAGCTTTCAAAAAGATACATTTCTTTTGTTTTCAAGACTTTAAATCCTGGTTTAAAGCTTTACTCCAGCGCACTACTGTTTGCTTTCTTTGGAACGAAGCTACAGCAGTGCCAGGTCCTGGGAAGAACTTCGACATGTGTTGGCAATCTTACAAACTGAATTTAGAGTCCCTCAGATTCAATATTGGGATATTTATTAAGAGGAAGTTTTGCCTGAAGCTCTTTATGGGAGTTTATGTTAAGCCACTGGCACTCTCTTCCAGGGTGAGCTTCCTGTTTATCCCTGACAATGTTTAGAGCAATGCTAATCCACTTCCTGGGGCATCCCACTGAGATACAAGTCACATTATTAATAGTTAGTAGTTTTGATCATGACTTCCAACAGGGCCATGCAAATTGGTTACTGGAATCTCCTGCATAGCTTTTCATTTAGACAAATTGCTGCTGGGTGGAGAGAAAAAATAAAACCAAAATAGGAGAAAAATATAATTTTCAATACATAGCATTTTTGTACATAACTTGTATTCCCATAGCTTTCAGCAGGACTGTCTGTAGTGTAAGCAAGAATAGATTTTTATTCTCTTTTTTACTTTGCAAATAAGGTATACCATACACATCTTAAAATACTGAAGTGACCCTGTCAGGGCTCTAACAACAGTGATTTGTCATCAAATTCCCAGCTAGTATGAAACCATCTCTATTGAAATCAATATTAGAACATAAAAATCAATGGAGTTACACCAATTTCTACAACTTGGGTATGTGGCCTATGGCCTTCACTATTAGCTATTCAGTCTTCACAGAGATTCAAGCCCTGTTGTTGCATATATATATATATGTACTGAAAGGTTTTTATGACTGAGAAGCTGTATGAATATTCAAACAGGCTTTCAGTTTTAATCGCCACCTCTTACTATACTGGTGGACAGTGAAACTTCCTGGGCCTACCAGGAAGCCGGACACAAGACGCCATTTCTGCCTTTTCAGCTGAAAGACTTAATATTTATCAGCCTGTGAGACCTCCCCCCTTCACTTACTGAACAAGAGTCAGAAGATACTTGTCTGTGTCAGGGATTTGAGACCACACAGAACATACTGGCTCTGCCAGTTTAGGGAGCATGTAGGCAACAAAAGCATCAGTCAACTTCGTCCTCTGTCTTTGCTTTGGAAGGAAATAACTGCAGTCTTCATCATGACCTATATTTTCTCACTCTTGCCACACTAGTCAGGCTAGGGATGAAGTGTTACACTTACATGATGCCATTCCCTCGCTGCTCATTTCACATGCTGAAGTTCATGCACACACACCCAACCCCCAACTCTCAAGAGTAAGTGGGAACTTGGTACCACCAGAGGGTGTCTGTCTGAGATCAGACTCCAGCCACACAAGCCATGGATACTATTCGGTGGAGCTACACAAGGTCATAGCAGCAAGTTAAGAGGAGAACATGTGAAATCTTGTGTCCTTATATCAATTGTCTTTGGCTGTAAACCTTTGAGTCCGATTGTTCTTCTTGTCTTTGCTTAAGAAAGCTTTGTGCTCCTTTCCCCCTTCAACAGCAGATCTTATATGCTTTCAGATTAAAAAGTACCCTTATAAAAATGGAAGTATCATCATGTGAAATCAAGAGGGTAGACTACCAGCAGGGTCAGTACACTGATGTTTACATTATACAGAAAGACTTTAAAAGAGTAACTTTGCTGCAGCAATCATAACAAAAGGGATTGAATTCTCCTTTAAAATGCATTGGCTCTGCCATGGTTGCTGCAGCAAAACAAATTCATTTAGGCTTTCCTTAGAGGTCCACATGCAGAAGTACACACAACTCCCTTATCAAGAGAAAGGTAGAAATGAGGGCTGGAAAAGGGAAATTCAGGTTCATGCTAATTTTTTAAAGTAATTTTCTTATTCTTTTTTCTTCCTCCTAGTAAACAACTTGTGATTACAACAGGGACAAGCTTCCTAGTGGCATTGGGGGTACTTCAGTTTGTGACTCAATTATGTTAACTCCCAGTTTGTCTAGTACTAAGGTTCATAAACATTCTTAACAAGTCTGAAACACCTTAATTTTTCACAGGTTGTGATGAGCTTGATAAAAAGAAAGTTTAAAAAACAAAGCAAAATTAAAAAAAACAAACCCAAGAAAACCCCCCCAACACATTCCTGTCAGGCTCAAACAGTGGATGCACTCTCAGATGACTCCTTGACATTTTCCAGTCACTGCAGAAAAGGCTGTCCCCTCTGGAAATAATCTAAACACTGATCCTCCTAACTGTCAGAAAAGAACCAGAGATTAGAAAAAAATAAAAGTCCATAGGCTTTTTCTGATCAACAACTTTCTCTTAAAACTGCCAATGAATAGCTGAACGAAGGTTTGCTTTAACTGGTGACAAACAAATACTTGTGCAGGGTTACACCCCACAAAAGCAGAAATATACTGTGGCCATGACATGGTTATAGGAAAGATTCTACAGAAGTGGGAGCACTGTGATTGTCAGATTGCCTTGCTAGTTGTTTTCTTTACCAAAGTGACAGCGAAACTCAGATCAATATTTATCCTCCAAGTGGGATCAGAATTACATGAAATTTAGCATAAATACATTGCGGCATAGGCTCTAAAGGAAACAAAGGGATGACTATAGCAACAGGTATTGGGAGATATAAGCAAACTACTCTGGTGTTGAAAACAGTGATGCCTGAATTCAGAAAAAAAAGCTGACCTAGATCAGTACAACATATTCTAAAACTTCTGAAGTGGGAATAACTTTATATTAATAATTATACTGGTGACTAAGCTCTTAACAGAGAATGATACTGGGTTTATAAAAACAAGAAAGCTAAAAGAACTGAGAGTACTCCTACTTTGTTTTTGTTGCTCCCTGCTCCCTACACCACCTGGGACAGAGGGGCTAGTGTTCATGCCTGACATCATTATTCTCCCGTTCAAGAGCAGCACAGATTGTATCTCAAGGGGAACTAAAAAAAGGAGAAATGTCTTAAAACTATGTTTATTCAATAATTTGTAGAATTTTCAAAAACTCTGGAGCAATATATGTAGAAACTTCTCAAAAAAACCTAAAGGTAGCATATGCATCTGTCAAATTTAGGTCAAGCTTCCATATATGAAACTTGAAGTATTCCAGGTAAGCCCAAAAAATATCTGGGAAATTTATGTTGAACTTTTAGTACAAGCGTGGGGGTAAGATTTAAAAGAAGAGAATTTACATTATGGCTGGGTATTCTGTTTTCTTTTATATAGGATGTCGTATACAGATGGAAGAAACTTCACTTGCAGTTTCTGAGACAGGAGGAAGCAATCATGTAGTACGACAGAATCAAGTCTAGCCATGTACTGCTAGGCTTTTCTAGGTTAGTGCCATGTTATTAAACAGGGAATGTTTTTCAGTTTAAAAACAGTGGAACTTCTGAACTTCTGCTTTTGCATGAAAGGTTTTAATTTGTTTAAAGGAAAAAATTCATCCCACTGAACATTTATCATTTCACTGGTCCTTACAATTGTTAATATTTCCATCATTGGCCTCAGAGAAAAACACTTGTGGGTCAGGAAGAGTTTGCATTACAGGTGAGGGGAAATGAACAACACAATAGAGTACAAAAAAGTACAATAAAGGACTGCCAGAATGAAATGAGAAAGGGAAGGGGAAAGAAACATCAAATCAGCTCTTTTACAGGATCAACAGGGTATTTGTTGCATCTAGCAACAAAACAATGGATATATAGGTAGGATCAGAGCTCCTTCCCCTGAGAAATCCATAATTGGTTAAAAGTTACACTTTTCTAGTTTGGCTCTTCACACATTCTTTTACCGTTAAATACCAGGCAGGTGAAGTGCCCTACAGCTAACATTGGTTCTGTGCTTTTAAAAAGCATCTCATCAATACAAAGTAACCCCATTCATTCATAATATAGTCTGAACTATAAATTCTAATGGTTCCAAAGCCCAAAACCAGCAGATATTTACTTCTAAATAAAGCAGAAAATAGTGAGGAATGTCAGATACCAAAAGATGTTAGGAAACAAAACCCATAGTTGCTAGCAAGTGGTTGGGTCAGCAAACAAAAAAGAAAAAAGGGAAGACAGAGGAGACACCCATACCTTTTGTCAAATCAAGGAGGATGGAAAACATACTATTTGTTAGAATACAGGCTGTAAAGCAGGAATAATTAGACACCTAAGATTAATCATATTTTACTTCACACCTGACACTGTATGACACTATACCGTTTTCCCCCGTAGTTAGAGAGATTTTAAGAAGAGGTGTCACTTGAAAGTTTGTTATTGGTCTGCTTGGGAAACGTCTGTTTGAAGAAACTGTGCTGTCTCTAAATTTTGGTCCATTGCTGTCATCAGTTGAGGTATCATATCTCATCTCCAAGAATTACAAGCCAGTAGAATTACTGAAGCTAGCATGAAAGAAGATGGGAAAATGTCCACTGTGCAATACATCATTTGCTTTTTTGAGAAATGTTTAGATGTGAAGACTTAGTATCTTGTACAGGGGAGTACTGCTAAAAATATCAATGTATATTCTAAAACTTGGAAAAGGGAAAAGTGTGGGGGACCAAACGTCTCCAAGAGATAGAACTGGGCACAATGACCTTTCACCTTGAACCTGCAGTTTAAATCTAGTTTATATAAAGTACTAGGAATGATAGTGTTTTGAAGAGTTTTCTAGCTGATTTGGGTATCAATTCTGCCACCTACCCCAAGCTTACAAGCACCTTTGCTCATTTTATCTCACAACAAACTTGGTACAGAGGAAGAAACAGTGGGAAACCTCCATTGCAGGGAAGCGGCAACATCTGCAAGTCAGTGTGAGAAAACACATAAATTGCATAATATCAGCTTCATAAATAAGCTGGTACTTCTGAAGACCTGTCTGTCCTCTGAGAAATGCCAAATTCCTTGTTATAAATACATGCAATGAATTCAGAGATCTTTATTTCAGGACCCCTAACATATTTCCACCGGCTGTTTAAGCCCTTTTATGAATTTCATGAGTGTAACTTGCTGTAAACCAACTACTTATCTGAATGCTTTTTGGAGGCCACTTAAAAATACCCTCAAAAGAGTTATAAATCACTGATTAAAAGTACAATCAATTAACTTTAAAGCTTGGGATTTATCTATGAAAGGATCCATAAAAAGTTAACATTTGCCAAGCACAAGAATAGCATTCTACAGGTACCACCTATTCCAAGACCAGAGAAAAGCGGGTACATTCATTTATGCCCCCATAGCACTTCATATTTTCAAAGTCTTCTGCAAATATTAACTAATTAATCCTCCACTACTCTCACCAAATACACTATTGTATTAAGAATTGACCTAATGTAACCTTAAATGTTAAACAAAGCAACAGGCTACAGAAATGATAAAGAAAAACTACTCAACCAGGGAGCTGGGAGGTGTCCGACTCATTGTTTGTTTCACAAACATTTAATCATTTTAAAGATATTAGGCAAATTGATCTCTGGTTGGTGTACTGGGGCACTGCAGTTATACCAGAGGTGAGGGTGGCTCACTAAATAGCATTTATCATCCATGAGGCACTCTGCAGCATGCTGTTTCTGCAAAGATGAATTTGATTTATTGACAATGGTTTCTTTGTTAGTGTTTACAGGTTTAAGGGATTACAGAGCCCTTTAGATTTCAAAACAACACAAGATCCTAGAGGATTTTATTTTAAACTCCTGTTTATTTCCTAAAACATGAATTAATACAATTTTTGGATATGAAATACTCAGTGCTAAGTACTCTAGTGCTAAAGTAGCATAATCTGAAAAGTAAGGTTTAACAATGGAAACACTATGATTAATCTTTGTCTCTCTCTTGTTCAAATTGCTCCTTTGAGGAGCAGAAGATCTTTTTTCAAAAGCAAGACATTCTTGTGCACTCTGCAGCATACTAATTTTATGAATACCATATTTTACTGAAGATCGATGAAGCAAAATGTGTATCCACAACTCAAAGATTATGAGAAGCTTGCTATGAAGTACAAACATCAGTTTAAGAGAATGAACACCAATTTTTACCTTGCTGAATAACAATTATTAAAAATATCTCAAAGATACAAATAACTAAAATACAAATACATAGCTGTAAATTCAATATACGCAGTAATTTAGAAATGCCTCATTTTCTGCCAACATGTTAAAAACATGACCAAAGAAACTGCAGAAATGCATCTATATTTTCTTTCCTGTAAAGTTTTTCTGTGTTTTGAATTTAATGGGGCAGACAGAAATTAGGCTATATCCTAACAATATTTGAAAGCATCTGTATTCATGTATCACCAAGTTTGAGCTGGTCCAATACTAGAAATACCTCATGTTCTGGAGAGATTATTTTGCAAGTTTCTCTATAGCGTGTTATCAGTGGGGTGGTGGTGGGTGATAATCCTATAAATACATTGTAAAACTGTTAAGACATACTGAGTTAGAAGATGTAATTGCCTCATGCTGAACATTTTCGGAACAATGATGGTTTTCTGGAAATTTAAGCATTACATATTGTATCTAAAGTGATTGCTTCAGCAGTTTTTCAAAGATAGTCATAATTACAAATCTTTGGGATTTTTTTTTCTCTCTTCTTTCTTTTTGGTATTATGTTAGGTCTGAGCAGGGTAATAAGCAACACTGCACCCTCTACACCTTTCATGTTGTGTGTATCACTGTATCAACATGGCTCGTACAGAAGTTCCTCCTGAGTAGCAGCATGCTTCTGGTTTCCAACATAATAGATGAGTAATAAAAATTAAAATAACAACTACAGCAAATACTGCAACTGGTACAGTTCAATAAGGGCATGGTGTGATCTGATAACAGTATTGTTGATATGAGGGCAAGGGATTTATGACAGTATAGCAGTACAACATGAATGAGATGGCTGAACTTTACACTGGCTGATGCCATTAATAGAAATCATTCAGTGATTTTTGCAAGAGTAGTGTAATGGGATCAATGGTTTCCAGATTTATAACTTCAGAAAAATATCATCGATCTTGGTAATCAGCTTTCATCCAGTTTGTTTAATGCTACTGCTTATGAATAGTAACTTTGCTGAGATGATAAGGTTGATATTCTGACAGACAGAACTTCCCTTTTGTTTTCTAGACATTTTTCAAAAGGGCTTTTTAGGCTCAGTACTACATAGACCAGGACTGACATAGCATGTGACACACTCCTCTTAGAAAGAAGCTTGGATCCTAAGTTGCACTAATCTTTACTGGTTCAGCTACAGAATGACCTCCCTCACTCGCTAAAATTTCTTGGTGCATTTTGGTTTGCTGCAGATGCTTCCCCTTCTATGTAAAAAAAAAATCTTTCCCTGAAAGACACTTGCTTCTTGCAAAATCTATAGAAGGAGCACTAGTGAAGCATAAGTCACAGGCACAAAGCCTGAGTGGTAGTGGTCAACTGCCCTTAATGTATGTTATGCATACTTGAGTCAGAGATCCTGTTTGTGCACATCTGGATTTGTTTTGAGGGTTTCTTCTTCCGCCTGCTTCTAACAGTGGATAAGAGCCAGGCTACAAAACAGGAGAGGTACACAAACTCTATGTTCCTGACCTACATGCATGTACTCATTACATCTTCATTATGAGTACTTACCATTATTTATGAGTAATTAGTGTTATTTATTAATTACTTTTAAATGTGGTGGAGGCCTAAAACCTGAAGCAAATATAGAGAAATAATCTCAATTCAAAATAACAGAGCAGTATGGAACAAGTATGGGGGGAAACAATGTCATAGGGGACAATATTAGCTGTTCTATAATGTTATTTAACAAAAATTGTTTTAAATCCCTCAAATTCCTTACACTGTCTTATCACTTTTGTTCCCCACTTCTTATTTACTTAGTCCTCAAGTGTAAAGGTTTTACATATACCAAAATGTCACTGACAACCCAGCAGAACTGGGATCAGTTATGAAGGAAAGCAGGGAGATTGCTGCAAAAGGATGTAGTGCACTGTTTTGGTTTAGCCCAGGCAGCAGTTAAACACCAGGCAGCTGCTTGCTCACCCCTCTCCTCCCAAAGGGACGGGGAGAAGAATGGACAGAAAACTCATGAATTGAGATAAAGACTGTTTAATAGGATAACAAAGGAAAATAATCATCATCATGTCATCAACAGTAATAGCAACTCTAATAAAACAAGTGAGGCACAAATGCAATTGCTGACCACATGCAGAAGGAAAAACAACCTGATGCCCAGTCTGTTTCCAAGCAATGATCCTGTGCCCCAGCTCACTTCCCCAGTTATATGCTGAACATGACATTCTATGGTAGGGAATATCCCTTCGGCCAGGCTGAGCCAGGTGTTCTGGCTGTGCTCTCCCAGCTTCTTGTGCACCTGGCATGGCATGAGAAGCTGAAAAGTACTTGACTCTGTGTAGACACTACAACTACCTAGCAACAACTCAACCCATCAGTGTGTTATTAACATTATTCTCAACCTAAATCCAAAACACAGTGTTATACTGGCAACTAGAAAGAAAATTGTCTCACCAAAACCAGGGCCTGCACTGAAGCTAGTGGAGATAAGATAGGGGAAGTTAATCAAGAAAGATGATCATGTTAGAGAAATAGAGAGCACGTATTGAAATAAAAACAACAAGAGAACGCTAGGTTGTGGAGGAAATGAGAGAATATAATCGGTAGACAGGAAAGATATCTGGAATTTTTCTTTTGCATTATTATAATTTTAAATATCAACCTAAAAGGATATTGTGTTTGTAATTTATTGTCCAATACTTGTGTTTTAATGTGAGGGGTCAGGAATCAGCCTCCTGCACTTCCTTCATGACCCTGTCTGCATCCTTGGGCAGACACTTTACATGCCTTTATTTCCTTATAGGAGATACATTATAACAGCAGTAACCAGTTTGTGGACTTTGAAATATTAATTCACATTTCAGAACCAATAGCCACATGCACCCAGCTTGTTCAAGGTTACTTCAATCTGAGGTACTCAGCATCTTAGCTGAACTCTGTCAAGAAACACGGGAAAAAGGCTAACTCTGAGCATACCAGGAAGCCAGAGGCAGGTCTGTTTGTGCAGCAATGTCTCTGCTCTTCCAATTCAGGAGGAGAGTGTGTCACCACTCATTCACAAAACAAAACGAAAAAAAGATAATGTGGTAAAGAAGATATTGTTCTACAATTTCTCTATCTCTTCCTGACTATTAACTCTGCATAGACCCGTGATAAGCACTGAACATGAAGAAGCATTTTTACATAGATAATTATCCTCCTTAAAAAGTGAGGAAATTCAGTAGTTTTTTTACAACTGAATACTACTCTACCACCACTGCACAGTTTCTCTTCATGTATCACCAAATATTAACACTGTACTGTTACATAATCAGGTAAGCTTAGAGTGAACCATCTTCTCCATTCATGAATCAAAAACTACATCAGTGCTCACTGACACTGGGCATAATCCCACCACCTCCCCAAATTTTAAACATTAAGAAGGATGCAAAATTTAGAGCACAATTCTAGATGCTTTCCTACAACAGCTTGTATTGTAGGGGACACCTACATCATAATGACCCCAGAAAAAACTGGATGAAAAATGCCGTTTTCATGAGAGATATGAAAAATATACAAGCCCACTCATGACTGACATATTTTGGTCTATGCATGATAGTGAGTGAAAATCAAAAGCTAACACATGTCTTGGAGTGGCTTTACTGCATTACAGACCATTATACTTGGTCTAGGTGTCAATGTCTTGGTAGCAGGGGGGTGCAAGGGCGGCCTCTGTGAGAACAGACTGGGAATGACTCATGCTGGCCACAGCCAGTTCCAGACAACTCCAAGGGATAAAACTGCAGGGCACAGCTGAGCCCCTCTGCCAAGTGACACCTCTGGGAAAAAGTAATTAAGAAAGGGCAAATAATTGCACAGTAGAGTGGGAGGATGGGCGGGGGAAGAAAGTGTGAAACAGCCATGCAGGCGTGAAGGTTAGTGAAGGAGAAGGGTGAAGAGGAGGTGCTCCAGGTGCCTAGAGGATAGATTCCCTTGTAGCCTGTGGAAAGGACCACACCAGAGCAGATACAAAACACTGAAGCTCACAGAGGAACCCACTCCTGAGCAGGAGGGTATTTCATGAAGGAATAGCTGCCAGTGGAGAGACTGACAGGGGTACAGAGAGAAAGCATATGGAAGAAGGACCGGCAGAGAGGATCTGTTATGGGCTGACTGCAACCCTCATTCCCCATCCCCCTGTGTTACTGAGCAGGGAAAGGCTGAGGTGGGAATAAAAGAGTGAAGTGGAGCCTGGGAAGAAGGGGGGTGAGGAAGATGTTCTGGTTTGTCTATTTCTAACCACCCAACTCTATTTTTAATCGGCAACAAATGAAAGTATGATGAAAAGATATCTTTGATATGTATTAGAACAAAGATGAACCATTATGCAACTATTATAAGCTTGATCACATCAGCTGCCTGGAACCCTCAACACCTATGTCAAAGTGAGAACAAAAAAATAAATGGAACTGAGAACAGTCTTTCACGTCCTCATTATGATGTTGCATACAGAATCAATAAAGCTGTCAAAGATGGTCATCACATCTCATCAGCCACCCACCATATCCAGCATGTCAGGAGAGCAAGGCAAATAATCATATTTACATTTGACACAGATGTTGTCTTTCCCATCTAGTCTGCTTAAACACATTTATCTATTGCCTTCTGATCAACCTTCTACTCTCAAATTCCTTCCCTTTCTGAAAAGTATCACAACTCTCTCTAAAGCATGAGTGAAATATAAGTGTAGAAAATCAGCTCTCTGCAGCATATTAGTTCAGTCCCATCAACAAAATGCGTTTCAGATACCCACAGCCAAAAGGTAACAGAAAAATCTGTCTCCTATCCTAGACTGCAGAAGGAACAGCAGCTCTAAGTGGGTTCAACTCTTGAAAATCAAAAGTCAGCAAAAGCCTTTTCCAGCACACTGTGGATGTAAAGTGACTTAGGTGACTGGAGTGAAATCAGAGATTTCTCCCACCTCTTCATATAGTGATTCCTTCCTCCTCTTTTCTAATAGTTCCTTAAACCCTCTTTATTGCCACTGCAGCAGAATTAGCTAGATTTTTGGCTGAGGAACCACAAAGTGCAGCTGTACCTCAACAGCTCAGATGCTGCTGGAGACCTCCCCTGGTGAAAAACCCAACACCTGGAGGCTCCACCTCTCAGTCCAGGACTACTCCTGCTCTGTGCTGGGAGGGCTCAGACATTAGAGGCACAATTCAGACATTCTCTAGCCCCTGAGGCCATGTTGCACAGAAAAGATTTTAAAACCTTTTCTCAACCTGCTGCATTATGTGAGATGGGCTCTGAAAAGATCAGAAAAAAATTGTAGGCATGGCAAATCGAACAGGAGCTATTTAAATTTTTGAAGTGTAAGAAAAGTGTGTTTTTGACTAGCTTTTGTAAAGCTGATAAAATTATGCTGCATCATTAATGAGTCAAATGAAACCTGCTGATACTAAAAGATTAAGCTTGAACTTAACACAGGATAGGAAAGGATGCCTCTGTGCTTGAGGCCTGAACTAATCTGACAGATTCATTTAAATGTGGGTAAAGGGTTTCAAGACCTGGTTTTAAGAGTGTGTTCATGACGGAAAGGTATGCGTGGCAGTGAGGACTTGTAAGTCTATCCATCACAAGTTTTAAGCCACAATCTAAAGTAAAAAACAACTAGTTGACAGCTGGATGTGAAGTGTTGTAGAGATCCTCCTTTCTCAATGACTTGTGTCAGTTTAATGCAATCTTTTTTCCCAAGTACTTTGGGCTTACCACTTTTTCTTAGTTTGAGAAATTTTGAAAAACATGTTTTAGACAACTTAAACTACAACAATTTATAAACTCCAACCTGCAGCTAAATCTTCAAACCCTTAAATTAAAACTTCAATATGCCTAGTCTCTGTTTTCATACTCTCTCAACAAATTATTTAAAATCCAAAGCAACTACATTGTATCCCTTTGGTGATATTCTCTAAAAGCAACATTTTTTTTCCTGTCCTCTCCTCCAACCCTCAAAAAAAGAAGATATATATATATACACACATACACATATGTATATAAACATATATCTCAATAAGCATTTATAGCTGTGACAAATTTATTCTTACTGTCAATTTAATACATCTGTTTTCCATTTGAATTTGATATACAGCCTGGTGTTTTCTATTAGATCATATAAACAAGTGTTTGATTTAAAACAGGATTATTTTTCTTCACTGAGAGTGAGAGCGGCAATAAACATCGCTCCTTCTGGGAATGCAAATGATGTGGTAATTCCATCAAATATAATGATTAAAATAAGAAAAAGATCATTAAAGAATAAAAAAAACCCCAAAACCTTGACAGCAGGCCTTCTTTGTCTACTGATCTTCTAGACAGAAATTGTTCATGCATGACTGACTTCTCCAGTAAACTACACCAAAATGAGACATATTTCATTTTTCCAAGTTGTGCATGCTTGTAAAGACCAGTCAGTCAGTTGTCATTAGCAGTAGTGGTGTGAAGCCCAAAGCAAGGGCTAGGTAGGCACTTCACCACTCTATACGATGAAGCTCCCTTTGTCCTAGACGTTCTTAACCACTTCTTGGAAAGACAGCAAACAAACAAAAAAATCAAATACTTCCTTTTTCCCTAAACACATATTTTTGTTTTTGTATAAGTGGACAGCTGGACTTCTGCAAATGTAGTTTGGAAACTTTAAAACCTTAAAAGATTTGAGTGAGAGCATGTATTCTGACAGTGAGGGATTAGGACCATAATTAAACTTTAATGGGAAAACTCCCACCCTCGAAGTAGCAGTTTGTTCATAAAAGGGAATAAACTCACCTCAGAGAAGGGTATTTCACTGTCAGCATACCTTTAGAAAAAGGCAAAGCAGATGTAAATTCTGGCTGACAGACACCTTGTTATTCTATGTAAGTAACTGGACCATGCAGGGAGAGCGGCCTGATGGTAGGTACTAGTACAGCAGCCAGCACTGCGAAAGGGAGAAGACCTAAGCAAGATTTTGGAGTGTGAATTATGGTATGGCTCAACAAAATGCAGCAAAGAAAACCATTTAGTCATGTATATGGAAGGAATAAATCAGGTTTGCTGTTTTGCTTATCTCATGAAAAATTATGAGACAGTGATTGCAATGTCCTACACATCTAATAATGAAATAATTTTGGTTGGAAAGGAACTTTAAGATCATCAAGTTCAACCAATAACCCAGCACTGCCAAGTCCACCACTAAACCACATCTATACAATGCTTAAGTACCTCCAGGGATGGTGACTCAGCCACTTCCCTGGGCAGCCTGTTCTAGTGACTGACAACACTTTCAACCCTCCCTGGTACAACTTGAGGCCATTTCCTCTTGTCCTATCACTTTTTACTTGAGAAAAACACCCACTTCTCTAGAACCTCCTTTCAGGCAGTTGTAGAGAGCCATAAGGTCTCCCCTCAGCCTCCCCTTCTCCAAGCTAAACAACCCCAGCTCCCTCAGCTGCTCCTCATCAGACTTGTGCTCCAGACCCTTCCCCAGGTTCATTGCCCTTCTCTGGACACGCTCCACTACCTCGATGTCTGTCTTGTAGTAAGGGGCCCAAAACTGAACCCAGCATTCAAGGGACAGCTTCACCAGTGCCCACTACAGGGGGACCATCACTTCCCCAGTCCCACTGGCAGCACTGTTCCTGATATAGGTCACATTTTCCCCAGCTACAATGTTCAAAAACCTTGCGGCATGAAACAGAAGTACTTCCAATGTTCCCAGTGCATGTATGTCAGATATATCAATACAAGTAATTGTTTTGTTATCAAGGGATAAATATGAATACATATATGTTATGCATAATCTATAAATGTATTACTAAAGAGACAGCAAGACAAGACATGGAATAATACAAAGACTTCTAAGAGGTCAGCAGCTGGAGCAACTAATTTCCATGTTACCCCTGAGCTAGGGTTTTGGCATTTTGTGCAGTTATTTTTTATGGACAGATATGCAAACTAAAGCTTCAGGTAAAGGAAATTAAGGTCATATAACATGATTAGTTTTATTTATTGAGCCATCATCAGGCCATCCTCTATATGGCAGATGATTAGAAAAATGTTAAAATTAACACTGGAGATGTTTTATTGTACTTTGTGCACTGTATTGCACCATATCGTCATCAAGTAGCAAAGAAACCTTAGCATCAAAACACTAACACTTTTGTGCATTTTAAGTACAGCAACATCTCCTAGTTTAAGAAGGAATGACAAATAGTAAATACTTTTTCAATCATAGGTTAGTACAATCTGTCCAATACTATTTAAAATGTGGCAGAAAATCTTGGATCCCACATTTTTTAGCATCAAAAAAATTCAAGAAATCTTAAAAGGAAAAATCTCACTTATTAAGGCAATGTCTGTCGTATTAAGTTAATATGCTTCTCTTGCAAACCTGCATAATTGATATTTTGAAATTTGAATGTGCCTTATTAGAAGCTATGCCACTGCTGCTGAAATAGACAAGTTTCGTAAGTAACCTTTCGAACAGATGTGTCAGTTTGCAAGAGATCTTCATATATGTTTTGTGATAAACCAGAAGCATTTTTCAAGCAAATTCACGGAATGAATGTATTACTGATGGATGGGTGCCACACTGAATTGGATATTTACAAACAAATGACACCAGGAAACAAAGGCCATCTAGAGCACTGTCAAAATTTAACAAAGAAAAAGGAGTTAGCTGTAAAGAAATACACTTCTGGAAACAAACTTCTTTCACTACTCTCATGAAAGATGAAAAGTATTAAGATGCATCCCTGGGCTTTTTTTTCTCTGTATCCTCAGCGTTTCCAAAGACAGAAGTGAGTCAATTGACAAAACTGCAGAAATGACACAGGATGGCTGAGAAGTTTCTTTCAGGACCTGTAACTTTATTTAATATTTCTACTAAGAAATCTTTAATTGCTGTGTAAGTTAACTTACTTAATATTTAATCCTACTTGGAAATCTGGTCTGCACAGGAGGTACTTTTACTTTTTACTCACTCCAAGCGTAAAAAGCCTACCTACTTTAGTGAAAAAATATGCAGCTGTAGCTCTGCCATGAAGGAGGCTGGATTTTATTTCTGCTTGCTCATCAGGAACAGAACTGGCCACCGGGGATCTGATCTTTCAAACATGTTTAGAGTTAAACACATGAACGGTTCCATTGGCTTCAGTGGGACTTCTCGTATCCCAAAAGCAAGGCACATGCACAAATCCCTATCATCTTACACTTGTGCAAAACCAACACAAGATCTCTGTGTGGGTTTGCCCCTGGCTGATGGTACTTTCATTGAAAGAGGAAAGTGTAGTTATTTAGGCTGGGTGAAAATTTAGCATGGCTGTCGCACATCTGAGACCTGAGCTACAACTGGATACAGTATTACACACCTGAGCTACAACTGGATACAGTATTACCCAGACTACAGAAACCTATTTATTTAGATCGCTACAGGACACGTCGCAGTGTGGTGTAGGAATACACAGAGAGTGACTGCTGCATTACATGGTAGAGTTGGAAGTTACACTGCTTTGGCCTGCTGGGTGCCTAGTCAGCACAGCAACAAGTTCAGATAGGTTAATTCCAAAACGTGCTGAAGCTTCAAGTTCCTTGTATTAAATATGACTCCAAAATGGACTGCGAGGTTCAGTTTGGGATTCAGCTCTCAATACATCATTCATACAACAATTTATGCAATCCCTTAATTTATATTATTCAACAAAAAGTACAAATTAAGATACATACAGATGAGATACAAAGAGTAATGAAATGAGATACTTTATATAAGACTGGTAAGTTTAGAAGGAAAACCAAATGACTGATGAAAATGTAAAGCACAGCAAACAATTTTGGATACTTACAATAAATTTCTAGACCTAAATCAAGCAGAGGGGAAAAAAAGTTAAGTGATTAGAGGAACACCAAATTAAGCCACATAAGCACGGACAGCAAGCAGATCTGCCTCCAACCAGTTCTGGTAACATTATTATACAAGTTGTCTGCTGTAATTACAGTTTCAGGACAGAAGTAGAGGTGAACACTTAGATTTGAAGAAAGGAGGGTTTAGAGCCACAAGACTTAAATTGACCTGAGGCTGGAAATGAAAAACACAAAAGACTGACAACAGCCTATATAAAATAACGACAGCAGGAACAGGATAGAAATAAATCTCCCACCAACAATAACACAAAAGAGAAATGAAAGACAGATTTCAAGACTGGCTCAACTCAGATGGGCCACAGTGAAATAGCAGTAAAGGCAGTGTGCTAGTAACCTCTGATCCTGGCAAATCCCGTGCTCACACAGCAATGAAAATTGTTAAATGGAAAGAGGTAGCAGCACTTGTGGAGCTCGGTGGAGGAATGCACCCGTCTGTGGGGAACAGCCTGGAGGTTGATCTGCACAGACATAGTCCTCTGCATAAATAACCGGCTCAGCTGTACACACAAAATATTCTCCTAGATTTCTGTCCAAACAGGTACAACTGTAGGAATCGCATCATACTCCGATCCCAACTCTTTCATGGCCTTTGAGACTTCCATGTTTTTAACTCTGATTAACAGGTAGGCAAATAAGTATGGCTGGTTGAATGTGATTTTTTTAATCATCATTACATATTCAGCAGAAGCAGTAGTTTTCCCATCTTAGCAAATTTTTCATACTTTAACAATTTCCCCCAAACCACAGCAAGATGAACTCATGTCCTTTCAAACATTTTAGGAGGAGGGAAGAATAAAACCCAAACTAATATTCCAGTGGTATTTGTTGGCATATTTGAATTTTGTTTCTTTTATAGACAAATGGGAACCTCTCTAGGTAACCTGATGTTCTGAGGTGTCTTACTCTGACCAGAAGGCCTGCTATGTACCATCTCAAATAAATTCAGATGAGAGTATACAGATTGACTATTCTGCAATATAAAAGCTTTGTCAACAATTGACCGGCTACAACTAAAGTGTAGTCTCTTAAAGAGCACATGCTATTCTCTATGAATTAGCATAAAAAAATTAAAGCTGTTCCAGTGCCTCTTTGAAGACTGAAATGCTGTGATATTTTGGCCCAGATCTGCTTCTCAGGTTTGTAGTCATACTGTAACGTTCAATCAGATGCCTACAAAAATCATCCAAGTGTGAAGCAAACAGCTTATTTGGGTTTAAACAGCATGTGAGAATACAGTGCAACGTAACATTGGTGGAAAAATATTCAATGACTCTGTAAATTATGCTGACAGAAGACAGATGCCTAAAAGACAAGATTTTATGTACTCATATACATAGGCAAAATATTTTCTTAGTACATTTTATGTGTGTGTGTGTGTGTGTGTGAGATAAATGATAACTTAGTACACCACACATTCAAATCTAATTAGAAGGCTAATTAAACAAAACAGCCTTGTGATCCACAAGAGCATTTTGCAGGTGGTATCCGCCCCCAAAATGCGATCATACCGTCTGGTGTCCCTGTCTACTGCCTGATGTCCAGGGAAGGGCGCCGTTTTCGGGGCGGCCTCTCTCGGAGGTACCTGCAGCAACCGCTGCTTTTAGCGAAAGGCTCAAAAGAGGGCGGCAAAGATTTGTCACCCTGTGCGAGCGCTTGCTCTGTTTTCTTTAAGCCCAACGATTTAAGCCATGCAGGGGCTCCCTCTGCTGTTCTTTCTCTTTTCGGAACTATAATGGGGCGGGGGGACGAGGGGCGGGCGGGACGACACACCAAGCCAGTCGGTTGCGATTTACCTTTTGCAGAGGGGGAGGAGGGAAGAGGCTTTTGACATGCTTCCAGTATACCCCAAATTCTCTTTTCTGCTCCCCTGTGCCAACTTAGTCTGTTGGCATCGATATTAGATCTTCTCTGAGTAATTATTTGAGACAAAGCTATGGTATATATATACACAAGTATTTACACAGCAGATGTCTTCTTTAGACTCTGAAAATAAAGTAACTTGGCTATACTAAAAGAGCTTAAAAGGAGATCTTTGGGAAAACTGGCAACTACCTGATACTCTACACGAGCTGGTGGTTTCAAACCATGCCTTATTCTTACAGCTTTTATTAGGAATAACATTTGGAAAGCTTGATGCAAGAAACTTTTTTTTGAAAAAAAAATCTTTGCAATTAGTGCTAATTGGAAAACCTCTTTGGATATTCACTCCACACCTAGCATAGTATAAAGAAGTCCCATCTCACACTCACAGAACATAAAAAATACATTGTCCTCTATTTTCTTAGTAATGGAAACAACAGCAGCCACACTCCCCACCTCTCTAAACAACAAAAGATAGATTCTCCTTATTTCTGTTTAAAGGCACTTAGGCAACCATCTGAAGCAGTCTTTGAAAATTGTCTTTCCTTGCTATTTTAATTCTTGGTTTCGGCTAAATTGGGTAGTAAACATGTGCATACAAGAACATAAATCTAGAATCCTTATAAATCTTTAGTCCACATATGGACATTACCTACAATTAACTCCAAAGATTTACCCACATTCATTATAAGTCGATACAAAACACTACAAAAATACAGTGTTCGCCAAGACAGGGTCAGGACTTCCTTTTTCATAGCTGGATAGAAAACTAAGTTCTTTGTAATTTCAACAAATTTGTTTAAATGGTCACTAGGCAAAATGACTCAAAAGGAAAGAAAAAAAAAGTGAGGGGGTGGAGAGAAATACAGTCTCTCCATTTTCAAGCACACCTTCAAAGTAGCTGAAAACTTATGCTTGAACTTCTACCTTAAACAAAAGCTATTACTTTTCCCCTTTAAGCATAAAGCTTTTCCAGAAACCACATTAGAAAAAAAATCTGCTGCGCTGTCATTGGAAACTACAGTTTATAGAAACTTTGACTTTGTTTCACAAAAATCACCTGCTTTTTAAAACCCAAAAGAAAAGGATGCCACCACCAGCATTTATTATTGACAAGAATGTTCCTAAATGCCATATCAGGGTGATTTAATTTTCCATCTGTCTGCTGGATTTGCTTTGGAAAAAGATCTGGATGCATACAAGAATGCCTGTGTTTTCTTTTTCTGCCGTACTACTAAGAAAGTAACTCAGGATCACAGAGCAGCCTTTTGCTGCAACTAATCCCTCCGGATTTGGCCTAGCCTTTCAGGCTGCACTTCCTGTCTGAACCCGCCTATGCGCTCTAAAAGCAGAATGAAAAAAACCCCAAAAGTTCGGCAAAGAGCCACGTAAAAAAAAAAAAAGAATACCAAAACATTTGCTATGCAGGTTGAACTTCAAAGATTCCTTTTAAAAAAAAAAATCCAAAAATAAAACAAAACATAACACTGCAGAATCCTAGTTATTCCTTAGCTTCATCATACAGCATGACGGTCTTTTCTAGGATCACTTCTGAGCCCTTAATAGTGGGAAACCCCAAACTCTTTACAGCGTTGGGAAGAAACTGAAGGGTTTGTATCATCAGAGCTAAAACAACTTCACTGAAGCAAAGGCTGAGGGTTGATTACTTTTCCTTATAAGCAAGACTTGATTTAGAAATCCGTAAAATAAACCAGAACGTAGTTTTTATTCTTCAGTTAAAATCATCAGCACGTTATTTCAAAAATATAATTCTTCACTGTATCTATTTAAACACATAAGTAGCAACTAATGGATTTCAATACTGCATTTAGTAAGAACAGATGAGAATCTAAGACCAGACTGGCCATCTCTGAATCACAATGGAGAACTTCATGTTTGCAAATTTCAACCAAGGACTAGCCAGATTCAGAGGACTTGCTGCCTGTACACATGGGTGGCAGGATAAGGAAAGGTATGTGAACCTAAACCTCTACACCCTGTCCCCTATTTTAACCTCGTACTGTTATAACCAACAAACGCAATGTCTTCAAAGTGTTCAACAGGCTATTACCTGTATAGGCCATATGCTGTGTTTAGGTAAGTAGGCCTTACACAGAAGTGATCAAATAAATGCCACTTTTTGCACATTCCCACAAAGCTCACTCTTACCCTCTTACAATGGAGAGGCCTGCAGATTCCTCTCTTCCTCTGAATTTATGACCTATTCATGCTCAGTGATCTGGCAACCCTTGCCATAACATGGCTAACTCACCACCCATAATGAAAGCAATACAGAAAGCACCACAGTGCCCCAAAAGTCATTAGTGCCCACATGATGTTAATGTACACTTTTATAACAGAATCCCTCTTACTATCCTGCTCTTCCACTACAGAAGAATACTGACAGTAGGGCATTAACCATTCCATGCATTTCTGCATGCAACTGACAATAAGTTGTACATGCTCCCTTTCTATAAATATATAGCATAAAGAAGAGGTGTGTGTGTTACTTTGGGGGTCTTGGGGGGTTGGTTTTGAGCTTATTCTGGGATTTTTCTGGCTTGGTGCTTTTTGGGTGATTTTTTTTTTTTTGGTTGGTTCGGGTTGGGTTTAACAGTATACCAAGATAGGCTTCTGTTTCCTAAATATGCATCTGAAACCCAGAACATTCTATCTAGTTCCCATGACAGTACAGTTCTTCCTTCATTATATTGAAAAAGCAGGCATAAGTTTTCTGGAAAAACAAAGAAGTTTTTCATTGCAGGAAGGAAAACAGTTGTTCTTGCCGTGTTCTGAAGTTTTTTAAGCTTACAGAAGTGTTAATAAATAGAACTGCCTTAATTGTGATTACATTTTCTTAAGAACGGGGAACATATAATATTGCTGCAGGTAATGCAAGAAGGTAGCAGAAAAAAACAGGCTGGTGAATATGAGAAAATCTGGTCAGCAATTCCTTCCTCACAACACAGGAAGCGCCTATTGCCCATACCACTTTTTATCATGGACAGTGAAGCAGGATGAAGAATGCTTAACCAGACTATTTAACCTTCACTGACAGTGGATAAAGCAACTCAAAGTTCCCACTCACTACCTATGCCCTCCAAATCATCTCCCTTCCATGGCATGAAATACAACTGGACATTTCTTTCCTTCCCAGCAGTTTACAGTTTTGGAGATAAACCTAATCTTCCCCAATGTCTCCCACATCCTTTTTTGAAAAACAAAAACTTAGACCCAGTACTAACCAAAGTTGTGCAGGAAAGATTGACTAAAAGGATTTGCTATTATAAAGCGAAGGTACAAGCCCCTTACCTTGCCTTCAGAGAGGTAGAGGTTCATGAGACATTACATCAGCAGGTGTTTCTCTATGTTTCTTGTAGTTTTAAAAGACTCCTTAGCAAAACAGCTAACAATAATAGCAAAATAACAATAATACAAATACATCCTGTCATTTTGTACAGTATTCACAAGTGTGTGTTTCATGTAAGGGGAATATGAAACAACTGCATTTTTTGCTTCACCTTTAAAGGTAATGAGACTTCTCAATTTTGTAGGTCTTTTCTTTCTGCCTGATGAATAAGAAATGGGATTATCTCCTGCAATCACCAAAGGTCTGAAGTCTGTCAGAGCGGCCCATTTTGCTTCTATCATCTTACAGTAACAGTCCACCAAGGTATATGCTGGCCAGCACAACATCTGGAGACTTGAAAACCAGAGCATACTGTGGCAAAGTATTATAAAGGTATTCACAGTGCCACTAAGACAATAAAGATCAGAACATAGGTTTGGCACAGAAGAAAATTCAGCCCTCAACTTTCTTCATGTTTGCCAATACTATCTTCATCTGCTTTGTATAATTATTCACTTAACAACACTTTTATTTATTCATTATAAGAAAGGATATGATGGACTTAAATATTTAACTACTGCAGCAGATGAAAGAGAAAAATAAATCCCTAAATCACATCTTTAAAAAAACCAACCAGAAATCCCCAACCCCACAACACATTTTTTAGATGTGCTCTTAAACTTTCCCAGAACTTTTTTACTGATATTTTATCCTTTTTCTGGAAATTCTCCTTCTGTTTTTCTGAAATATGTGCAATAGAAATTCTAGACAGAAATTTAATAACCAGATAACCCATACCCACACAAATGTATATATTGCTCAGTACTAGACACACACATACATTCGGTACCATGGGAAGCACACCTTCCATGTACTTGCTGTATACTTGGATAGATAAGAAACTGAAGAGGAAAATTACGTCTTGAAGTCTGACTAGATATTATGTTTAGACTCTGAAGGACCCACTGAAGGGGCAATCATCTGCTTTACTAAGAAAACCCCCGGAATAAACAGTGGATGCACAGTATTATCCTGTAACCTAGCAAATCACTGCAATGTCGGACACTGCCCGGATTACAAATGTGCATTAAATTACATATTGTTACAGAGTTTTCTCCCCTCTTAGGATGTACTCAACACTTTCCTCCTTCCTGCCTGACAATATGTTGCCATGATATAAAAGCCCTAATGCCCATTTCAACGATTAGCTGTACATCAGCATTACTACTTCAAATCCACAAGTTTCACATCAAGCATTAAATGGGATGAATATTGATCTGCTAAAGAGGATTTATTTATTTCTAGCTCTATCCAAAGATCAACTACTAGCAGCTTTTGGTGGATCTGTTGAGCTCTCACAGCACAAAGCTACTGCATACATGACACCGGACTTGACATTTCAGTTCTGGAAGAAAACCAAACAGTAAATTCACTGCAATAATCCTAGATAAATGAGATGATCACTGGAAAAGCTGAGATAGTTAAGTGGTCTATCAGAAAAGTCCAAAGGACGATATTGAACTGTTGCTACATAGTAACCTCTCTCATGACAACATGGCACAAGATCACCGTATCAGATGCCAGTATCTTTCCCTTAAAAAAAGCACCATGTCTTCAGATTACCTTGGAACACTTCACAATTATGTTCTGAGCTGAAAACCATAAACTCAAAACAGTATAATCAGCTACATATCAATATCACAGTATTTACTTACCCATTCATGTCTTTTTTCAGTCGATAACACACTAATAACTGTATAACGCATTCAAGAAAAAGATATATATTTCAATCCTCACAGCTAGCAGGTTTCCTGTAATATTAGAGCTGTCACCAAAATGTTCCTTTTAGTACATTTTGGTAGGGATCTTTTTCTACTCTTTGGCACTGACAAAGCAGGAAAACATACAAATGAGCTGATGAGGATTGCAAGCAGATTAGGGAAGAACTGGTGAGTTGATTTGCCTTTTATACTTAAAATGGCAAGGGTGCAAGAGAATGCTATGGTTTCACTAACTTTGACAGGAGACATTTGATATGCCAATGTAAGAAGTCATGAAATTTTTTCTGTATCGCTCACACAGGAAACTGAAGAAGTCAGTCAAAATACTGCCTCAGTGCTATGGTTTCATCAAGCCGTTATCATTCCAGTAGCTAGCAACACTGTCCTAGTCATCCGCTAAATGCTCCATTTTCTTTTTATCTGCTTGCTCTTCACCAATCTTCCCTTATGAGAGTATATGAATTTACAGAGCACACGGAAAAGAAAGAGTGACATAAAATCAGGATATTTGCTGTCATTGAACACTGTCTCATTTTTGGCTTCTTATAAGACAAGGTTCTCAAAAAAACCCCATGAAGAGCCCATCAGAAGAAAATCTATGCAGCATGTTATCAAGAACAGATCGGAAAGCTGAAAACCAATGCTTTGTTTTGGTGCTTGAATTCTGTGAATGTCTACATGTCCTTGCCACAGGTAGCACTCAGTTTAATTAGGTTTTTGTCTGTAGAGCAGTGTCTGCTTTGCCAAGGACCAGGACTTTGGGCCAGTTCCAAGTGTCAATGAAAGAGAGACAAAATGTGATTCAACCTTAACCCTGCATTTAGACATACTAAAATAATATTTTAAATTTTATCATCCCTATCTTCCATCTCATCTGTGTATAAAATAAACCATGCTTCTAAAGACAGTGCTGGCAATATATGTTCAACTGTATTATAAATAATACAAGCTTCTACATTTGAAAAGTGTCCTAAATTAAACAACTCAAGACAAGTCTGAAAAGGTAACCTTAAATCTTTTCTGAGTGATCTTTAATGGGACAACATTGAGGAGTCCCCACAAAGTCTTCTCTTTCAATAGAGTGTTTCGTCCTTTTGTGAAAAAAGAACAAAATTAAATGAAGCAGTCTAACTTAGTAAATCGTGACAGGAGGGTCAGTTATATGTTGCCTGAAGCTTTCAGGCTATCCGTATCTGGAACACATGAAATGATACTAAATTAATATCCCGAGAAGCAAGAATCATTTTCCTGTCTTTCCTGTTCTCCTAAAACGGCTCTCTATAAATGGCCTTCTAGGAACAGTGTCTAAATTTGCAATATAATGTGGTTAAAAGTTAATTCAATACAATAATTAATTTCTTTCCACTACTAAATAAATTTAAAATAAAGGAATATAATATAGTGAAAATTTATATTAAAGGATAATTTCTAAAAACGTTTCTGTAGTTTGTTGGGAGTATTTTTCAAAAGGAAACAAAATCAGGAATATTTGCTTAACTCTAGTTTAGTACATAATGCTTTTCCCTAACAATAACTCCTTTCTTCACAAACACTTCATAACACACGTCAGTCCGAAACAGATTGCAATGCTTGTGGTTTGAATATAACAGCAAAATTTCAGACACGGTGAAATCCCGTATTCTACATTTTATCCTCCCCACGTCCTTTTGACATCCCTATGGTCATTTCTGTGTCTTCAGCTTGCTGTACTGTTTTATTTAAAAAGGTATAACCACTTTCTTTATCCTGCCCTTCCACCCACCCTTTGCATAAAATTTGCAAAATGTTGAAAAATGGTCCCATTTTAAAATTATTTTATAGTGAGTTTAAAATTCTCCATCCCCCTTTTTATTCTCTTCCTAGCTCTATTTACTCTTTTTTAGAGCACATATAATCTGCACATAGAAAATTAAAAGCAAAGATGCCATAAAACAATACTCAGTGTCATCACTGGAATAATCAGAGGCAAGGGTATGACCACAGGCCAAACTCTCCCACAGAGCTTCCACCAAGTAGTGTGAGAAAGAACAGCAGTAAGCAACGCATCAGGCAGCATCATCTCTCAATTTAAATCACAGATACTTTTGCAAGTCTTGTTTCCCCACAAAAAAATATTTTACTGCCCATTTCATGCAGTGACTCTTTTAGTATAAAACACCAATTTATCTAACCTAATATGTTTATGGATCTTTGTGAAAAATCAGTCCAGTCTGTCCCCCCATGCCCAAGTACTCAGGTTTTTAGGACTGATCATAACCCAGCAGGGCTATATACAACGCACCACGTGTAATACACGAACCATGTGAAATACAGATGAGGATTTTTTTTTAAGGTATTGTTTTACAAATCACAAATTCTAACACTACCTAACAAAACTCCTAGCTGCATAAAAAGATGCAATAAACCTCTCTAACAGTAGCTGATTTGTATGCAACATTGACCATAAGGGTAACTCTTCAGTAAACCTGAATCTCATATATAATGCATAGCAGTTAATAAATCATAGTAAAATCAGGTGGCTTAGAGCCAACAATACCCAACTAGTAATGGAAAGGAGGGAAAGATTTATAGAGAGACAGACTCTGTCTGGATTTTGCTTTTAAGAGGCTCACACAGTGCAGTGGGAAGATCTTGCTGCGGTTTCCAAGTGGACACATCTGTGTCATGCTGACTCACTTTATCCTTCCCCCAGCACTGTCCCTCACTTACCCCAGGTGATGCCTCTTCTCTCCAAAAATCTTCCTCTTTGACCTTCCACTGGTTTCTTGTCTACCCGTTCCCCAACATGTGAGCTGGAGAGAGATCAAAATGAGGTCAGCGTATTGTTCCTGAAATTTCACAAAAACATCCCACACTAGATTTCAAACTGAAAGAGAAATACTTTAAAAAAACCCGCAAGGCTTTTGAAACTTGTTTCTCAGCCCTCAAAAAGCCATGCTACAAAACATTCAAAGTGTCGCATTTTCCAGCTTCAAAATCTGGTTTTATAAAAGGAAGAAAATGTTCTTTGGTGCTTACATTTTTTTTTGCTTTAATTATCAAAGGCAAAACTCTTCTCCGTTCTCACTGGAAATCCAGGAGAGCAGGATATTGGAGACAATTTTTGTTGTACAGATCTGTGAAAATACTTTTTTTTTTAAAAAAACCCACAACCTGTCCACAGCGATCAGAGACCCTTTGCCAGACAAACACATTAACACAAGGTGACGATGGAACACCTCAAAGTTAAGCAGACTTGCAGCTTCACCAGTAATATGATGTTAATTACGTGTCTAACAGCCAGCACGATGTACTTATGTCTTCAGTTAAAAATCACATTCTTAAATTATACTAAGCTAATGTTGAAATTATTTAGCTTCCAGAGTTAGCTTCGTGTATGTGTAATTCACTTTGACTAAGGGGAAAACACGCATCCTTCCAATTCGGTTATATTACTGCTGTTGCTGCTGGGAGCATCCCGATTCATGATTTGGCTTGGGAAAACGGCAGCAAAGTTTCTAGCTCAAATTAGAACTAAATCCCACTTCTCCACCCTAAAGAGCAAATTACAAAATGTGTCTGTTTATGTCGGGTTTGCAAAACTCTTTGTCATTAAAAGCACTACTCCACAAAAAAAAAAAGCTTTAAAACTCAACAGCACCATGCAAGATGAAAACCCGACACATAAATAAACTGAGACCGGGCTATCAAAAGGGTAAAATGTAATTCGCCTTTCGCAGAGAGGACTGCGTACTCCGTGGAAGCCCCGTGGGAAGAGAGACCGCTCCTCGCCAACGCAGCCCCGAGCAAGCCCTTCCCGCGACCGGGCTCCGCTCTTGCCGCACGGCAGAGGCGGCGGCGGCGTGGATTTCCCCGCTCACAAGTCTCTCGGCGGAGACGTTTCAGCGGGCGGAGGGACCCGGGTGGACATCAGAGCCGCGGCCGCAGGTGCGGGTGTATCTACAGTCGATCGTGCATCGGCACGGAGGGCCGCACCGCTCCTTAAACAACCCCGACTCGCTCCGAGGTTTGGCGGCGTATTGCTCCGTCGCCTGCGGAGCGGCGGTGCCCGAGGGGCGCAGCCCCGTCCGGGGCGCTAGATGGCAGCACCCGCTTGCGGAATGCGGGAAAATGGCGCCCGCCACGGGCAGTGCAGGGCCGGGCCGGGCCGGGGGGAGCTCCGGGCGGCCGCCGCAGCCGCCGCGGAAACGCTGACTCCTGACACACACCCTAGGTTTCAAAAACGAGCTTTAAACTTCATCTCCACGCGCGGTTGCAGCAACGCCCTCAAGTACGCATGAAGGTATGCAAAGCAATAACAATTTCAACCACCACCCCCAAGCACGGTGATACTCAGACTAGGAAGAAAAACACAGCAACAAAATTGACAAAAAAAAGAATCGAGAGGTCTGCCATTTCAGATGATGATAAATATTTAAATATAGCCTACCACCAGGGAAGAGGATGGGATTTTTTCCATTGCCTCAGCAGCAGTAGGACTGACTTCAAAGAGGTGGTGTAATACATTTTTCAGTGTTGCTCTCGCACATCTTGTTTTTTACAAAACAAATTTCTTTTTCTTTACAAGAGAAATTACTTGTTTGCAAGTTATTTGCAGTGTCAAATGGCAGCAATGATAAATCCTTTAAAGTGATGGCTGAAAGCCAGACTCAATAGTATTTATTTAGGGATAATATTAAGGAAATGAGAGCTCTTAACACGTAATTCAAGTTTGTTCACTTTTTGTATGTAGTTTGGTTTAGTCCATCTTGCAGATTTTTCATGATGTGGAACAACATTGCTAGCACAAATAGTTACTGGTTTACAGAGCTTTCAATCTCTGTGCTGTTTTAAAAAGATAGGAAGTTAATTCATGTGAAACAACCTGCATGTAAAACTGTCTTGCAAACAGATGGACAAGCCTTACAATTTGTGAGCTGCCATTTAAGAAAGGGGCTCTCAGCTGCTGCCAGTCTGTCCTTCCAGAGGCATTGGCAGGGACTTGGCCTGAGCTCTGAGTGAGCCTGTTACTCCACAGTAGCTCTCCCAAGACACCACTCCCTGCAAAACCAGCTACAGGCAGAACCTGCTTATTTTTATTCTTCTATCCCAGAGTATTGCCCATCCAGAAGGAGGTCACGTGAATCCTATCTCACACAGGTACAAGTTGCACGAGTATCATTTTGTCTGAAGGACAAGCAAGACGGCGGCAACAACATAAAAAGCAGCACCCACACATTGCCACTGAGAAGAAAGCATTACTAGAGGGTGCTGCAATTTCCAGTCCTCCCTACTTCATCAAACTGGGAACAGAAAGACCCAGAGGATGTACAAGTACAGAGTATGCTGATGAATGAAAGCACACATTTCTTACATGCACAACAACTGTCGGCAAATAATCATAGCAAAGGTTTTTCATGTACCGCCACAAGTGTCAGATCATGGTTTTCTGGCAAGAAATATAAACCTACTGACTATAGTCCACATTGTCTTTATAAATAGCCAAGAAACTGTTATTCCAGAATTCATAGTTAGACTTGGTAATATTTTTCAAGGAACGGTCTGCTGGCAGACTGCAAGGATGTACGGTCTGCACAGTGTCTCAGTCTGTGGTTTGACTCTATAGCTCTTAGCCAGAATGTTCCACTGTCAATCAATCCTAAACAGAAAAAGATACTGCTCTGGCAGTATTTTAATAAAACTAATAACACATATGAACTAAGAAGATCAGATGAAATGGATAGCAAAAAGTATAGAACCTCAGGTTAATCAAGTAATAAATTACTGGAGAAAGAGTGTAAATAATAAACATCTTTTCTCTCCACAAGATCCCCAAAACTGGAACAGAAAAGAGCAAAAATCCTAGGTATCTTTTGATAAAAATTTTAGTAAAGAAAATACTATTTCTGTGGCCAAAAGGGAAAAAAAAAAAATAGCTAACATCGCCCTTTTTCCCTGCTGCCTCAGCTTCTTCTGCAAGAGAACTACATGTTCCACATTAAAAAAAAAGTGCAAGTGACATTAAACGGGTGCAGCCTGTCTGAAATGTGTTTAATTGTTGATTAATCCCTATTTATCACTAATGGATGAGACTTACAGAGGAAGCGGGGGGGCCTAAAATCTGTATTGTTTGCTTCTAATGTTTGGGGTTTTTTAAGTCCTCGATAGGCCATGTGTAGGTTGTCCAGTACGTATAAAAGATGTGACTGGAAAACAGTCCATTAAGCTTTTGTATTAACTCCCATTTGGTAATGGTTTGTAATATGCGCTGCTTGAAAGAGCGATACAAATTCAACAAAAGATGATGTAAGATTAAATAAAGAGGGTCAGAAGTTTGGGGAGAAGCACTGAACAGTAGCAGTGGAGCACAGCAGCTGTTACACAGTGTACAGCAACACCACAGAATAGTTTATGACAGGAAGTGAAAAGAATTCCACAATCCACCTGAAGCTACAGTGGGAATTATGTAGGCAAAATATAGTTATTAAAACTGGAATGTAACCAAGACTTCAGGGGCTAATAACCCTTTTCTTGCAAGAGATAGCAAAAACCCCCAAGCATCTTCATTGACCACAAACTGCAAGACCACAGCTTTACATCTCAATTGAAGGACACAGCTTTTTCCATGATAAATTGTCACAAGAACGTGATCTTTCAGGGATGCGATTTCCTGGCCAACAGTCTCCATTTCCTTTCATAAACTGCAAAGAGAGTTAGTGATTTGGGGATTAAAAGAAATAATAAAATCTTTCAGATATCTATGTGTGTGTGTGTATACACATGGATATAAAAAGGTCCTTTTTAAAGCTACTGAAAATGTTTGAGTAATATGCGCAAGTCTCAAACTAAGTTGACAGTCATGATGTGAATATATTTACTATTTATTTTGTCTGTTACATTTCTTTATACTAAAATGTTACTATTTCTTTGCTAGAAATGGACTTTTTTTACAGATCCAGTATTCACTTCAATGAGGAATTGAAGCAGCATGTTGCAAGTTTTACGTCTTCATCTATAAAACACATACACGTCATGCACAAATACATAGGTATATAAGTGCAGATTCTGAAAGTACATACACATTAGGGCCATAAATACTCCTGGAAGTAGAACACATACATTTATGCAGTGTGTATTTGTTTATATGAGTATGACTACAGTGCATAAATATGGATAAGCCTTGTGTGTATTATACTTTAAAGGTTCCTTAGTGTGGTGTAACAGATTCTTCTATGATGAAATCTGAGATGCATGTGTTTCAAAGAAAGCTATGTAAAAGAAAGCTATCTAGCTCATCCCAGGATTGAGCAGATAGTGGGTGCTGTTCTAATTTATCAGACCCATCGCATGCACTATTATGTACTAGAGAAAAATGATTTTTTGCTGATGTTTATTTAAAAAGCAAACAAGCTTGCATTTTGGTACAAAGATGTGAATCTCTGGAGACATAAAGCAGCTGTAAACTAGTATCGATTGCCATTACATCTTGCCACGTAAAGAAGAAACATACAGGAGGCATTCTCATGGTAGGAATGGTTTCATCTTTACAAATGGCAACTCCTCTGTGCATGTCTGAATGCATACTGGTATCAGCAAAATTAGGTAGCTTAGAAACTTCAGTCAAATTGTACCTGTGTTGCCTGCTAAAGCAACAGAAAGAATTTATTTCTCCTTTCTTTAAGTGTAGCATGGAGAATGCTGAATATTAGAAAATAATTACTTTGAATGCAAAATTAAGTATTTGAAAGTAAGAGAATTCCACATTTATAGAAATGCCAGTCAGTTCTACTTCTGATCTTTTATCTATATAAAAAAAAATATTGTATAAGCTTTAGTTACATGAAAATATTAATTTTCCTAGTCTTGTTCAGTGCCCCCCAGATACAATTACTGAATTTGCCCCCCCAAAGTGCAGTATCAGGTGCACACTTGAGTTGGAGGCTTTATAAGCATGGATCTCAACTCCGAGTTTTGAAAGTTTATGCATTATGCTAGCTGCTTAGGGTAGCATTACTCATTGCCCTGATATCCAAACTCTGCTAATGCTTAATTTTGTTGTCTTAAGATAATCATTCTTTTGATGCCTGCAGAAACGAGGCATAAATAACTAGGGTTCAGTTTCATTCCCCAAATTATTTGTAGTTAAAGTCAGTTGGAAATTTAGCAGGCATTATTTGTAACTATGAATTGGGAACATAAACATTTACATGACCTTGGCATTCGTGCCACAATTAACTACAAATTCTGACTCAACTCGTGATTATTTATGGTCTTTGTGAAGTGTAAGCATATAGAGGCTTTCATAAGGCTAACTAGAAAACCATCTACAAGTTAAAATAACCTTAAGTAACATTTGTAATATAAAAGGTCTGACCCTCTGAGCCTAACGACAGCTTTTCCCCAAAAAATCAGATGGAAATAAGTGGGAGACCCCACTCAAAGAAAGGTTTTTCACAAAAGGGCCTGTTTTTTAGATTGGGCCTGCGTTTGCAATTTGTTACTATGGGTTGCAGAGCACAAAAGTCTTAGGTTCCTTGGTTAGAACTGAGTTTCGTAGCCTTTGTAATCCTTAGTTATTTGTCCTATTTGATATTTTCTTTTTAATTCTTTGCTTCTGCTGTTCCCCTTCTCCCCATACCAGTCATTCCTGTTTTCTTTATCTTTACATTTTTACATACCTCAAGGAGAGTTGGGATGTTTGTAGATGGCAAGTACAAGGGTGAGGGGATGAGCCCACACAAGAAGCAACTTGTTGGTTCAAACAGCAAGCCAGCAAATGGTAGGCAGATTTTGACTGCTCATCACAGAGCAGGGGGGCCTGGACAACATGACAGCAGCAGCCTGCTTGAAAGCAGGTTGGGACCATTACTGGTAATTATAGTTAATCAGCAACAATTGTCTTGGCCAAGATACAGATCAACATTGAGCACTAACCTAACAGAACCTAATGAGTGTAATGGAGGATGAAGAAAGCCTGATTAAACTTGCAAGGCACTGAATGACCTGAGCAGATGAGGCATTCTAATTCCCAGCCTCTCTCTCTCTCCCCACCCTTCTGCATCCAGTCCCCAGTGCGATGGCAACAGCCCCTGTGTTAAACCCAAGTCTTGTAGCTGTGCTGTGACACAGGCTGTACCACTATATGCTTTCAATAGTGAGTAATGGGTCAAACCCACCAACAATTTAATTAAACATAGTACTCAGATACAAGTAGATAAAGTTAAATGCTTTTTTTTTTCTTTAAACAATTGCAACCATCAACTGATTTTAGGGGATATAGCAGTTGTCCTTAAAACTAATCAATAACGTTGGTTAGCAGTCTACGGCTATTGCAATACCCAGAGCATTTTTTTTGAAGCATTTTGCAGAGGTAATGAATACCTAAGCATTTAAACATAATTGGAAAATGGTCCATGCTTTTTTGTTTCCTTATTGCTATTGCTCTTTCCATTAGAGTCTAAATTGATCAGAAGTTTCTTTTTCCCCATGAAACTTCTGTTTGAGACAAAAGATTTTAATCCTTAAGATCCTCAGAAAAGATAAGATACCTGGTGGGGTTTTTTGCAGGTATGTAGTTCTATTTAAATTTTTGTCTGATAAGCTTCTGGTTCAAAAGAAACTCAGAAAAAACAATTTAAGAAATTTTGATATTTATAGTAAATTATACACTGATACAATAAAATCTTTTTTTTTTTCAAAGTTCAAATTTTAAAAGTATGTATTCTCACAGTATATACATCAAGCAGTAGCCTTGCAGGAAAAACATGCTATAAAATTGTTTTATCTATTGACTCTTCAGAGTTACAAGAGTGAGTATCAGGGATAAAAATACAGCTCTCTAGACTTTCCCAAACCAGTCCCAAACACTACCTACTGAAACACAGCCCCATTAATACCCCCAGTACTTGAAGATAAAATTGGTAAATAACAGAAGAAATCCTTTTTCCTCTTATTCAAAGCACTGTAGGAACATGAGCATCTGGTGTGACAAGCCATCAAAACACCTAAAAGCCAGACAGCATTTGTTACACCTGTGTTTTGTCAGGCCAGAATGACACTTGTGTGTCAGCCTAACCATTCTCCTGTATGCTTCACACTATATATATAACAGGAATTCTGTAGGCAGTTTTAGCATGAGTGGATAGCTGGAAGAAAGTCCTTATTTAGAAGGGGGTCTCTGATGTGTCTTGGTTGCCTAGCTTGTTTTTTTGGTCTAATGTTGATCTCTGTTTTAGTAGGTTTCTAAACATATGTGAGCTAAAGGGATATCTAGCTCTGCTTTGCCATCCAGTGAGGCAGATGAGAGTTATGGAGTCAGGACGCACTACTTCTGCCCTGTCCTCTACCCAGCAATATGCCAGAATGAATTAAAAGGGGTATGTTCACATTGGTCATTGTGTCTAAAGTAGGTATTGTACTGTGGTAGCAGGTCTCACAGCTGGGGAAAGAGGAGGAGAAAAAAAAGATACCCCAAACCCCGTCCCACAATCACTCTTGTGTTACCAGTCCTATTGAATAAACTACAAACCCCACAAAGCCAGGTGTGATGCTATATCTGATCTTCTGAATAAAACAAGCCAGGTTATTTCTCCATGCATCACATTTTCCTGTAGTTTCAACTACAAAACTAGTCTGCCAGAGAAATTCTTTGCATCAAAGGGGGAGCACTGATTACAAAAAAGAAATGTCACATACAAGCTCACAACTACCCTCCTCCTCTGCATCATATACTCAAGTCCAACTCTCCTTTTATCCAAATAGTTCACTAGTATCAGGATCATGATATAACTGTGGTGCCAATATTCTGGTTTGTGTACTGGGAGGGCAGGGCATATAGAATCATAGAATGTTTTGGGTTGGAAGGGACCTCAAAGCCCATCTAGTTCCAACCCCCCTGCCATGGGCACAGACACCCTCACTAGACCAGGTTGCCCAAAGTCCCATCCAGCCTGGCCTTAAGCACTTCCAGGGATGAGGCTTCCACAATCTCTCTGGGCAACCTGTTCCAGCTATGATAGCTATTATACACAAGCCACAATGCTCCTACAGACCCTCTCTACAGAAATGGCATTGCAAAAAAAGCACAGATACACTCAGATTTTCCTGGTGATAGGCCACGCTGAAATCAGTGAAGGGTAAGAAAAAACAGCTCCAGGGAGAAAAAGAGTTTGCCATGAGACAGCCACAAGGCTGGGTTTCAATACCAGTTCAGGCCATTCAGTCCACACTGGCCCTTTGGGCAGACTGGAAGAAAAGTGCTATAAACTGGGCAGTTTTCAGGCAAAGCTCAGGACAAAATCAAATTTGCAGTGAAAGAGGAACAACAGCCTGAGGTATATTTTTTAATCATTCAAGCATCTCTTTCTGCAAGAAGTATCACGCAGAAAAAACTATTGGCTGTTGTATCTAAACTACAAAAAATAGGACCTTAGCCAACATAGGAAAGGCAGATTACTTAAGCAGTTTGGAGACCCCCTAAAATTACTCAAGATTATTGCAAAGTGGTCCAAATCCCCTACTCTTATGAATGATATTGATGAAGTGTATTAAGGGTGCCTTGAAACATTATGCAGACAAGTCATTGCATGGTTCTTAGCTCTATTTCATTAATTTAAAAGCAAACCAACAAAACATGAATGATGTAGGAAGATCAGTCTTATACTTTCCTGTAAACACGTATGTGTGCACGCATTCAGTCCGAAAGTTCACGCTTCAGTACAGGATTTTAGAAATATATTACTTTCTTTGTGTTTATCATGAAAAAGATGGAAAATCAACTCCTTTGTTGCTGCTGAGGTTGTTCCACCACCACCCCCCCCCCCTCAGTTGATTATCTTCACTCAAACATTTGTAGTTCATTTTTTACTAGAAGGACATTGTTTCTTGTCATGCTTCTCTACTCGATTGAAAAGCCCTTTACTATCCAGCCCTCTCCTCCCTATACAGACTTTTAAACATAGTTCAATGACATCTGTGTTCCTTCCAATGAACTAGAGCTCCTTAATTCCCTCCCCGCAAAACATTTTCTCCCTTTGCCCTTAATTCATTTTTGTGTCCTTTTTGTCCACTCTGATTTTTCAACACCATATAACACATGTCAACACCAGAACAGACCAGACTACACCAGTATCACTTTGGTAGCATCTAAAGACTTCTAAATTCTTAACTAAAAAGAGAGATGACCTTGTTCTTACCCCATTTTTTGAATACAAAATGTAATCATCATATGAGAAAGATTTAGAGACATGAAACTTTTGCACAAGAATTTTAACAAAGAAGGGACTGTCCACCGCCAGTGAGTCTTCAGCTGGCAGTGAATGGAGCTCACATGTGACATTAGTCATGCTTGGTAAGAAAAAAAATTGGCTTTTAAGATTCATGAGCTACATCTTGGGTAAATTCTCTTAAGTCAAACACATTTTTAATGATTTAAAAAAGCCAATTTACTATCCTCCGCATATCATGCATGACTGCAGCTCCTGATTCTGGTCAGAATATGGTACACTCCCTGAGATCTCCAGGCCTGAAACATTCTTCCTCATCTTGTGGATTCATTGCATCTCACCTTTATAGCCATCATTCTTTCATGTGCTTAAATCAGAGGTAGGTCTGAAGCAAATGCAAAAGTTTTGGATATCATGTAAAGCAACTCTGAAGAAAACCTAAGCTCTTACAAGGGTTACTTGTAAGGCCTAATTCCCAGGCACTGACAAGTGGGAGTAGTATCAGTCACGTTTTCTATTAAACGTTCCAACAGCTTTCACATCTTTTTCATCCTGGATTTAATTATTCTCAACACCACCTTGATTGAAATTGTACCAGCGCAAGATTATTTCAGTACAGTTACCCCAACTCACATCCTGTGAAAGAATATAAATGTTCACAGGACTGAATTATCTTACATATACCAGTTTAACATGACACACAACTGCTTGTGGGGTTGCTAGAAACAGTAGCAGTCCCCCTCAATATGTAGGATACTTACTGAATTCGAGATTCCTTACTTGAACTTTCACTTTATTCCAAAGCCTCTAGTATAAAGGTGAGAGTAGAACAAACCTAGTAGATCTTATTTCAGTTGCTCAGTAAATTAGTTTATGAGTCCTATTTGCTTCCATGCAAATTATTTCCAGTCCACTTTTCAGTTTATGATTTTCTGTTTGTGGACA
>VZTU01009919.1:167407-192687 GCA_013400835.1 Zapornia atra
CATGTTTATCAAATATGTCTGTCTTGAACTTCAATATCATTTTTTATCTAGTTCCTCCTAGAATTATACATTCTTTGAATAGCTCACTTCTACTTAAATGAAGTCTGATTAAATAAACTGCAAGCCATATTTAGTCACATCCACATTCCATATTTGCAAAAATAATAGCACTTTCCACACACTGCTTGAATAATGTGTTTTTATAAACAAGACCCTTGCAGTTTTAACCAAAAAAAAAAAAAAAGCAACAGACATGCCCAAAACTAAAACAACCCACCAAAAGACAAGAGGCCCAGTCACACGAGAAGTGACCATAACAGAAAAGGAAAAGCCAAAAATGCAACCACCAAAACATCCCTGACTTCAGGACCCAAGAGAAATGGGGGTCAAAATATGAATGCTTACAGGCTGGTAAATGAGAAGGGCACCTGCTTTGGTCATATTCCTTGGCTTGCTGTTTAAATCAACAAAAGAATTCCAATACCCACTGAATATTTTTTGCTTTGTCTTTCAGAATTTCCTTTTTTTAAAAATAAGTATCTCAGAATCTGGCTTTTAAAAAAGTCATTTACAATCAAAGTCTGTACTCACATAAAAGTCCTCAATTCACTGCATCTGGAAAATATTAAACCAGTTGGCTTTTAACCTTGATAGCAAATCAGTATGATGATGTATTTGTGGGAATATATTTTTTGTTTTGTCCTTCCAAAATGAATGTTTCTCTGCATGGAAGGAATAACCAAGATGCTGCATATTTAGCACAGCCAAGATGTGCAAGATCAATTGCAACAAGGATTTCCAGAGGGGCAAGAGCAGGATAGGCCAGCCTTAATTTTGGTTACAAGTGAACCTCAAACATGAACTTCCTAAACTAGGGATATTCTGATTGGATAAGTAACCAACTCTTGGTGAAACAACTTTTAGCCTGAAGACAGGCAAAAATCATGCTTCAGATTGCTTCATGTGGGATCCCAGTTACATTGTGCTTCAGAGAAGGACCAAAAATGCCATGCCAGTGGTCTTTTCCCCAAAAAAGCACAGAAGTACAAAAGGTCAGAAATTAAGACCACAATTTTCCTTAACTTGACACAAGAAATTATATAAGGGACAAAAATAAATTACAGTTGGAAACCTCTTCTTAGCTAAACACATTAACAAAATATATCCAAGAGAAAGTGTCCTTTGTTTCCTGACATTATCACAGAACTGCAAGGTGTGGGGTGGCCAGAAATACAGGGCATGGGTTATGTATTGAAGAACTGACCTGTCATGACTGTAATAACCTCTCTTCTTTCTTTACAGACAGAATTGAACATTTTGCCAATCAGGCAAAAAGTGGGCCCTACTGCAAGATTTAAATTTAAAGCTTTTATCACGTTGATACTTAAAAAAAAAATATATCTTATAGAGGCAGATTTACCTTTCCAGGAAGTCAAATGTCACATTTAAGTGTTAATTTCTAACTTTACTCCCCAAGAATAGCCTTAAAATCCGAACTGATGCAAACCAAGGAGAAAGGGATTTTTTTTTTTTTTTTAAATCCTCTTCCCTTGACAGCTGTGGTCTAAATGCTTGTAGGTGAGGAATAATGTTTCAAGTCCTTCACCTTTGTCCACATTTTTATTTGAAAGTAACCATTTCTGATTCCCAAAGCATGTCCTCATTTTTAATCTTCCCACAGCAAACTGATACACAAGGACTGAATTGGTTTGTCTTGGAAGTAATGTGCTTTTTTGTCCTGCTCCAGAGCCAAAAGACTTGATCATGACAGCCTTCCTGAGCCTGAAGTGCTGCTCCCAAGTCTTATAACCTTCTCAGGCTCATTTCACACCAATGCTGGGACTGGGATCCTAGCATATGAATCATCTTTTCCCCACAAACATCCACATGCATCCCAGCAAAGACAGACAGCAGGACAAGGGAGTACATGTCCTGCGGTGCCAGGAGGACTTGAATCACCCCATTGCAGACCTGTTCATCAAACGCATCCTCAGCTCCAACCTGCTTCTTGGAGAGGAGATGTAAGAAACCAAGGATTCACTACCATTACCATTGCCAGGACACTAATCACACTGATGTCAAGAAAAACCTTTTGAAGGTATCTTTCACTGTAATTTTGCCAGTACAGTAATTATCCCAGTTCTCTAAAAAACAATTCCCTTTCAGTTGATATGGAAATTACTTTAAAACTGACTGTAGCCAGGGAAATTACTGGCCAGTAATTTTACAGGTACTTACACAGGAACTACAGAAGTTTACTTTCTTCCTTTGGTGGAAACAGTGCAGCCATGACAAGGAGTTGTGGGAAGTAGGAAGATACCACTCAAAGTAAAATCTTGCAAATGTACAAGAGTTCTTGCCCTAAATTTCAGTGACAATGATTCACTTTAAACATTGGTAAATATAAGCTAGTGCATAGAAAGTGCATCTTACTCAGTTCATAAGTCTTACAGCAATCATGATTCCAATTTAGCTTGGCAAAAAATAAAATCTGTTTAGTCAGGTCGTTTACACCATACTTCCAAGGCTGAAGAATTCTCACTAGTATTAACTATACATAGATACAGATTAAGTAAGCTATATTAATTGTGGTTTTAGGCAAAGAGATTTTTGGTCACCACTTTTCTTTTGTAAATGGAAACCATCTGTCAGATTTCTTTTCAGGTGCTAGAAAAACATCTCTTACTAGTTGCTTTTTCTCACACTTGTGTTAAGGAAAAGCCGAGGCATTTTATTTATGGTTAAACAATGCCAGTGTTTCCTAAAGGTAATTTTATAGATATACTTTCATTTTAGAAGTTCCTGACAAAGAGTCAACTGGAAATATCTGAATCAATTATAGTGTGTTCATTCTTGTCTAATACCCTATTAATTCAGAAATAACGAACTCTAATCCCCCAAAAGGGAGAGTGCTGAATCTTCTTTTGTTTTACCTGCACTCTCCTTAGCAATTATTAAGGCAAACCTGCTGGCTCAAGGAGATTCGGATTGCCATCTGCCAGTATTGCGATACCTAGCAATCAACTTATTACCTGCCACAGCCAGCCTTGGATTCTTCCTGAAAACATTAAATATTTTAGTGGTATTGCATCCCCTCATCCTCCCTCCATATAAATCACCACATATTCTCTTTAACCTGCTTTGGGATGCTGTGCAGTACACTACACATCACATTTTTGCTTAGTATGTGGGCTGTGTGTATATAATTTTTCAGCTGCTTTGTTTGGTCCGTGTAGAGGTAGACCAGGTCCAGTGGCCAATGTTCATATCTGAGATGAAGAATATTCTTGGTCTTGCTCTACTTGTTTGTTCTGTCTGGTACATTCTACACGAGCGCTGTTACAACTACATTTTAAAGGGTTCTCTCCTAACAAAATTTCCATTGATATATTATTATTATATGGCTATTTATATAGACCTAACTGTGTTATTTCCATTTTATTGCAAGGACATAAAAGCTGGAAATCTACCAAAAGTACAGAAAGGAGCCTAAGATCCTTTGAAAGTAAATGCCTTAGGGAAATAATAGGTATTAAATGAAGTGGATTTATAGCTGTTGCCAAAGTTTGTCAAAGCTTAAGTACTCCTTAAATCCAAAGTTATCCAGTAGAGAAAGTGGAAATACTTGGGTTAGCAATACCAGCCGTATTCCTGTTCTAAGATCCACAGGATGGTCATTGCCGGCATACATGCTGGCATGATGAAACAAATGGTCGAGCCCAGAATGCTCCCTGCCTCCACCCCAGCCCCAAACACTCCTTACAGGTGAAGAACTAATGGAAAGTAGAAACAGGGAGGTTGCACGAACAGAAAGCACTTGTAATACAGCACAAAAAATTTCTGCTGGCCTAAGAAGGGTTCAGATTTGTAATAGAGTTTGTAATATCAGAACTGACAACAGCATTAGACACATGGGAAGAGAACAATGTGCAAAAGTAGTCTTCATTCTCTAAATAGTGTTTCTCATCCATCCCAGTGAGTTGTGCCTGTATTTGTCCCCTAGGTCTTGGCTGTATAGTTACAGTGATGGAACAGGTAACAGCAGCAGACCTATAGTAACAAGTCACGTGTAACCTCTTTTTCCACCTCAACTGCAGGGTAATGTGGTTTAGCTGTTAGTAATTCATGTGATCTTGGAGTCACACCGGGATTAGAGCTACTGGAGAGTTGCCCACAGTAGAGTAATGCACTTTGTGTGTTAGATGGAGTGAAGCAATTATAACTGAATTGTGCCATGCACACCAGTTAATGAGGGGAAAAAACAAAAATACTCTGCTGTTTGTCACAAATCACTTCCCCTTACATTTTCAAACCTCTTTCCCAGCCACTTCTCTGGTGCTTACTCCTCGCAGTCATTATTAGCTTCCTTTCTCCTTAGCCAGTGCCTTTCATTTATACTGTTTGGAGACTGGCTTCCATAGACAAAACCCTTTGAAGACTTCAGTTGCCAATTTAAGGCAAGGAATGAACTCTTGCTCTTGTTAAGTGGTTCATTCACTAGTTAGCATTGATGTTCTGCCGTGAAACCACTCACTAGTGTCTCAAGCCTCTGGGCAATGCTTTAATGCATGTAAATTAAGAAAAACAAATGATAGAGATCAGCGTCACATAGGCCGAATTAATAAAACAGAGCCTAATGACTTCAAGTTGGAGGCAAGCTCAAGACAATTTTTTTTAGAATAAGAGTTTTCTCCCAGGTTAGAAGTCTAACAGTCTTTGGGAAATTATCTGTCTTTTGGAGAGCTTGGTTTAGCTTCCATTCTGTATTATGTAATGCTCCAATTCACACTACACACTATATGTCTGGGACATAGCAGCAGACTTGGGACTTGCTGGTAATTGAAAACAGGCTATAAAGCAGTGATTATCACACAGTACTCCACGTGCTGCACAGAGCCAACCAGTAACCCTAGCTATTTTCTTTTCATCTCAGAGACCCATGCATTTGAATTTTTTTTTGGCAGCCGAGCAGTAAATGCACTATGAACTTCATTTTCAAACTGCGTTGATATCTTCTGGATTTACTAATCATCAAATATCAACTCTACACTAAAATAAGATGCATGGTTACAAGTTCCAAGACAGTAAGTCAAAAGACCATTATGCATTATGCAACTGTAAGCTAGCTAAAAAGCTTTCTATTTTGGCCTAGTTTCAAGCTTTCAGAGGTGTGATTCACCGTTTCTGAGAAAGAGTTTTCAGTCTGAATCCTATACCTGAGTTTTGCAAAGCATCTGGGCAAGTTCTCAAAATGGTTCAAATTCCTATCCAAATTCACAAACCCATTGAAACAATTCATGAGCATCTCCTTTAAGCGTAAGTGTAACTCATATTTTTAGCTTAATGCAGGAGAAATATAACCACAATTTCTTTCTTGGATTTGGAAGGAAGCTGCAGCTGAAAGTCTTCAGTAAGACATTTAGGAATTTGCAGTCCTTACGGTGAGAACCAAGCCACACAGCCTCTAACGATCCAGTTTCCCCAATCCAGTAAAGCAATGGAAGATAACCCAAAAGTTACTGCAACGGATGCCTGGAGATTGAGCTGCTAGACCTTCCCCTTCTCATTCTGAGCATCTCACTTAAAGCAGACGTCTGCTCTCACCTCTAAAAATGGTACTGCAGGATCCTAGTGCACCATCTCTGCTCTTTTCCAGTTTTACACGCTTGCTTATGTAATTTTCTCCACCAGATCTGCAGATTTCCCTGAATGCTCTCCCTTCCTTTTCATTGGTGCTACTAGTTGGTATTTCAAAGGTGAACAAGGCCATAATTAACCTCTTTATAATGTTATCGCCACCCATGGCTGGCATGGACAGATGGAAATGAATAAACTGTTGCACCACAGATGATACATAAAGTCTGAACTCCCTTTCAGATCACTGCCTTGGCTTTGCAGGGTGAGCAGGATTAAAGGGTAGTAAGAATTGATTTTCTTGCACCAGTCTGGTATAGTTTATCCACGCCGCAATCTGGTTTCTGGAGCAAGAGAACATAATTTGCAGAGTGACTTGATTTTTCAAGCCAGGACTGCGCCTGATATGTTTCTGTGCCTTTGTCGTCTTTGTTTTCAGCGAACAAAGAGGGTAGAAGCTGAAAGGTGGAAGTTGGATGTGTGAGAGGCTTTCACAGGCAGCTACCGAAGTGATCTTCTGATATGTGAATTGAGCTTTACAACATAATAATTTCCCAGGGAGAGGTTTTCAGACTTGAACGCTAAAATTCTGAAAACATGAATGTAAGCTTCATTTCATATTACTGCAATTTACAAAACAGCCAGTTTATAGTTACTTGACAACCACAATTCTCCCTTAAATATTAGCATCACACAAACAGCTGCCTTGGAGGTATTTAAAATAACCACTTTTCAGCCACTCTAGTAGCTTAAGAAAGATACAGCACGTTATATTCCTAGCTTTTGATCTTCTAAAAACAGTTTAGAGTGTCTGTTCTGACTTTTAGAGGTCTTTAAAGCCCTCTTTTAGGTGGTGTTCTACTATTCATGAAATGTGAATTGTCTTTTTCAGGTTTTCAGTCAGTCTGTAGCTTTCTCTGCTTCTTAGTCATAAGTCATCGGTTTTGCTGGAGCAAAATTAAAGTCAAAGACAAAAGTTTGCAAGACTAGATTTTTCTTGTAAACTTGTTTTTCAGCTGTTCTGAATTTTGTGACATTAGAGGTAAGACATGTTCAATCGCTCAACTCTCACTGGTTTTATTCAGTTATTTTTCTAGCTACAAAGCCAAACCATTGTCAGTGGCTTCTGTTGCAGAGAAATGTCAACCTGAGATCTAGAGAGTTTAATGAAACATGGAAAAAAGGAGTTTCAAACTTTAAAGGTGGTCCAGGTGCTTTGCACGCATTTGCAGACAACTTTTTCCTATTTTTAAATGTTTTAAATTTTTTTCCTTTGCATGGTCTTTTTCACAGGAGAAAAAAAAAAAGAGAAGGGAAGTTGGAACTGAAATTATTTGAGGAAAGAAAGTGTTTTAAATAGGAAAAGTCAATGATCTAAAAAATAAATCCACATTCTCTTGGCTACAAATAACCCCTGATGTTATTGAAGCACTAATGGATAAAACGTTTCACAGGAAAGTATATTTTCTCATCTTGATGTTAGCTGTGCACCTGTTTCCACAATTTACACTGATGGAAAGCAGTGGAAGAGTTAAAGTCTTTTTTTCTGTGCCATGGAAATTAGGGAAACAACAGGATCCTTTAGAGATTAGGAACTAGATCCCAGGATTTAAAAGCCTTAGAAAGTCACATTGGGTGGCTCCTCAGCCACAGAGGCAGACCTGGGACAGTGAAGTGCATAGAAGATGCACTATACCATGTAAAATAAATGCTCTAGTGAAAGTAGCTTGCTGAGAACAGGTCGGTCCAAGCTGAAGCCTCATCTTGGCTGGTTTAGATAACGCATCACTTGATGCATAGAGAATTCTGCACTTTCCTGCTGCATTAGCATAGTACTTCACATCCCATAAAACACTGGTATTTGTGGGATAAGTAGTATATGAAATAGAGAGTACTAAATCTTCTGTACAGTTTCATGGAAAGAACATCACTTTTTCCCTTCTGCTGCAGATGAACATTACAAAAGCAGGCATAAGAACAAGAGCATCACTTCAAGCTGCAGATGTATTAATACTTTCAAAGGATAATCACAATGCTGTTGGAAGAACCGTCAAGTATATTTTTTCTTCTACTGTCAGTATAGGGTTTTAAGTAAGGCTAGCTTTGATTGTGCTTTATTAACCACTTGTTTCATTTAGGAATCGAGTTGTGGAAATTGATAATCTGTATTCAAATGATAGCTCTACCACAGACATCCTACATGGTCCTGGGCAAATCACTTTATCTTTCTATGCCCTCATTCCCAATTTGTAGAATAAGAGTAACAACACTTTGTTATCCAACACTATGCACCTTATGTGCCTATACTATAAGTCCTGTGTTTGTACAGTGCCTGGCACAACAGGGTATAGGTAATCTACTAGGGACTCCAGATATCACCATCATACAAGTGTTTATGCATGTAGAAATTCTTAAAGGCTCTGTAAACTTACAACTCTGAGAGTACTGACTCAAACAGAAGCTCTGGGTAAGTCATTTCACCTTTCTGGCAGTCTTGCAAACCCTTGTGATATGCATTATTCACACTAGCACCATTTCCAATGTTCCCAGTTCTCTTGGGAGTGACCTCTGAATGCTGTATTTACAGACTTGCACTAAAGTATACCTATAAAAATAGGTACCAAGCCTGAGGAGCTAAATGCTGCAGGGGGTTAATGCATTAACCTTTCACATCCAGAGGCCTGAGGTGAAACCCTGGTTCTGTTGAAGTCCACAACAAAGTCTCCCTGATATCAGCAAATGACTGTTTCAAACACTGCTCCAGTCATGAGTAAAATAATTCTGCAACACCAGACACATTTCCAGTGAGCATCCATCCACTTTGTACTAAAGTTACCAAAGGGTCTCTGACACTGCAGTGATTTGACAAGGGAGCATCTTCCTAAGAGCTGGATTAGCAGAGAGGTCTTGTCACTGTGACCTAAGTACTGCAGAACTGCTTTGAGAAGCCTCTTGCTTGCAAGATTTTCAAGGCTTAATGCGCAGACACCATATGGCATACACATGTATGCTATATCCTTTCCAGCACACCCAAATGTAAATATGACAACTGCCTGAATTAGAAAATAATTTTCACTACAGAGAGAAGATAAACCTATTCCATACTATCATTACTTTTGAAATATTTGATCAATAACTTTAAAGTATATTTAACATGAATAGCAGAATTTGAAACTGCTGCACATTTAGCTTAGAGGACAGTGTGCATCACAAGTCTAATTGAAGCTTGAAATAAACTCCAGAGGACATTAGAAAAAACACACTCAGGAGCTTTTTCTTTAAAAGTAAATCATTACATCAATCCATCCAAGATGGAAAGTGCATCAATAACAACATGCCTTCCCCTCTGTGACCACTCAGTGTGATTTCCATACCAATTTCTGAGGTGGACCTATTTCAAGAAAATATACTCTTAAGAAACATGAAGCTCAGGACATCACTTTCAGGAGAAAGTAATCTCTCCAATACCTTTCCTGACACAGAAGATATTCATTGACCCAGACAATGTATTTCTTCCTTGTACATGGAAAAGGTTAAGTCCAGTATGGTGTGAAATGATCCCTCTGTTCTCAATAAAATTTAGGAAGAAAACTTACCTAGATTTGGGATGTTTCTTTGGGAATTTTAAAGTCTAAAGGAATTATTACAAATATAAGTTTAAAAATATATATGTTTATTCATATTTAAATAGGAATATAACTCTGCTTTGCAAAGTGTTTTGCAGAATACTGTTTTGAACTGTTATTTTAGTTACTTGAGCACTATTATTAAAATTACTTTCTCTGCCACACTCACAGTTAATATTAGTTTCTGTCATTTTAGGCTGACAGCAAAGTGATACATATCAGTGGGGCATTTTCTTCATTGCGTGGGATTCTATTAGTGGATGTTCTCTAACCACCAATATGCCAAAGGCTTTGATGGAGACTATTTGATGCGTACTAGACAAGAATCATCCTTCCTACAACCTTTCTGCCAAGCGTCAATGGGGGTAACCAGCACTCAACTCCATCAGCTATTCCTTACTGTCATATGAATGAAAAAATACGGCTTAAAACCTCATCCAGAGCTGTAATCACACTTCTGGTTCCGAGAAGGGGGAAGTTCATCATCATCATCTACAAACCCCATTGATCTGTGAAGTTCTTGTTCTCTGACCAATGCAACCTTCACATGCTACAGGTACACTGCATGCTGTGTACAATTAAGGGAGTACAGAAAACTAACTTGTGTCACCTCTTTGTACATCTAAAGTGACAAGAACTCCTACCATAGAAATTTCTTTAGTTTTTTTCTTTTATCCATAAACACAGCAAGTATTTATGCAGATAAGCCTGCACAAGAAACACATATTTAGTACTCCATCTTCCCTTTGAAAGGGGCAAAAAAAAGTTTCCATTCCTAAAAGACTAGGACTCAGTTCACAGTTCAGTGATTTATTTTAGCCATTCTGTGATAGGGTAAGCCCTGATAGGGATTAAGCATTAACATATGTTAGCTTTCAGGGATGAAACAGAGAAATGGGAGTTTTGGGCAGTGATGAAATGCAAACCAGGTACAGAAGTGCTGGCATCAGCCACACAAGGGCAGTGATGGCAAGTACATACAGTGAAATACATCAGTTGTAATGCCCAAAGCAAGCTGCTTCACAAACATTATTAATTGCCCCCAGATAGTTTATTAAAGCACCACAGACCTGGTTCTCACTTGAAAAATTAATCAGGATCCTATTATTCCATCTTTAAAATAGTGTACCTGGGTACTTGGTGGAGCCTTTTATATCTCAAGGAATGTCTGCTTTAGAGGTATGTTAAATTTTTGCGGCCACATATGTCTAGTCCAGCCAAGGATTTTGTGCCTGTCCATTTTGATAGCCATAGAGTTTCTTATATTAATTTTGAGGGCAGCATAATTAATTGTGGCAGAATGACAGGACCTATCAGCAGGAGGGAGACGCAAGGCAAAACTGATTAACTTCACGGTGCAAGTTTGATTTTTTTGACTGAACTCTTCCGACACAGATTTAAATCTGAAGCTTTCACCACTTTCCTTTGGAAAGCGTATTGCACCCTGATGGAAGTGACATCAATTATCTAAATATGTCATGGGACATTAGAATATTTGGGAAAAAGAAATGAAAGGTACCACAAAGCCCACCGAGCTTTTTATGTGACCCAGTACTTAAACTCTACAAAAGAGAAGCTGCACAGATGGTTTGCAGGCTTTGAATCCCAGAGGTATAACCTGGCTCAAGTGAAAAAAAAAGATGTAGCATGTTTGTAAACTGATTCCTCTTGATTTATATTCATGCCCTTGCTATATACCATTGAAATACATTAAAAGTTCCTATTTTGTGTTGAAGCTTGCATGTCCATTGCCGTATGGGTGACACTACACTTGCTATGTTAAGGCATTGTCAAAATAACTCAACTAGCGATATGAGGTATGTGTAAGAAGACATCTGTCAAACAGCTCGCAAAATCAGCATATTTACCTAACTTCACTATGGGCATATAAACCACTTTTATTCATATAGTAGGTCTAAGTCAAAAGAAGCATTAGCATTATACTCCTATATATTATACTCAAATAGTCTTGGCGATGGTTCATCCTAGCTACAAACATATGAACCGATAGGAAGAACTATAGTTTCTTGGATCTAGAGACATGATTTTGAAAGAACCCTATTGCTAGAAGATGTCCCCATTCAGCTGACGAATCACTTCTTAGAACTGCTGGCACTAAGCGCTCCCTACAACTTTAGCTCAAGCCACTTGCTGATATGCACCACACATGGACACATATATATACACATACACAGCCCCCCATAAGGGAAAGGAAAAGAAATTAAGTATTTAGCAAAGGCAATATGAATTCATACTTTAGCATTTTAAGTCAAGAAAAAAACCTTCAAATATTACCAGCATGCTTCTTATTTTGGAGAAAACTCTTGAATTTGCCAGTATTTTTTGGACAGCTTTGGCTCAGCCAGACTCTGAAGAGAACAGTTTGCCTGGAATGGAAGTGGAGATATTGCTGACTAGCAATCAAACCATGCCGAGACACTGAACTTACACAGGAAGTCTACTGGCCTCATATGAGATGATTTCTATAGTCTAACACATTTGGATTTTCAGGAATTTCATACTACATTGGAGAGGATGTCATTTCCACATCTGTTGAAACCAGCACAAGGGGATAAGATTTGGTCTTCAAGCTAAATTATTCATTGCTGTCTTGATGAATCGTAGAGAGATTTAAAAAAAAAGTAGAGAAGCCGTATAGAAACTCTCTGTAAAAATCAAGTTTCTTTTCACATCATCACATGCTCCTCTTAACACAGTGGAATACAATTTTCACTGCTCTAGTAAGTGTTGCTGGTAGAAGCCTGTGCCCTTAAGGGAAGTTACTTCAGCTCCTGGATGGATTACAACAGGGGAGGAGCAGGGGGAGACAGGCTTATATCTAAACAGAGAATCAAGCTTCCTCAAGGTTTCTATCGTTTACCTCAGGGACCCCTAAAACAGGCACTGATGTTCTATCAGCAGTGGCTGAGCTCCCTCCACGTGGCAGTGGCAAAGATTGTCTGCTGCGTAGAAATGTGCCATGGGACCTCTGATGCCAGAGTATAAAAAACTAATTACCAGAAAACAAAGTAAAGGGTCTAATGTGGACAGTAATTAGTTGTTCAGAACTGATAAGAGCAGGCTCCTTTCAGCCATTTAAATCCCAGTGATTGAACATTATGGACCAACCACTACACTGTGATTAATATTTACGATAGAGAGAAAACTTTTCCAAAAAGGTTGTATCTCCAACAGAATCTGAACACTTGAAGTGTGCGTTTGTTTTTTCCTGAATGCCTGAGGTAAGCATCAATAATGAAGGATTTGGTCCTGCTGCCACTGAAGTCAATAGCCAAAACTCTCCCAGAGTGTCTTCAGAGGGAAGACAAGGCTCTGACTAAACAGAGCAAAAACAAACAACAAAAAACAAGTAACAGCTGGTAGAAACCAGGCTGAACATAATGACCTTTAAACCTGTCAGTCAAAAAGGTCATTCTGTCCTTTTTTTATATATGTGCTTCACATACAAAATTATCCAACTAAATTTAAAATGCATGAACTTTTGAACTTTAGAGAAATAATTTACCATTTTCAGCTATATTTTCTTTTAAAAGAATTTAAAAACTTTTACTATGTGGCTTTCTTTTCTGTGCCCCAATATTAATCCAGGTTGGTGGTGTCAAAGCAAGTATGTCTGCTCAAAGGGATAATCTGTCTGCGCACTAATCAAGACTCATTAGCATTTCTCAGTCTGACTGTACCTACTGTTTTATTTTATTGCTTTTATTGTACAGACCCTGTTTTCTGCAAACTGAATAACAATTGGCTGCCTGAATGTAACAGGCTAAAAATTTAACAATTCTTTGCTGCTCTGTCTGTTGACTAGTGTTTGGCTATATGAAGGTGGGATGACTCTCAGAAGAGTCTGCATAAATCATAACAGCAATAAGAAGAGACATAACAAATGTGAAAAGAAATTACATAACAGACTAATAGTAAAGCAAGCTGGAAGACTATGGAGCCCAAAATTCCTGTCAGAAATTGAGGTATCTCCTAAGATGTCTGATATTCTACAGATACTCTCCTTCACAAAATTTTGCCCCATCTTGTTGGGAGCTATTATGTTCAAATCAGGGCAAGGTTGACTCTGACAACAGGCATGGATTCTGGATTCTGGTGCCATACCTTTTGCAGCTACAAGAAAGGGTTCAGCACTTAAAGAAGGTCTTACGTGCAAGTTCTTGGCTCTTAATTTTTGCTTGCAGTAGTTTGTTGATAACTACTTAAAAAAAAAAACAAAACACCAACCCACAAAACAGTAGCGGTGGTGGGTGAGTGCATATCACCCTCCTCTGAAAGTTTTTGAAAGGCTACAGAAGCCAGTGAAGACTTCTTTAGTTTTTCAAATTTTTACTGTATTTTGTTAATTCCTCAGTCCTACAACTATGTGCTTACCAAAGTTACCGCATAATGAAATAGCTGCTTAAATTTACTGTGGTTTTGTTTAAGTAGACAAAACTACACAGTTTGGCAAATATTGTATGCTAACAGTTTATACTAAGTTCAGATATAAGAGCACATCTAGCACTTTCGCATTTCTGCTTAGCAGAGAATGAATCACATTCTTCCATAACCAGGTTTAGCAATCATTCAGATGTACCACTTACACTATAGAAGGAAGCATTGAGTCCTTTCTGGAATTATTAATTTATGCTCCAATAGTAATAATTGCTCAGGGAACACCCTCATCCTTCAGAGTTGTACTCGCGTCTGCACATGCAGGTGCATGAACATGGATATTCTTCTACGTTAGACATGTTAACAGAATCAGATCTGGAAAGATGTAATTCTTGAAATTAATATTCTCTTAATAAGTACAACATATCTGGCCAGGAGAACAACCAGTTAATTTGTGCTAGACTGCATAACACCACCAGAATTTTAAGACAGTCTTTCCATGCAGCACAAAATGCATGTATGTGCCTATGTATTACTTCTAACTCCATGTTACAAAAAAGGTGGATACCTCAAGTTCTAAGACTCTGTTTACATCATTTACATTGCTTTAGAGCTACATAACAGTTAAAACCTGTTTACCGAAAGTTATCAGACCTACCATTGTATTATCTACCAAGTGTGAAATAAAAGAAGAAAAAAAAAGCACAATCATGTAAACTTTAATCTCAATCTAAGTAGATCTACTTGATAACAAGCCAGACAAAAAGGTCTATTATTTTTACACAATAGTACTTGTGTTTTAGCTTTATTTCACCTGTAAATAGAGTGATGGTACCGTACCTGAACCTTTCCCTGCAAAAAGGCTGTCATAGCATTGTTCATTCAAAGTGGGCTAAACTTACAAGTTGCTTCTGTTTCACATCGAATAACAGTCTAGTAGCAAAAAGTAAAACAAAGCCTTTGCTGATTTCACACAACAGGTCTTGCCTGAGGTTCCAAGGTCCCAATAGCACCTGTACAGAAGAACTGTATCGCTCATGCTCTGGGCCCAGGGGTCCCAGGTAATGTTCAGGTGAGCACATCATTCAGGCATCTTAATGGACCACAGGTTTTCATTGAAGATACTGCTTGAGGATGTTACTGGATTAAAACCTAATCAAAACATTTCAAAACAGCTTGAGAAGTGTTAAAAAAACAAAGAAGAAACACTCTATTTTTCCATGATTGGTGGTGCGCTCAACCAGTCAGAAGCATCTCATCTGCGGGCCTAAACACACCACATCTGAATATGGGTAAGAGCAACGCATCCTATTTATGTACAAGCAAAGGACGCCTGCACTTGTATGAAACCCAAACATCACCCCATGCTGAGAGCTGCTGTGAGACATCCTTGAGCGGGAAACACCTTCCTGACAAACACCTGCAGACAGGAGATAGCACCTGGCACCAAGGAACAGCTGGGCAGCAGAAGCTGCATCAGATTTACCAGTGCTGGGCGTGGACGACCTGGGGCTGAACTCCAGGCCCCTCCAAACCCATGGGGTTGCCTAAGCAGCTCCCTCAGCACTTGCCACAGCAGCAATGCCAACCACGGCTCTCTGGGAAACTGCGGCTGCTTGTCAGGTTCATTTTGCCAGAACACTCCTCCTTTCCCCAGTACCTCCACTTCAGTTCCACATCCCAGCTTGTCAAGAGACACAGTGAAGGACTGAGTGTTTGTGAAGTTCAGGGAAAACAGACACCCCCCCCCTCCCCCCAAAATACCATCTCTTAATAAAGGAAAATTCTGTCCCCTCCAGTTTTCTTTACTTCATTTAAAGTTGAATTCTAAAAAGAAAATGTTCACATTTTTTAATTCTATTACATTCCCATAACAACCACTTAGAGTATTTTAAAAACATGATTCATACTAGCATACTATAAAGACACCTGCGAAAGGAGCAAAATTCAAATACTACTGCCATGGTTGGTCAGGGAGGAAGTTAAGCAACGGTGATTCAAATTTGCAGATGAGTGCTCTCCTCCAGATTTTCTCCAAAGAAACTGAGAAAGGAGGAGTTGTGAAAGAAAACTTTTCAGCTATGCACCCTTTTCCCCATCCCTTCTTATGCCTATCTCAACTGAACAACCTATCATGCATTTGCAACAGCTTTGTAACCCACTATGCTATCAAAAGAAACATCATTATTCTTATTTAATAGATATGGACACTGAATCAAGGATGCTTGTGAAATAAGATAGGCCAAACACAGGATGAAATCTACACAAAAAGCCTGACAAGCATTCATTGAGTTAAATCAAGAGACTTTTTTTTCCACAAGTTGGAATTGGCATTACCTGCATTTATATGCTCAGAGAAGGAAAATTTACAGAACTCTTTTGAAGAAAAAAAATTCGCAAAGCAACAGATTGACAGGTTCATTCATCCTCCTCACCGAGCAGGATCAGCTTTGGCTTTATAATATTTCATTAAGAGCTAAACACGATCTATGTATTTTTGCAAATAAGTACTACTTTGGAACAACTGTATGACTGGGGCTAAGGCAGGTACATTGTGCACAGAATCGTTACTGACATCCCCACATGAGACTGTTGCCTGTGCAATCAGCAGTTAATCTTCCGGTAAAGGCATGTTTTCTGTAAACAGGAAAAGAGTTTAAGGGCCTGGTGAACACTCCACATTTCTAAAATATCATCTCCTGACCCATCAAGAAAATATATTAAAAAAAAATTATCATCAACATTATGCATTACCAAGCTAGTGTGTTTACTATTATGTTCTAAAGTAATATAGTTTATCAAATACAATTAGAATGCCTCTAATATTTTTATTACTTGTTTCCTCACATTTGACAAAAGATGTTTATAGATACAGATGTACATATTACATGCCTGTCTAATCCTTAGAATGAACTTTAACGTGGGGATGCAGGTATCATATCATTACGGGAAACTGAAAATGTGTTGGTGACAACAGTCTACTTCACTGTCCCATGATGTGACTTGAAAGAGTTTCCTAAAATGGGAAATGTAGCACTTTTGCCCCAGTATCATTGACTGCCATGTTCCTGATTTATATAAACATGTGACATTCACAAATTCTCTCCCCTCCATAAAGCCATCCATCGCCAGCTGGGTGATGTTAACTAAGAACTAATCATAAACATCTGCTCAGGGCACATAAATGTTGCTTTCTTTCCAGATTTTCCTGAAAAAAAAATATACTGTCAAGCTACATGTACATATTTTAGTCATCCTTCTTTCATTTTTTCCCCCATCTTTTTAACCACACAAATCCATTAATACACTTCGATCTAGAGAGACGCATATTATTTGATCTGACACAAAGACTAACAAGCATGCTATGTTTGAGTTTTGGTTTCCCTTTTCTAGCACTTAAAGGGGTCAAATCCCTTGTATCAATCTGTCCAGGTTGACAACACCTTTTTTTTTGTTGCTGCCAGTCCTCCTACGGCTGTTGCACTCTGGGGGAGGAAGAGTTGATCCACCACCTACACCCCAGTACATGCTTCTCAGCTCCACTGAAAGCGCTGAGGTGTTTTAAAGGAAGTACTCTGACTTATAAAACCCATCTTAGGAGTGAAGGCTAGCATAGCACACAACCTCAGGCACGAATTTCTTTTTTTTTTTCTTAATGTATTACACTGTCCTATTGAGGACTAGACCAGGTTCAGCCTAAGGCTGCTATAAGCTACCTTCTGGAGACACACAAACCTGTAGGAAAGGGTCAGTGGTACCATTGAATGTGACGCTCCTGTACCTACTCCATAACTGTAGAGCTCCCTAGTACCCAGAGATGGGTTGGGTGATGTCCACAGTGCAGTTTACATGCAGCAGCGGTTATGGAAGAGTCCGCTTTCTGCTCTATCAAGATTGATCCATCAGTTATTTTCACACATCCAAAATGCACATTGACAAGTTTTTCTTAAATAGTTACCCTTTGAGAAGCTGGAGATTTCTCTCCTTTGCAACCCAAGGAAACATGTTAAAAAGAAGTCTAAGCCTTCCCATCCCTATTAACCATCCCTGTGACAAAACATGAAAATAAAGAGTGAGAAGCACCTTCAAGAAGACCCCTTCCAAGCAGCTGTCCCATCAGCTGTACGGCAGTTCCCTAACACAGACAACATTACACACTATGTTGTACTCCTTGTTTAAAAAGAGGAAACACTTTTCTTAACTGTTTTGCTGATCTACGAAGTCAAGTTGCATTTGCGTTATCAAAGACCAAGCTGGAAAGAGACACTGAGGGGCACGTGATGAGTCATTTGCCAAAATTTCACTGAAGTGAACTCTAACTTAGTCATTAATTTAGAGCATGTGTGGTCTACTAAAACCCTTCACATTTCATTTCTGAAGGTGAACCTGCGGCTCTGCTATCACAACAAAAGTGTCCATCTTCCCACAAGAAGCACCCAGGAAGGAATGCAGTCTCTGGCAGCAAGGAGAGCTTGGCAAGACTGGAGTGAAAATGAGTTTCATACAAGCAGGTTGGCAGTTTTGGAGCACAATCAGAAAGCCTACAGCTGCTTCTCTCACCTCCGCTGATTTTTGTTTACTTTCTACAAACTCTTCTTCACTCTGACCTTGACACCTTGCTTGAGATTAGTAGTTGATGCTGATGCCGTCCTGCAGAGGTTTTTTGCAACACACATGAGGAAGAGACTGGCTGTTTTCCACACGTGCCTGTCATGCCTCTGCAGTGAAGTGTGACAGACCAGGCATCCCTAGCATCCTGCTGCTCTTGTGCTCTCACAGAGACACTCTGTAACCCCACCTCTTCCCTCAGGAAAGGGCATTTTTTGCTTCATCCTCCTTATAGCAGCTAGCTTAACCCATGGAACATAGCTACAGGCTGGTGTTACACAGGTATTATTCTTACATAGTAGGAAAGAATAATAATTCATTTATAGAAATGCCTAAATCTTTCCTGATGCAGAAGATTATTTTCATTTACTAGCTAGTGGCACTGAATGCAAAATGTTGCCGGGGGAAAGGATATAAAAATATCACTATAGGACTTCAGGGCTACTCAGTATTCAGTAAAGTCTGTTTCTGACTATTGATGGTACACAATAAAATCTCAAACCAAAGAGCTATCGAGGATATATCACAGGCTTTGCCAGCTTTAGGCTTGGGACTTCTAGAAGGAAGCTTGCTTACAGTACAAAAAGGCAACAAATCTCCTTCTCCTTTGAAATTCAATTATATCAACTTCCTTTAAAGAGCACCAGCCACAATTTTAAACTGTTGTGTCTGAATGATTTAGAAAACTCATCCAACAAGCTTGCTGAAATCATTCCATTCAGAGGAATTTTGTGTCTGTAACAAAAATACATTTCTAATGCATTGACCATTTTCTGAATGTCCATTTCTAGTAGAAAATAAAAAAAAAAACCCCAAACCCCAAAAAAACAACCAAAACTTTCAAAGAGGACATCAAGGGCTGAATGCCGATCCTCTGAAAGCACAGAAATTCTCCCACAGATATCAACAGGACAAGAACTTGGCCCTACACAAAATGTATTTCACACTTCCAACAGCTCGGGAACATTATCTATATTCAGTGAGACAGCGCTGTGAATACACTTCAGTACCACAGTTTGCATGAAATCATCAGCCAAAATTAACTAACAAGACTGTGAAAGAAAGTGAACATGTGTCCAGCTGCTTACTCTTTCCATTTGAACTTTACTTGGTGCATTCTCTTCAGTCAAATCAATTAATCAAGCACTGTAATTTGAACTGCAGGAAAATGCACAGGGAGAATTTATACATGGGGTGTCTGCTATCAGAAGGGGCCATTCACGAAATGAGTCTTGCTGAACCCATCTCTCTGCAACTCTTAGAAACCAGGGTGTGCGATGATGATTTAGTAAACATCTGTGACTTGGTGTCTAAAGCATGATTATGACAGCCTCAGGGAGAAGTGTTGCTAACCGCACCGCCTCAAGTATTTTCCTGGCCAAAAGATCACATGCTGAGTCAAACACCATGGGAAAAATTAATGATCCTCCGTGCTGCCACAGCTTTTCCTTCGCCATCTTGGCCCACTAGCTGGTACACATAATTGTTACAGTTTTGTTTACCAGCAGCTTTAAAAGCTCAGGTTGGACAGCCCAGGTCTAACGGTGGGTTAGAGCTGCAGGAGCAGAACACAGAGCACATCCAGGAATTGCGGCATTCATGGGAGACAGGGGGGTTTGTCACTGTGCCAATAACATCTCCCCACTCCCTGACATGGGCTCAGCACTACTCCAGAGTAAAACAAACTGTGTATCTTTCTCTAGAGACCAGTTATCAGGTGAGGACAGTTAAATCACATATTGGCTTAATCGCTCCCGCCTTTTTGCCCTGGCACACGATCTCTGCTGCCTAGGGTGTTTGTGGGACAGCTCGGGGCTTGCTCCACCAGCAGTCTCTGTGCAGGTACACGTGAGCTGCGAACTACTGAAGGGAAAAACTCTCCCATTTTACAAGTATCCACAGCAGACACCTTTGCAGCCTCTGTTCAGGTTGTGCTACTGATGATACAAGGAACTCTTCTATGCTCCTGATCCATACGCAAGCAAAAGGGGAAAATCCCATAAGATTTAATAAATGGTAAGGCCAGCATTAGATACTATGAGTAACGACACCGAGGGGTTCAGAAAGACTAAGTTTTTAAGTGAATGAAAGTGCATCTCGCAAGATAAATATATAATGAGAATGCCTACATACAATCTGTAATTTGATTTTCAAAACTTTAACAGGTATTTTACTAAAAGGCCATAGTAGGAGTATATTCTCCTGCAAGATATTACACAGAGGTCAGCACGCTATACACCATAACATCAGGAGACCTCCGCCTGTGGTTTTGCACAAGTCATGCACAGCAATGACAATCTCTGCAGTGTTATCATGTAAACAGTCATGAAGCACGAGAGTGCTTACAGCTCTCCTGCTGTAAGTGTGACTTGTCAAGAACTGTGCTAATGAGCAGAAGTAAAGTCAGCACAATCCTGCCCTTTGGGAAGAGCTTTTTCTTGCTTTAGGGAAATTCTGCTGTTTGTTTTGCACAACAGCTCCAAGCCTGCTTCTCTAAGCTTGGCGATGAGCAACACAGCCTAAAATCTGCAGCCACAGAACTAGTTACTTGAGGAAACTAAGAAGCGGGAAGGACAAAAGCCCTATATTTGCACTTGTTACAGTTGAAGAAAGCCAACCTCAATTAAAATACTGAACAGAAAAGAGGCAGCTATTTTAGGTGTAGATCAAACCAACCATTCTGCAGCACATGCAGGACCAACAAATCCTGGTTTCTTATTTTTACTCTGCATCTCCTTTGGTGATACCCAGACCCATCTTTGTCCCCAACACCTCTTCCCTTTCAAAAGCTATAACAGTCAAAAGGGCAACACACATATTGCGATGGGACAGAACCAGCTCCATCCTTTGATGAGGTAGTAGCCACCTCTTATAAAGGGTGATTGAATGATTTGAGGCTTACAGGAGTAGGCAGTTACTGCTGCATCTTTTACAAAGGCTATAGAAGTACGTTAATTTTGCATTTAATTCCCTTATTTGTTCCTTACAGATTCATAAAGTTTATGCAAGCAACATTACTGAGATTTTCAGCAATTTGTCATGTTGGGTTAAAATGGGCTAACGGGTGCAAAAGTGTGCATGTGTGTGGGAAACACACAAAGGGAACTGGCAAGGACAGTTGAGTGTCACTCAAAAAAAGAAAAGGTCTTAAAAAGCAAAAAGGGAACAGAAACCTTATCAATATATAGGACTCTGAGATTTGAGCTCAACTCTCTGCAAGTTATACAAGAAAGTAGCCTGATGGTTATCTTATGGTCCTTCTTGGGTATTTCCCTGTAGCATAGCTGCCCCATATAGTCTGGCACACATTTATACGCCAGTCTTTGTGCAGGAGTGCGCAGGAGGGTGAGACTGAGACAGGACAAGGCAGGGAAAGCAAAAAGCTGAGTGCCCAACCACACCTGCTCACTGCTCTTTCTTGTGAGCAGAAACTTGCACAATTTGTGAAGAGGTGAGACAACTGTGCTTGCTTCTCAAGCTGTCACTTGCACATTTGTACTAATGCTGCCCTTTTACTCTGTAAAAAAAAAAAAAGTTCTCAATAATGATGTAAGAGGATAGTTCGCTGGTATGCTGCAACTGGCTTGCTGCAACTGTTTGCAGTGCTCAGATGATGCAAAGCAGCTGCAAGCCTGACTGACTTGGAGTGCTAAAACTGAGTTTATGGCCAGTCCGCATTATCAGAGCTAAGCTGCTGGAGCTTACCAGTAAATCTTTCTCTGTTTTTCTTTTGAACTTATGCCCAATTGTTTTTTGATTTATTATCATTGTTCAGTACAAACAGTCCTCCTCCCTTTCCTATATTTGATTTTCTTAAAAATTCAAAAATTTCCTTCCCCCTCTCTAAATCAGTTATTTTCAGACAGCTCTTGTATTCTTACCTAGGGAAGTCATTCCTTTATTTTCCCAGATCAGTTAAATTTTTTTTATCATTAGTATTATTAAACTTAGTCCTTTTTTAGACAAACTCTCAATAACTCAGTACCAGTTTACAGAGGTGAAGATCAAGCAAAAATAATAGGACTGAACATACTTAATTTTTAATTCATTAGTTAGGTTTATAGCTGCATACTGCAACTCCATTCTGTGGTTCTGTAGTGGCTGAGTCACCATCCCTGACGGTATGTAAAAGATGTAGTGCTCAGGGAAGGGACGTTTTGGTGTTTGGACTTGGTAGTGCTAGGTTAATGGTTGGACTTGTTCGTAAAGGTCTTGATTCTATCCTATGGTTCCAGTGTGTAGAAGTACTTGCGATCTAAAGAAAGGTAACTGATCAGACAAGATTCTTTCATCCTCAAATCTTGGGTGTGCGTAGTCATGCTTGTGTAACTACAGTAAATTTTTTCATTTTCAGATAAAGTGAAGGCATCCTGTAATTTATCACTGTATCCCAATACGTACAAATATATATATTCTGGTGTTTACTAGATTACCAGGACTCCACTCAGCAGGTATTAAAGAGCTATGGGTTTTATTTGGAAGTCTCTTAAGGGTTGTAGAGAGGTTTGTGCGTTTTTCTTTCAAATTATTTTTGTTTGCCGAAATGGAGAAAGACTTCTTTCTTCTTCTGATGCTTCAAGTTGTGTACAAATCCTACATCTACTAGCCAGGCATGTGCACAGGAGGGTGGTTAATTAGCTTTATTTCAGTTTTAAATAGCCAGCACTTAAACCCTCATACCAATAAGATGATTGCCATAATGATTGTTAGCAACATGCCACCGCAAAAATCTTGCGACATTCCTGTTGCCCTAATTCTTCATTTGTCCACAGACTGCCATCAAAACCACAGTGAATGCCAAATGACTGACCACTGCCATTGCTACTGACTGCTTTTTCACACTAGTACGGTTTGAGTACTAGTACAGGGGAAAGAGATTAATTCTGTTGAGAGAAACTAGATCAATAGCATGAAGTCTTCATTTACGGACCACGAAGGCAACAGCAGAGCAAGCTGTTCTGTACTGGTGCTTCAAAACACATCGGGCTTCTACAAGGATACGCTTTGTGAATCAAAAGCTTACTTCAAATTTCCCTAGCTGATGTTCAGCCTGTCATGCGTGCTCCTGGCTCCCTGAAAGCAGCTACTATTTACTGTTGCTGAGAAGAGCCCGGAGTTTTGCCACTAACTCCACCACACCTGTCAAGGTTACCCCACAGTGATAGATGATTTTCTAAAAAAAAACCAAAAAAAAAAAACCACCAAAAAAACCCACAGATTCAGTACTCCACTTCTTGCACAAGGCTGAGGCTAACAGTGCCTCTGTAAAAAAAACTGTCACCAGCAAACTGACCTGAGTAACCTCTTGAACCTATAACCTGCTGAAACAATGGAAGTTGTTCAGGGTTCTTCGGGTTTTTTTTTTTTTATTTGTTTGTTTTACACACAGAAACCAGCCAACAGGTGGCTAAACACTCTTAGAGATACACGTTAGTAAAGTGAAAGATTAAGGACATAATGCTAAACTCATACAGTGTAATTTTGGTTTTCCCACAGGTTATGCTATGCTTTTGCATCTAATACAAGCTCTCACCTCTTGTCTTTATGGGTTGTTTCCTCATTCATTTGCGAAGAAGAGTAATAACTGTCCTTCCTTCTTTTTCTGTGTAACTTTTTATACCTTTACAGCTTCTTCGGCAATATTTCCTTCTTCCTTTAAGTCCTGACACATAATTAGTTCTTTTAGACAGTCCAAAAAAATCAAACTCTTCCGTTCATTAAAGACAACACTGCCTGTTTGAAAGAAAAGTCACACAACCTAGGATAGGTGAATAACCCAATCTTGCTCAATAATGGTAACTCATCTCTCCTACTTAGTGCAGACTCAGTAGATTTTTCTAGTGTATAACACAAATGCTACCTAAACAGTAAGTTGTAGACATTAATAACACTTTACATTAAATGTTGCTATCATTAGCAAAAGGCTTACAGACAAGTAGTTAGCAGTAACTTCAACTGTTCCGTTACTGTGAGGAGAGCACCTATACACGCCAGGCTTCGTAGCAGCAACTTCTATTTGCTGCAGGACACATTTATGTCTACAGTGTTTGGCTCAGCATTTGCTACCAATTTTAAGCTGGAAATACATTTATTAATTATGTACCATACACTGGGATTATCTGAGAACTGTATTTTAATGAAATAACTTTAATTATTGGTGGAAAGGGCTGCCTCAATACAGTGTTCTTTTCCATTCTTGTAGGATAAACTGTACATTTCTACATAAATGGACATTAAAGACCGTTTCCATCCATGGGCTTACATAATTATACATGTAAGATAACAACCTCTAAAAATAAACTCAGACACTTTTTCTAGAGAGCCTGGGCATAGAAGCTTTGCTAGTAAACCATACGTTGCTAATGCTTTGATAGAGAAATAGTCAAGTATTTAAGGCAATACCAGCTATACCCTGTAGTGCTCCTTCACGTGCATACCAGCCATCTACAGAAGCTGCTTTGTATATTACACACTTCTTTCTGCTCAACTCAATTCTGGCATGTCAGAGAGATAATGCACAGGCCTGTTCTGTCTACCAAAACCAGTTACTGTTAACATTTTATACAGTAAAACATGAAAAGAGGACTTTCATGGCAGCATACCTAGTCAAGCAGTTTTATTGATACTATTTCAATTCCCTAAAAACACAAGTAAACTTACAAAAATTCCATGCCCAGACTGATAGAAACATGAGTCTCAAGATACAGCTTAGCACGTTATTTGATTATTGAAAAAACCCTGAATAAACGTGCATAATTTCACTGCTCCATTTTAGTGTTTTGTCATGATCTTGCTTCCCTGGCAAGGTTAGATGTTAAAGTCTGTTACTCCTCACAGCCTGCAATTCACTAGTGCATTCCCTTCCAATGATACTTATTTTGGAACACTCCCTTTACCTGCTTGTTAAATCCACATTTATCTTTCCACCTTATTATCCTTCCTTCCTCCACTGCCCCCCACCCTCCCAAAAAAAAAAAAAAAAAAAAAAGGACAACACGAAAAAACAAAAAAAAA
>VZTU01009922.1:0-23438 GCA_013400835.1 Zapornia atra
CTGAGATTAAAAGATCATCTACAAATTGTAGAATGGTAACTTCAGTTGGGACTTTAAACTTCTCTAGTATTTGTTCCAATGCTTGTCAAAATAAATCCTTGAGGTAAAAATGTCCATCTAAATTGTCGTTTCTGTCCTGTGGAAGGATCCTCCCATTCAAAAGAAAACACGTCTCTGTGATCAGGGTCCAGTGGACATGCCCAGAAGGCATCCTTCAAATCAATCACACTAAACCATCCATGGTCATGTGGTATTTTGCTCAATAGAGTGTAAGGATTAGGAACCACTGGGTGACGCACTTGGACAGGAGACTGTGGAGTGACCTTATTAATGTTTATAAATACGTAAAGGGTGAGAGTCAGGAGAACAGAGCCAGGTTCTTCTCAGTGATGGCCAGCGATAGGACAAGGGGCAATGGGTGCAACCTGGAGCATAGGAAGTTCCATGTGAATATAGGGAGGAATTTTTTCATTGTGAAGGTGATGGAGCACTGGAACAGACTGCCCAGAGAGGCTGTGGAATCTCCTCTGGAGACATTCAGACCCTGCCTGGATGCGTTCTTTTGTGATTTAGTGTGGGTGATCCTGCTCTGGCAGGGGGGTTGGACTAGATGATCTTTCAAGGTCCCTTCCAACTCTTAACATTGTGTGATTCTGTGACTATTTGGTTTAATTTTCTTAAGTCCTGTACCATATGATACAATACATACGGGTTTTTTACTGACAAAATTGGAGTGTTAAAAGGAGATGTACATGGTTCTAAAAGCCCATCCTTAATTAAGCTCTCTGTAACTGGTTGGAGGCCCCTATGGCCTTCAAATGGAATGGGATACTGGTTTTGGCAAATAATTCTGTTGTCCCTTTTAAGTTTAATCTTTAAGGGGGTAATACTTAATCCACCTTGATTACCCCCTCTCACACACACTATTGGATCAATCTGGCCTTCGTCTTCCTCTGTTAATAAAGCCACAGTTACTACAATCTGGCCATCCTGAGTTTTCAATTCCAATCCTAATTGTATTATCGAATCTCTTCCTAATAAATTACTTATGGCATCAGGGATATATATAAATTGCCCATGAATTATCTCATCACCTAATTTTAGGGTAGTATTTTCACTCATGGGGAGTGTGAATCCTTCCCCTTTTACCCCTGAGACTGTTATACTTGGTTTCAATCCTTGAGGTATAAAATTTATTAAGTTCCAGAAGTCCCAGTGTGAACCAGGAAGACAACGTCCTCCTCCTGGGGTCCCACCTTCAATTTTATCAAGGGTTCTTGGTAGGACCTTAAATTAAGAAACCCTTGGCTTCCATACTCATCTTCAAAGGTCATTAAGGAAATGACCTTCTTTTCTTAGATCAGGGATTCTCATTTAAAATGTCCCTGTTTACCACACTGATAACACCCCTGAGAGAGAACTGTTCTGTGGTAACTGCCAAGGTCTTCCCATGCCTCTGCCAATTCCTCCTCTATTTACATTTCTCACAACCCCCTCCCTTTTGCCCAACTTTCCCCTCTACCTCTCTGGGAGACTGGCTCTATTCTTCACTACCTGATCCACAGCAGATACCATCATTTTTGCTTTCTGCTTCTGTTTTTCTTCTTCCCTTTCCACAAACACCTTCTGGGTCTCCCTCAGTAAATCTTCCAAAGATCTTTCACTCCAACCATCCATTTTCTGTACCTTCCTCCTAATACCAGGCCATACTTCAGTCACAAAATGGTTCTTCGGAAGACCTCGTGCTGCAGGATCTTCAGGACTCATACCCAAACATTTCCTCATTTTGTCTCTCAGCCATTGTAAAAATGCTGAGGGTGTCTCATCGTTTTCCTGCTCGGTCTCAAAAGCTTTAGTAAGGTTCTGAGACTTAGGAGCAGCCTCCTTTATACCTTCTATTATTAGGTCTCTCAAATCTCTCATGGTAGTCCGATGTACTGGATCATTATTATTCCAGTTTGGGTCCGCATTAGGAAACTTTTGTTCAACTGGGATGACTCCCTGGCCTGGTGGGTTTCTTTTTTTCCCATTCCTTCATGGCTGCCTGCCTAATCATTCCTCAAGTAAAAGTTTTGTTTTTAAAATTTCTTACTTCTGTACTTGTGAGCAAGGAACTAACATGGCACACTTGTCCATTGCTAGAGAGGATAAGGTTCCTTGGTTATCCTCCTCCTAGTGTGAGGTTTCTTTCCTGAGGACATAGGGTATTTCAAAATACCTCTCTTGCAATTGTTCCAATTCTTCGTTGAGCCCAGAGTAAGGGGACTGAGCAGGAGCACTGGCCATAGTGCCCTGGTCAATCTCTTGTTTTTCTAGGGGTGGCAAAGAGTCTAGTAAGGAGCCTGTCTCAGGGTTCTGCAAGGGAGGGTTAGGTTCCACAGGGGATGGATTATGGGGGGTGGGGTGGTGGGGTGTAAACATTTTAAGGGATCCCACATTTTTGAATCCTCAGTCTTTTCCTTAGAATCTCTCAGTTGTTCTTAATGGAAAAAATTGTGCAACAGACCCCCCTTTCCAGCAGGAGGCATAGTCTGATTCTTCTTGAGAAAGGAGCTTTTCCTTATTAATATACAAATTTAAGGGCTGACATATCCAATCTTCCTCTGCCCTGTCTTTTGGCCAAGACAGCTGAGGATTTAATGCTTTCCTTGGTCCAACTAAAACAACAGTACTGTATCATCTTTTTCTTATCCTTATTCCTAGTACAAGACATCTTTCCAATTTGTCAGCATCCTCCCTAAGGGGCTGTCTGGAGCAATGTTTCCGGGGCTTCTCTCTCCACTCCCCATTTTCTTTTTAAGCCAGCTATCCTTATTTCCCATTCAGTCCCTCGGGGACTTTTAAATAACAAATCCACCTTCTCCTTTGCCCTTCCCCCGCCACTCCCCTCGCAGGAAGGCAGGACATGTGGATCCAGGCTCTGCACTCGCTTTGTACTTAAATGAACATCTCTTACAGACGGACAAACACACACCCATGCCCCCAGACTCCCCAGAATGTCCCGACCAGCAAGGCAATACTTAACGTCCTATTTTCTTACCTTGCTCCGTGCACAGAGTTGCCTGGTCTTTATGACAGTGCCTACTGCCTTTCCCTCAGGTTCACTAGGTCTACCTTTAAAATTGGTCTCAGGATTTAGTCACTCCACTGCTGGAACCCCTGTCGATGATACTCTGCGGCAGGAGCCCCTCACCGCCGTGACGTCTCTCTCCCGGGTTGAGGCCCCAAGCTGTTGGAAACGCCTCAGGTCCTAAGAAAGGACCCGTAGCAGCCAAGCGTTAGAGAAGCTGCACTTTGTTACACGTTCCTGCAAGGGCTGGTGCCCTAGCGAGGTAGCACCCCCGTGGTCAGAGTTCTCAGCATTTTATACCCTATTCCCGTCTGAAATCCCTCCCTTGTTTACCTACGACTTAGGCACTTCCAAGGCTTACAGGCCCAACCGAGGCGCCTGCCTTCTTCATAAGAGTATGTCATAAAACACAGGTTGCATGCCTGGCAGGTTCCTGCTTCCCCTCGGTGAGGAAAAGGAAATTAATGAGCTTCCTGAGCAAAATGCGGCATCTAAGTTCTCTATTGTTCATCTTACATAGCCCTTAACTGTTGCCCCTTTAATAACGTATCTTGATAGACAGTTGTCTTCCTTTTACCCATAAGACATAGCTTTAGGCTCCAGTTGTGTGTAAGATCACTTCAGTCTTTGGTAAATGATTCCTGATGAGATAACTCGAGTCTTTTATTCCTCAAATCAGTATAGAAAAACACTACGCTTATTCGACCAATGCAAAAGCAGCATTGCTCAGCATTTTCTACAACTTGTACTCCAGTAAATAGTTATTTTTACAACATGAAAGAGATTCAAAAGGGGAAATCAAAGATAATCTCCATCCTTGCATCAATTTTCAGTTCTGCGGTAAGTCAGGCAGAGTAGGAAAAAGAAAACTCGGCTCCAGTCTCCCAGACAAGGAGAATTAACTGACAGGGTAGGTCTGGGGTCCCATTTTGCTCCTCGGAAAAAGGCGGGGGTGCTAACCTGCACAGAGTACTTGGTACCAAAGCTCTGTGGCATTGTTACCAAAACAAAAGCTGAAGGGCCTGTAATAAAGAGGAGTAAATGAAGTAAACGGCTATCAAATACTTTTGAAGCCCACCAAGAGATTACGGGGTGGGGTAGGTGAGTGGGTGATAATGAGCTCTCATAATGGAAAAGTTAACCATTCCTTGAAAACTCTATGAATATGCATATTTGTCCTGTATAAAAGCTGTGTCACTGGCCCTTTGCAGGGCGAACATGAGGAGGAGCGATCCCCCTGTGCTGCACAGCGCTGCAGTAAAGAATGCCTGCTTAATAGCCACCAAGGCTAGTGAGTTTTGGTTTTGGCTTTTCACGTATCAGATGCTAATTCGTACTCCTGTAGCCTTAACCTCGTGACTCCTAAATTAGCTTGGGGAACCTGTGAATATCATTCTCAGCACAGCATGAGAAGCCTGGGCTTCGGTCTTTGAGGACTGAGGATTTTGCAAGACAGAGGTACCCAAAAGGCTCTGACAGAGTTGCGGGTGCGGATTAAAGTGAGACGGCAGATGTTTTACCAACTGACCCTCGGATCTTTACTGTTTTCAGTTGAACACACTTTTTATTTCAGATTGCATTTAAGTATTGTCTGGTAACTGAGATACTTAATCTTCTTTTGAGCTACCTGTGCCATAGGAGGCAGCTTCAGTCATTTTTACTTACATCTGACTGGACTAGTAGGACCTGTACGCCGCTTCAGAGTGTTCCAAATCACCTCCTCCTTCATAGGGCAAGACATACATTTCATGTTTTTTCACAACTGAAGTGATCCTGTGCAGTTTGTGGTTTCCTAGTTCTCTCTTTCCAGCTATTTTCTTAAAGCCTCACTAGATGGGCAAAATCAATCTTGGCCTAAGAAATTAAATTTGTAAACCTGTCATCAAATAACCAATCAACAAAGCAGAAGGGGAAAGATGATCCAAGATTATCCTGCAGGGCAGGGAAGAAAGTGGCTGGTGGAATCTGCAGGATAAATAGATCCCCAAAATAGGTCATCAAGAGAAGGTGAGATCACTTCCTTTTCTTTTGGACTGGGGACAGAGAGTGTAAAACATGAACTGAGTAACGAAGATGGCAAACTGCCTGTAAGGACCTCTCAAGCCTGATCCGCTTTGCCCTGGTGACTAAGGACCACCAAGGAGTGCAGCTGTCAGGGCTATGTAGGTCAGGACCGCTGTGTCATGTGCTCATACCCCGTCTCATAGATTTGTTAACAACTAATCATTTTGTATAGAGATAATGATTAATAGTAATTAAAAACTATTAGCAACATGAACTGCTTATGAAAATCAAGACTTCTGAAGCTTGAGTCTGGCGTGATAAATCCATTTCCTGAACAGCCCAGTCAAAGTGATAGCTAATTCCCTAAATGCTCCCCTGAAGAATGCTAATGAGACATAGTAGTACAAGTAGTTCCTTTCTTCTGAAACACGTGGAAGCAGCTGCAAAAAGACTGAAGAAACCTGCAGAATGGAGGAAACTCAAGGGTTTGCATTTTTTCTTTTCTACTTAGCAGCTGAGATAAGTTTCTTTTCTCCTGAGGTAGCTAAGAGTCCTTTTGCCTATGTTAAAGGCCGTAGATGTGGAGGTAATTTCAGGCAGATAAAATGAGGCTTTGTCATTAGTCTGTGTGGCTGTCAAACCTTTCTAGAAATCTATTTGTGTGAAACAGTAAAAAAAAAAAAATCACTCTACTGTTTCAAATCTCACTTAAAGTACATTCCATGGTATGCTTTACCTTCCTGTGCAAACTCACCTAAAGTGGTAAAGCTTCACCATTTTAAGTATCTCAGCTTTTAAAAAATCTTTGCTTTGACAGATTTTATGTATGTAGGAGATAGTGTATTATCGCTATAAATAGCGATATCCAGATATCGATTCCTGTTTACAAGCCAGGACAGTGCTCAATTTTTGATAGATTAAAATGACTAAAATAAGCTGGTCAGGTTATAATGCAATTTAATGTTTCTTTTTACTGTCCTTCACACTCGAAGAACCAGCCCTGAACAACTTTGACATCTGCAAAACATTTGAAGGGCAGTCAAGTGTGCTAACTACTAACACAGTTTCATCCTGCAGTTTTAGTGTGATTTGTGCAAAGTCATGCTGTGGACGAAAAAATCACCAGACCTTAAAACTGCTTGAATTTATCCTTTCTTTTAAGGTTCAGTGCATTTTCTAACCCCTGTTCTCATGTTTTCAAAACTGCAGCGAACAAGAAATGAGCTCGTTAGTGTCTTAAAAAGTCTATGCTTGTGATAGTTCATTACATAAAAGCCAACACACTTGCAGACAGGACACCCCAAGAAAGTAGCAGATTTAGATTAATGTTTTAGGTGAACATGAAATTTAGCTGCAACCAAAATTAAGTACTTGCTGTACATGTACATCCCCGTATACAGCTTCACAAAGAAAGAGGTTGAGAGCTGTTGCAGAAGGAGCAGTGGCCGTCACGGTTGGAAGAAAGGAGATTATTGAGGAAGTCCTGACCCTTGTTACCTTCTGAAATACCCCACATGCGCTCTCTTGGAGTCTTAACTGAGAAGAATTTGTGCACCCATATTCACAGAAACTTAGTACCTTGATTTTCAATATATTTTAAAAAGTGTAATTGTAAGTAAGAAGTTCAGATTGGTTAGAATTTGTTTCAGAATGTCAGTGCTGGGGTTGGTTTGTGTGTTTTGGGGTTTGGTGGGTTGTGGCTTTTATTTTACGACATGTAATGCAGTTGCAAATGTTACATTACAGAATGAACTTCCGGAGCTAAGCCGTGAGCTCGGGAAGCCGCCGCCGGGGTTCCCTGCGTGCCCCGGGGCAGCTCAGGACCCCGGCTTCACAGGTCCTGCTAGGAGCCAGCTGGGACCTTCTGCTCTTCCCGCGATGCACCAGAGGGAGCTCTTGGTCACAACAACTTGCTTTTGCTCTTCCCTGTTTCTTGTGGGAAGTATATTCCGTGCCTAAGCTTTTCTTGCTTTAAAGTGGCTCTTTCTGTTAAGTGATAAATAGATGTTGGAAAGCTAAATAAAATAAAACAAGATTATTTTAAAAAAGTAAAAAAGACGGTCTTGGCCAAAGGTAATGAAGGTGTAGTGCCAAGGAATGGGTTATGACACCCAAGGCATTGGTCAGGCTTGCAGTTCAGCAGTAAAAGGCACGCATCATAGCAGGACTTGCTATATGTAACATGCAGACACCTCCATCCGCGAGGCTCACCAGCACACACAGCCTCAACAGGGGGCTGCAAAAGCTTTTCACAGGACATGAAGAAATGTCAGTGTGTTCTGACATCAATGGCAATCATGGCCTGCACTTGGCAATAGGCAGGGATTGTTTCTCATCAACATTCATGGGCTGGATTCCTCTCTGGGGACAGGTGCCTGCACCAGGCCTGTTACACAGCATGTAGTGCTGGGGTGAGGCAGTAGGGACCTTCCCCAGTAACTCAGTTTCTTTAGGGTTTATGAAGTGAAGAACACGATAAGTATTAGTTGGTCAGCAATGAACTATGTAAAGGATGTGCAAAGTTCCGCCTAAAGGACTACGATGTTAGCACATCGTGTGCATTGTGACAGCGCAGGGGAAACAGCTCATCTCTGAGAAGGAGAAAGAACAGGAGGGCCCTCAAGTGTGCAGAACCAGCTCCGTGGCATTGTTAGCAAGACTAAAGCTCACCAAAAGGACCTGTAAAGAAGAGAAGTAAATGAAGTAAATGATCATCAAATATCTTTGAAGCCTATAAAGAGATTGTAATGTGTGGAAAAACTAACCATTCTTTGGAAACCCTATGAATATGCATATATGTCTTGTATAAAAGCTGTGTCACTGGCCCTTGGCAGCACGTGCATTAGGAGTGATCCCCTGTGCTGCACAGTGTTGCAATAAAGAAGCAGAGAATCATAGAATGGTTAGGGCTGAAAAGGACCTTAAAGATCATCAAGTTCCAACCCCTGCCATGGGCAGGGACACCCTCCAATAGTCCAGGTAGCCCAAAGCCCCATCCAGTCTGGCCTTCAACTCTTCCAGAGAGGGGGCATCCACCGCTTCCCTGGGTACCTGTGCCAGTGCCTCACCACCCTCGTAGTGAATATCTCCTAGTGAATACCTGCATAATAGTCACCAAGACTATTGAGTTTTGATTTTGTCTTTTCATGGCATCATTTCAAGGGCTCAATGTGTGTGAAAGGCTGGTTTCTGTCTGTTCTCCAGCCGAACCTGGGTGGACTGTGTGAAGGGGAGAGATCTGGTGAGAGGCTGAAGGACCTCAAGAAGAAATAGACAATGAAAAGTTTGCCACACTGAAGTAGACAGGAACCCCAAATGGTGCCCTGCCCAGATGTTAAGTGAAGAATCTGAAGAATCCAGGTGTCATTCCCACAACACTTCCCATCAGCTTGCTTTTTGTTATGTTTTCTGTTTTTCACCCAGTCATGGCTGAATTTTGATAATGCTGTTACACTTGCCTCATGAAAGAACGATCTATTCTTCCACATGTGCACTTTTATCCACTCAGAACTGAGGTAAATAAAATAAACCCCTTAATAAAAACAGTCCACTCTTAGCAACTATATGTAGCCAGTCATTGTAGAGAGATATCATTTTCGCTGCAGAAATTGTTTCAGTTAAAGGACTTCAAAAATATTGTGGCTTCATAAGCAATGGACAGGTTTTAAAAGACCAAGGACACCTTTATGCAAAAGAATTCAATATATTTCTCTCTTCAGTTGTATACCTGAATGATTCTTCTGCATTCATAGTTATGCCAGCTATTCATGCTCAGGCTGTAGTTATGCACTGAAAAATGAATGTATCAGTCTGTTACCTTCTGTCATGCTGTAATTACTGCTTATAGGCAGCAGTCAATCGAACAAATAAAGCCTTTAACATGAGTGGCTCTCTAATAAATATGATACTCTTAATATTTCCCAAGGGAGGCAACACAGAATTTCATGCAAGTGAATCGAGATACCCATCTGGTACACTACCTGGCTACCCAGCTGTGGTCTGCTGATGCAAAAACTATCTGTCTTAATCTTGGGCAAAATGAGACAAGATGTTGAATATGTAAAAGGTACCAGATCAGTGTTAGTATCACAAGTGTCATCAGTGTTCTAAGCCAAAGGGAGTTTCTACATTTCATCTTACACATAGCTAACATAGCAACAGGGTTGTTAAAATTTGGAAAACAAAAAAAAATCAGGTATGCTGTGGATCAGCTAGCATTTTCTTTTGTGGCTTTTCTCATTTGTTCTGCATGCTTTGTTGCCTCTAAGATATTTGACATACTGGTACATTCAGATATTCTTCCAGAAAAGAGAAACATCTGGAAAAGCAATATATTACTGAGGTGTCTAAAAATATGAGTCCAAGTCTGGATGTGGTAGCCTGTAACAGAAGAAGTCTAAGCCAAGTTCATCCAGTAAATAAATCCAGGTAGGAAAACCCAAACATGTAGCAATGTCATGTGTAAATAACGGAGAGGATAGAGCCAAGCGTGTTGCTTGGAGAAAACAAGATTACAGGGGAAAGCAAGCAACTTAGGTGGGGTCACAAACTAGAACAACAAAGTGGCTACCCAGGAGCTCATAGATATTAGAGAATTTCTTTGCCATTCTGCCAAACAGGATACACATGAATGATTGTGCATTTTGGGACTTAGGTTTAGATGGAGAAACATGGGAACTCTTTGTAGTCCTCATTCATCTCTGTGGCCTCAAGAGAAGTGAAGGGTCTGTAAAGTGCCTATTGCAGCAAGAGCCACGCTTACATAATTTTTATACAGTTCACCAAGGCATTCAAAAAAACAGGTGGCAAGTGAAGCATGGCTAGAAGTGCTCTGAACTTGGGTGACAGGTGATGACAACTTCTGATAACACAGGAGGGATTGTCTGCCATCATCACTAAGAAAACAAGAGAGGGACTGTCTTTGAACAGTTACACAAAACGTTTCACAAATGTTGTGTTGATGTGACTGTGCGAAAAAAACCCAAATCTGGATGATAAAAAGTGCCTCAATTTGTAGAACTGTGCAAAGACATTGCAGATACCTGCAAGGGAACAAGGGAAGTGGAAAGGGAACAGGAAACCCCACAAAATTATTTGGCCTCTTAGATGTCCACAGGATGATGAGTAACATATTGACTGTTTCAGAGCACAGAGCAACCTTGGATTTCACGTGATGAAATTGTGGTTGTGACAGAAAATAAGTTGCTGAATGGTGTGTTTTCAGAAAGAAAAAATTATGTGCACACACCGTCTCTTTCACGTATTTGCACAGAAAAAAGTGAAGGATTAATTGATAGGCAAGAGGTAGAAGAATATCGTATGCCTCCCTAATTTGCTCTGCAACTAGTTCTCATAAAGAAATACAGATACAAAACCTTAAGTATGATCTTACTGGCATCTAAATCCAAAGCCTAATTTAATGGAAATCTCAGAGAATACACTAGGGCAGGACTGGTAACGGGCAGATCCTCTGCCCAGAATGCAGTCTTTCAGAACATGGTTCTCTTTACTACAGATTGGCTCAGAATCCCAGCCTCTAAAAAGAGCCTTACCACAGCCTCACAGAGCTTTCTCAGTGCAGATTGCTCAAGACTTTGGGCTGGGAGCCTGGAGTCAAAACTGAACAAAAGCCTGTCTGGTTAAGAAGAATTTATTTGCAGCAACCTCAGCTCCACAATGGCAAAGCTCTGCCAGCCGCATGAGGCGCAGCAGGAGGGAGAAAGAGAATCCAAGAGGGAACTTGGCTTTGTACCCATTGCAGCCATAGTAATCCTTTTTGAACAGAATTCAGCTGTCAGCCATGTGGAAGACAAACACCTGTGAGGAAGTGCAGAAACAGCTGGTATTAGAGGTGATACAGCAAGCAGCATCCGCTGCGCTCCTTGCCAAGCCCCGCCGTCCTGGTAGTGATGCAAGCCCTGCTGTAAAAACTAATGTGTTGGGATGAATGAGGATACCCAACGGGCAACTGGGGGGGATCTTTTCTTTGAAAGAAATAAAAAAGCAAAGAAGATGCCATGTTCTTATGGGCTGGTGGTTGTTGTTGTTGCAGTTCTTTATTGTAACTGAGCACAGGGAAATGGTAACATTAATTGACAATAAAACTGTCCTGCTTTCTTTCTCTTAAGGCTTCTATTCCAGACTCATAGTTTCTGTTTCAACATCCTGTAATTTCTCTGGTAACCATCTCATCTGACCCTTGAGAACATATTTTCAAAGTGTTTACTTAGATAATACACCTAAACTGGAATTGTTTATTGTTTGTCTTTATAAGGGATGCTATAAAGTCCATTGGACCTATCACAGTGATGTAAAACAGGTAGCTATCAATAGGTTAATAGGTAACCAGGGTTTATACCAGTACTGGGTATGAAATCAGGGAGATTTCCATGCCTGTGTTTTGCGTTATATTAAAAAAATCTGATTGTGGCTGGTACTTAATCACAGACTTGGAAAGGCAGTACGCTTGTGCCAATCTGAAAAATGTAATACATTCCTATGACCACCTTCCAAAGACCCTTCGGTGACTTCTGCTGGCAGTTTTGCAACATACTTTGGGTCCCAGCAGCTCAGAGGCTTTTTTCAGTGCAAAGAGTTAATCTGTTTTGTTGGAGAAAGTGGCAAACAGAGACTCTGACAAACCTAGCATGGAGTGATACAGGCATTTTTGGCAGACGGGAGGGATTTTAAAGTGCCTGTGGGAGGGAAGCAAGACCAAAAACGCAAGGGTTTGCTTCAACAGTTATGTTTGCTTATGAACAGAAGAAAGAGTAGAACACTATTGAGTGAGAAGCTAGGACAGGTATTGATTTTATGTTCTTCAGTGCTTGTCGATCTTCTTGGTGCCAGGAAGTGTAGCTGCTAATTTTTCTACTTCTTTTTTACAATTTGTGATAGTCACACATTTTCAGTACAATAATAAGATGGTATGTAGCAATTAAAGCTGTAAATAGAAAAAATAATCAAGGTTCTGGCTCAATGTTATGTTTTTAATTTGCTTAATAACTTATCAAAGTACAGACACGCTTTTCACAAGGGCTTTTTCTACATGAAATGAAACAGAAAGCTGACGTGATAAAACACTGCAGAGAAAATAAATTATTTCAAGGGATTCAGGGGCTTAATTTAGAACACTGTTTCCTTTGTGAAAGTCACATGAACCTGCATTTTTATTCAATAGCTTTATTATTAGATTACAGAATATTGTTGCTGATATTGATGAACTTGGTAGAATGAGGCTGAATGGAGGTTCAAATGGATTCAAGTTTTTCTTCTGGAATTTAGATCATCAGAGTATATGCTATGCTCGTTAATCTAAGTTAGAATTTACATCTCTAGGTTGACATTATTACTAACTAGTGAGGACTTTAAATTGTAGGGCTGCATCTGCAAAAAATTATAGCCATCACCATTTCTGCAGTATGAAAGTCTGGAACACCAGTACATAGAATCATAGAATGCTTTGGTTTGGAAGGGATGCAGTCCTAGTGACAAAGAGAATGCATAGTTTCTTTCACTCACAGATACCCTTTGCATTTTTAAAATACTAGAGGTAGCAAAAAGTGGGAAAACATGAGAAAATGAAAATACTCAGTTTCCTTCCTGTAGTAGTAGGCATGTTGTGTTTTGCATTCTTGAAGCAACTTGGCGCTTGGGTAGGTGACAAAAATAAAACTGAGACTATGAGTAATACTTTTCATAACAGCAAGTTTACAAATTGGAGAGGGAATCTTTATAAAATTACTGGATTTTTTTCCCCAGTATATACATGCTTTTCCTTCTTAAAACATACCGCTATGCTTCTGGAGGTTATGACTAGTTCATCATTTTTAACTTTCTGTGTTTACCAAAGGACATATATACATTCCTTCCCTGTGTTTGTCTATTCAGAATATTAGCCATAATTTAAGGAGAAGAGGAATCCAGCATGCCTGTCCAACACGACTTTTCTATTCCATCAGTGTTATATAGAGAATAGAGGAAACTCTTTCATCCTGACCTCATCTCTCCAAGAAAATAAAGGAATACAGGCAGGGAAAACAAACATATTATTTTTTTCTTTCTCCAGAAATAGCAAATTCTTTCACTGTGAGATCAGTTCTTCCCAGTTCAAAAGGATCATGTACTTGAGTGCGGAGACACTCAAACTTTACTGTGGATCAGTACATAATACCTCTAATGCAGCCACCTGGTCATCTATCTGCACACCTGAACCTACGGGTCACCTGGCTGAGGGCATCTCTGTTACTTCTACAGTAGGACAGAAAAGCCACAACTCAGCACATTTCACAGGGAGTAAAAAGGTGAACCAGCTAATTGGGTAGAGTGTCATTACAGACAAGAACTGTAGCACTGAGCATGGTGCATTCAGTTGGAGGGTAGCAGCATCTCAAAAATTAAGGCATTCTGCGTCTTGTTTTCATGTCAATAGGTATCTAAGTTGCACATTTATGCAATTAGTAATTTGCCACACCGATTAAAAAAGGAAGTGTACACAGTTATATAACAGGGCTAAAGCATTTGCACCTGTGCAAAGGGAGTGCAAAACCAGGCAGGTTTATGCTTGCTTTGCAAAATGGAAATACTAATAAAAGATTGGGAAATAGATGTAATCGGAAAAGGTGAGTTTGGGCAAAGGAGGATCCTGCACAGCTTGTCTCTGGTAGAATTAAGTGATTTTGCAGACTGGTGTGCCCAAAGAAGTTGTTGTGCTACAACATATGAATATGTTGGCTTCTAATGTTAAGAAAGTATTCCCTCTCACCTTCTCCCGCAGAGGGAGGAGAAAGATCAACCGTCTTTTTAGAGAACAGAAATCATTGGTACAGCTAGAAAACAGGATGATTATTTACTTCAATGGAAAAACAGAGAAGGTCACTTGTTCCCAGACTCACTTAAGCAAATCAGTTTACCCTTTGAAGAGATGTATTTCAAATGAAGGTGGGTTTGTATATGTAAAGGTAACTTTTACCTTCCTGGAATTCCTCCTTAGCTTAGCTGTGTCATTCAGGTACTCTTCCACTTCTATCAGGTGTAAGGCCTCCAAGGGCTAGATGCTCATCTTCCTGAAATGATAGTCTTCTGTCCTGTTGATATGATTTTTGTAGTTGTGGCTCCATACCTAAAAAAGAAGTACAAAGCTTTCTTTCAAAACTTTTAAAACCTTGTCATCTCCCCTGTCCCCTGTTTCTTTTTTGCTCAAAAAAAAAAAAAAAGCAGATCAACAGAGATGTTTGACTCAGAGAAAGAAATACTGGTGAAAATAGAATATGAAGGTTAAGCAGTACCATATAGTTTGGAGAACTCGGTAAAAACACCCCAGAAGCTGTGGGTGAAATCCCGGCTGTAAATTCAGTCAGTGGCAAATTTCCCATTGACACCCTTAGGCTACATTTTCTCCCTCAATATCCAGCTGGTAACTCCAGACATGGCACCTCCATGTATTCACTGCAGTAACAAAGCAGTAGCAACAGCACTGCAGGGAGGAATTGGAGCACAGCACCCAGACTCCAGTTAGTTTAAGAGCCTTAACTCAAACTTTGATTTTATCTACTTGTCAAACAAAGGATCACCTGTACTATAGCTGCACCTCTGCCAGCCAACTAAGGTCAGAGAAAAGGGTTTTGTAGTGCTTTAGATTAGATTGCTTACCTTCTATTTAAGGAAATGCACAAGTAATGCATATGTAAAATTAAAAAGAGTTTTTCTTTTCTTCTGGTTCCTGCTTCTTGTCTCTTAGAGCACCAGCCTTGAGAGGAGCAGCAGTCTGTAAATTAGCCTAATCGGTATTATTTCACTTCAGAAATTAAGATTCTCTTTACTTTGTGAGTCCTGAGCATGAAGAACAAAGGAAATATTCACTGCACAATGGAGAACAGCAAAAACTGTTTTACCAAGGGAAGAATCGCTTTTGTTAGGCTTTTGTTTGTTTGCTTGCTTTACTAATTGCTATTTGTCTTCAATAACAAATTCTTGTAATGAAGATTTCAGGAGGGGCACTTATCAACATTGGGTCTGTACTTAGGAACCTCTGGCGATACCCTTTTTTTCTTCTGAGTAATTGTTGAGCAAGCTCCCAAGTCCAGTGTTTATACCTTACACTTTCCAGGGTGGAATAATAAACATCCTTCCATTCCTGTTTAAAACATCTCTAGCAGTTAATTTTCTGACACCCTGCACAGCCATATGGTTGCAGTATCATCCATTGCCTTCTAGCCTTGCATGTGTACCTAACGCACCCACGAAAATAACCTTCCAAATTGCTGGTGGTCTGGAGAACAGCCCCAGATTTTCCCCAGCTAAAACTCTCCAACCTGTTTCCAACGAAACGCTGTGCTCTTGCACACAAAGCATGCATTTATGCTGATTAAGCACCAATTTTTATCAGCAGAGTGTGCACAATGAAGTGTGTTTGACTCAAATGCGGAAGAATAAATTGGTTTACTCAGTTAAAAGCTTTGATCTGGCAACTACAGATATTAGGTAGAGCTAAAGGAATCCATAGGCCCTATGGACCCTAATTTACTTTTGGCCTCTAAAGCAGAATGCTGAAGGTAGAAATAAATGAATTCACTTGCACTAACAGAGCATTGAGTTCCTGAGAGATGCATTCTTCTTCCTAACAACTTCCCTTCTTCATATAACCTTCTCTTGCTAGTCAAATAGGCGTCTAAAATGCCATAGTGCCATGTGTTAGTACAAAATCGACAAGCATCCTTGGCCTTCTCCAAAACACCAGCTGTAAGCTGCAGGATCTTCAGTACCCATGCTCAGGAAAGGAACCCTGTCTTTGTTTACCATCAGATTTACTTCTTTTAAGTGGGTGGATGAAGCCAAAAGAACTAGCTATCAAAAAGGGTACATGTATTTTTTAAAATACTCCTTTAGGGTGTGCCTGCCACCCTAAGACTTGGAAATAGTCAAAATGCTGTGTTTTGTCCAAAGAGCTGCTACAAAGGTAGTGTGAAATTTTTAAGACCATTAACTTGAAATCCATGCAATGATTTAGCCATAATCCTCAAAATTACTGATCAGCCTTTTTCACCTAGTCAGCTATTTGCTGTGATGTGAAATGAGGAAGCAGTTGGATGAGATAAACAAGCAACTTCTTATCATGGCAAAATTGAAGTGTGCAACTGCAGAAGCAAAATAGCTTTTTACATTCTGTTTTTTAGCAGTTATTGCTCGTTGTCTTATTGTTAAACTCCGTTTTGCCATTTCTGTGTTCCTGCTTTGTGTTACCTTAAAAAAAACCCCACGATTATCCTTCCTGCCCACTTTTTTTTTTTTTTTTNCCACATTCCCAGCTGTTACAAGAAATTTAAGCATACAGATTGGTTTACTCAGGTGTTTTGGCTAACAAAGGTCAAGAGGATTGGGTTATAAATATGTAAATCATTAATTGTAGTGTGTGTTCCTTTTACTGTGTTGCTGAGAATTGCGCAGAAGAACAGAGATTAAATACTTCCCTGTAGGCTGCTGTTGTTTTCTCTCCATGCCGGAGTTAACTCTGCCCTGGTGCAAGGTGTCAGCTCAGTGATATTGGTTCCTTCTGCCAGCCACTTGAGCATCCACAAAGAAGTAATCTTACCTAGGGTTTTCTGTGGTTGGAGTCCTTGCTTTTCCTGGAGAGCAGAGCCTTGGCTGGAAGCACTATCATATCAAGCGTTGTAAAGGTGTCCACCTGACATTTTGTCAGATGCGCTGATACAAGTTTATACCAGCAAGGGGCTTTGAGCAGGTCTGGGAGCTCACAGGCTTGGGTGGCTGATCCCAGAGCACGTCCCACTCGAATTCTCCCCACTAAGTACAGTGGGATCATTTCTGAGCTCAAAGTGAGGTTTGTGATTTATTAGTTGCATATTGGTGTCCACCTGTAAATAAAAGCCTATATCCCCAGAAGATGCTTATAAGTTAAGGGTCGAATCTACTGCTGCTGCAGTGTGGTACCCTCTGAGGGTAGAGATTAGCTGTGGAGTAAAGACCAGGGGTCTAGGGCAGGTCCTGGCAGGTGCAGTCGTGGCTTTTCAAATTGAGGTGGTTAGTCACCAAGTGTGTTCATTCATATGGCAGTAATGAGTGTCAGGCTTGGGACATCACTGACAGAACAGTATTACACTCAAACAACACGCTCCATTTCTGAGTGGATGTTTGGGCATATTTTGGAGCTCAAAGGGCAGGCTGTGCCCCTCCGGACGGTGGAGCTCAGGCTGAAGAGCCTCTCAGTGGGGCTCTGGGGGTTGAAGTCTGGCTGAATGGCAAGTCCAGACCCAAGGGTAATCTTGAATGGTACTGCACTGATATGCAGACATACCCAGGGCATGCAATGCTTCATTCATGTGTTTCTCATGGCAGAAGATGGGCTTCCATCAACAGTTATCACTGAAGAGGAAATTTTTAATAGGCAAAATGCTTTCTTACCTGCAGTAAGATTAACACTCAAGGAAAGTTTGGAAAAGCAAGCAATGAAATCTTATAGAAGAGGCAAAAACTGCAAAGTATCTAGCCTTGAAAAAGGATGTGTAAGAACCAATAGTGAGAGCTGTGATAATGTTTTGGCATCCAAATGCAACTAGCAACCTTTGACTTTATGCCAGTTCAGCACTGGGTGTGAAACCCTTGGCAGTTTGCCTTGACTTCACAGCATTTTTAGGTCTAGAGGCAGAGCAGAGAGAGAGCAGAGACCTGAGTATTAAGAAGATTTTATGTCTTCTTTCCGTTTCTCATTTCTTCTTATAAGAAACTATTCATGCCTGTTGGGACTGTGGAGGACCTAACTCCCTTGTTAGGGAAACAAACCACATCCTCCATTTGTGCTCCGATGCACAAAAGAAATTCAGTATTTCTTGTCAAGGGAAGACATTCTCAGGTAAGATTTTCATGGAGTGAGCTCCTTCCAGCTTGGAGCACCAAACTTCATTGTAAAAGATGGGATTTTTTAACCAGAAATACACAGACTGCTCAGAGTATCCAGAAACAAATGGTCACAGTGCCTAAGAAATAAGAAAAAGTGAAAATGTAAGAATGTTTATTTAGTTATTTAATTTGTGTTTGCACAACGAAGACTCCACGTCACGATGCTAAAGGTGATGCTTCAACCAAAGTAATTTTAGATTCAAGGGTTACTTTTCCAATTTGGTGGAATAAGTTTCCTTATGTCAGAGGTATGAGTTTACCCAAGTCAGATAAAATTTTTTGTATATATAATGTATGGTATAAAATCACAAGCCCTCTGACTAATCAAGTAACACTGTTTGTAAAAGTTTAAGCTAACAGGAGCAAAAGTATCTTTGAGATTCTGATAATTAACAGCTTTTGCTCAGAGTCTTCTTCCGACCTGCTGTTTAAGGCAGCAGCTCTCCTCTCACTCAGAGCTGTACGTGAAGGGGGAGGGAGGGAAGGCAGGTTGTGCTTCTCAGCATCCCTGCCACACACCTTTGCTGCAGAAAGCCCTGTCAGACAGAGGAGGTGAGCTAGAAGCAGCAGGGTCACCACCATCCCTTTCCTTCTTTTCTTGTATTACCATACGGTCATGTACACTGCTTTCAGCGCCTGCAGTACCAGCCTTTATGGCCATCATCTTCCCCTACAAGCAGCACAGCGCACAAATTTACTACTTCAGTTATCCCAGCATCCCTTTGGGAACTTCAGTGCCAAGCATGACTGCGCTACTTCAAAGCGTTGGTCCTGCAGGAAGATATTGTGGCAACTCTGAGGGGCATTTCTGAGAGCGGCAGCGTATCCCACAGCCTGCCAATGCACATGCCTTTTTTTTTCCCACGCTGGCTTGGAGAAGGAGGCAGAGCAGCAGGGACGTTCACTTCTCCACGTTGGCAAACCCCATACACCCTGTTTTGTACTATTCACTCCGTTTTGTTCCCTTGCATGTCTTGAATAGGATTAACAAATGAGAGTTTTTCCTTTAAGCTCCGGTGAACTTTACTAAGATACTCAGAAACTGCGTCAGAAGTTTTAAATAGTCTTTCTTGCTGGTGGTTCTCTTGGCACTGTAATGTCTTGTCTTAATAGAGGCACTGACACTTTGTCAGTGACAGTTCTTGTTCTATATCACCGTCAGAGTGTGTGACATATTAACTTCCAAGCAACATAGGGGTTTTATTTGCTGTTACAGATCTCTTTAAATATTGACCTCTTTAAACATTAAACATTACGGACAAACACCCCAGAATTGATGATGCAGAGATTGCAAAATAAATTACTGTTTAAACCGTGGAATGTGCAACATGACAATTCAGAGCAGCTGTCAGGGCCACCTCCATCTACCCTCTGGAAAGTGCTCTCACCAGCTGCGGTACTGGTGCTAGTGGTGGCTTCAGACTTATTTCAGGAAGCATTATTGTCAAATAAGCATACTGATGAATTGCTTTAATGACTCCGAATCAATCTCTTATTGTTTATACTCTGATCTGTGGAGTTATGGCTGTGAAAAACAAGTGTCATTGGTCATTTGAGCACTCCAAAAATGAAAGTGTATGACTCAAGAGATTTAAAACTTCAGTGGTGAGGCTTAGATCTTGGCAATTTCCTCTCCAGGTAAAAATCTATCGGTCAGATCTTTGGTTGCTGACAACAGCTTGGTGTTTGTGTCGGAATTGCCTCAGGGAGTTTGTCCGGGTCCAGTTTCAAGTTCTTTGAGTCAAACACTTTGCCCTAAGAAGGGAGTGCAAATTCTAAGCCATTACCACCCCCATCCCCCACCACCCTCTGGGTCTTTCCTGCTGGATCCGTCTCCTTTTCACTATGTGAAAAATAAGAAACAGCTGTACTCTGGCAAGCTCGGGAGGAGTGTAAACAATGCCGTGGTTATATGCTGCACACCAGATATGTTTTACTTCAGCTCAGAAATAATCCTTTTGCAAGCAAGCTTACCTCGAATCCAGTGGGAATTTTAACAAGGGAAGAAGTCACAAGACCATACCCAAACTGTGCACTTGTTGCGGGACCTGTAACTGGCAACCTGTCTTCAGGACAGAGAGGAAAACCATGCTTCTGCATTACCTCTTAGGTACCTGAGACCACGAGTATGGCTTTGAAGCAAGCCTCCTGATTTCTCCCACATACCGTTGCAGAGAGGTCCTGAACCATATTATCTGGATTACCTGCAGATAACACTATTGCAGAAGATGTGCCCCTGCAGCGCTCCAACATTAATGAGTTTTCCATTCACGGGTCAGACCAGAGCCAGCCTGAAGTAAAGCCTATTGAAATTCATGTGGGGTACCCCGGCCTCGGCACCTATTGCTTTATGCTACAGTGTTGCCCGACTTGTCAATATATGCATAGCCCAAATCATCTTCTGATACTCAGAAACCATCCATTAGGTTTTCAACTGGAGCATCACTTTTGGTAGGTGTTGACTAATGAATAAATAAAGTAACAAATGCAAAAAAAAACCCAACCCCAAAACAACAGAGCCAAACAAAATAAATGGTTTCTGGTTCAAAACTGAAATGTCACTTCTCTTTAATACTTTTTCTGCTGCAAAGCATATGAGGGAAACACCAAAAGACAGGGCTTCCAGCCACAGGCAGGATTAAGGCTCAGATTATTTGGGCCATTGTTACATCATTGACTTCAGTGGACAAAATCCGAGATGAAGATATAGACAAAAAATATTTTGCTGCTAGCCTGACTGCAAATTTAAAACTCAAGGATAGGTTTTAGTGAGTATAATAAGGATACTACACCAGGACAAATAACAAGATCTACACAGATATTTTCTGCTCTTCATTCAAAGCTTCCAGTTTTACTATGCTAGCGAGGACTGATCGGAAGGATTCCTGGTGTCAAGGTGAGACCAATGGTACGTGTCAGGTCCATTCCACACAGCTCCGCAGATCATGAGCCAAAACCCTACACTAGCACTTTGGGTGCTAGATGTTTCCCCCATCTATCCACATGCATCTATTCTCAGTTCCAGCAGTATTTGGAAGTTATTTCTGCCTCAGCAGTTTACATTTGTTTCCTCCTTGTTTGAGCAATCTTGTGTTGATCTCCTTTAAGTGAAGAACATGGGTTATACCGCATAATTTAGGGAGCTTTATCCCAGCCTGTATTCTAGGTAGCAGTATTCCTCTTAGCAGAAGATGCAGGCTAGTTATCCACTTAAAGATTTAAAGCTTTATCTTGAATTTCCATATCCTATTTCTAAATTAAGATTGATAAACTGAAAATGAATCTACATGGAAAAATCTCTTTCTGCTTGGGAAAGAGATCCTTCCTTGGTATTTGTAGGTACATAGATGCCTTCTTCATTCACCATTTTTCAAAGATACTGAAGTTCCATCCCTCTCCTGGATTTCCAGTGCTGCTGGGTTTTGGCATTTCAGAGAATTTCCCGTGACCAAAGAACTGCAGACCTTCCTACCAAGTGCACCTGGAGGGAGGCAACATGACTGCTGTAAAGGGAATGTTGTTGAATGTACATAAAACTGGAATTTTACTGGGACTAGTTGAATTTTAAAATCAAAGTGGAAGGTTACAGTCAGCTGAACTGACCTTAGAGGACCTACAGATAAAAGACACGGGTTAATTCAGCTGTGAATCTCTGCAGAATGGCATAGCAGTGGGATGACTGAAGGTGAACTGTTGATTTCACTTATTTTCCTGAAAACGTAATAATTCTGGAATAGATTTATGCCCTTCCAGAAGGGATTAGCTGGCCAAATGACTTAAAAAAAACCCCAAGAAAATTGTTGTATATGAGCATGAAGCAGTTTATCCTGTAAAAAAAAACCAACCCACAACTTTCGCACAAACACGGAGCCTAGGACACTAAGTTTTGGGGTTGATTGTCATGAGAGAATTTGGACTCCCAGACTCTTCTGAGCAGACTGACAACAGTGGTGCCACTCTTCAGTCTGCTAGATACTGGATGAAGTACTAGCAACTCTCCTGCCATCTCTTTTGGAAGTTAAAATCCAATAAAAGCAGCAGATAAATTGGCAGCTTTAGCCAATGTGCCCTTTAATCCAAACAAGTCTGAATATTTAGTTTTGCAAGTGTGATTGTGCAACTCAAGATAACTGCTCCACTTCTGTCCCACTGCTCTTTAGTTAGTCACCACCTGTGATGTTTTCCACAGTGCACGTCACTGAGACTGTCCTACGCAGATGATTATGAATTTATACGTAGGAAAAACATTTTCTTTGGGTATGTGAATCTCTTCTCTTCCTACTGACTCTTAAAAAACCTGTTTCTTTGCCTCCTTCACTGCTTTCTGTGCTCCACGGTCAGAAAGACTGATGCAGGAGTAACAGCTTCAGTGAGTGGAGCTGCTCTCGGAGGGCAAGCAGAACATCTTGGGAGCTGGTCAGCAGTTCAGCAATTTGGTTTTCTCTCTTTGAACCGATGAACAGTTCCAACCATACCTGTATTTAAAGTCAGAGATACACTTACATAACTGAATCAGGACATTACACAGAAAAAGACTTTATCTGACTTACCTACTGCTTTCTGCTGGTGCTGCCAGTGTCTGGCTGAGCCTTTGGCACCAAGTGCAATCAGCATTTAAAAAAGGAAACAGCACAAAATCAAATCCCAGTACTTGCAGGTAAGGAAATCACTCGACTTGGGGGTTTATTTGGTGGTGCTTATAGTGCATCAGAACTGACTGATGATCTGGAAGCTGCTCTGCATCTTACTAGTGCCTTTAAAAAGGGAAGCTCACTCAAGTTTAATTCAATGACCACCGCAGATGCTTCATGGATGTGAATAAAAATGCAACCAGCCATCTCACACAGCTAAGAAATGCTTTTCTCAGGCACACAGCTGCAGTGTTGGGCTGCCTGATGGTCAGATCTCAGAACACAAACTTTCTTCCGCCTGACAAAGAGCATTCAATTTTAAAGAGTTTATATAGCCAGCTTTCTAGCTGCAAAAGGCTGTTGAAGCGTTTCAGTTTTGTTTTTCACACGCTGTCAAAAGATTTTTTGTTTTGGCTTGTGTGCTTCCAAAGACACAACAGAAATATTTACAAAGGCACCATTCATGTCAGTATTTAACTGTTGATTGACAACCCTTCTTCTGCATGCTGGTGAAAGCTTGCTGAATGGCAGCTTTGGCTGGAAGGAGCCAACAGTGAAACTGAACACCTCTCCCTCAATCCCAAATATCTGCGGATCTAAAAAAGCCTTCTGTACAAAGAGTACTGAGTTTCAGAAAGTCAGGCAAGAAGGGAAAATAATTATTTTTTCAGTCCTTTCCTTGTGCTTATTGCTACAGAGTCCAACTCTGACCCCTGAACCTGGGGTAGATCTTTCTACCATCCTCATCAGCATGCCATCTAACGAGAAGTTGTTAGCTTCTGTCAGGTGTTGTTTTGTTTCCTCCCACATCAGTTCAG
>VZTU01009923.1:0-21287 GCA_013400835.1 Zapornia atra
TCCGGCTTTCCAAGGCATCAGTCCCCTGTTTAATACCCATATCTGCTAATATGGCTAGGAAAATAGCTGGGCAAACCCAATAAACCTCACAGCAGGTGTTTAACTAAGGAACAATGGGCAAAAAGGATAAAATCATAGTTCTACATAAAAACAAGCCTTATGCATACTGCATAATTTTTTTTATTTCCTTCTTCCTATGGATGTAAAACTTTGGGCAATATTTTAATATACTTCTGTGTTACTATAGGAAAACAACATTAACAAATTAATAGACATCAATGTTAATAACATATATTTTCTTTTCCATAATTTTCAGTAAGTTTTGAAAACAGAGTAAAGAATATCAATATTAAAGTTACTCATTAACAAATCATTAAAATTAGGAGATGCTAATTCAAATTTGACTGCAATTAGATGTCCCTTGTTTTGAGCAAAGTCATTTTTGAAAAGAGTAACCCGTCAACCAAGAAAAAAATATTTTTAACATCTCACAGCAACTGCATTTTATTTTTTCATCAATAACATCATTATTCAAAACAATTGTTACAAGACTGAAAATACTAAATAATTATTCCTCAGCCTAGACATACTGGAAATAGAAAAGGTATTTAAGACTATTTAAAATTATTTAAAAGTAAAAAGGGATGTTTTTTAAAATTGATTTACATTTTTTGAAATATTCATCCAATACTAACCAATCTTCTGAAGGTTGCTAATATTCAGTAGCTTAAGCACTTATTAACTTTAAAATAAAAGGTGAAAAAGCTTTTAGTTACCTTTGAGATGTAATTAAAAAGGATATTGAAAAATCTTATCAAATATGATCTGAAAATCTCTTATTTCTCTACCACATAAAAAGTCTGTAATTTAAACTGTATACTGTAGAAAAGAATCTGACTAATTTATTATTCAGAAAGAAACGTGAGCACATCTACTTTAAAAGAGACAGCATCTTCTGAAATTTCCATGGGAGCACATATAGCAGTTATATCATCTTGCAAGAACACTATTCTTAGGCTTTGGTCTTGAAAGGCAGTGGGGGATTAGTCACATGAAAAAAACTGGCAGGATCATCTTTAAATCACTTTTATAATTCTGCTACAAACTCAACCCTAAAGACGATGTGATTTTACAGAGAAAAGTGGAAAATTGTGTGTCACAGTTTTAAACAGCTGAGGGCTGACTGCCAGCAAGAACTACGATCAGAAATGTTTGACAGGCTCAATGGTTAGGGAACATTCACTAAACTGTGTTTGCTTCCTTCAGTCTTGAGTTTCAGTATTCATATAGTGACAATACAGAAGTGGCTGTGGGAAGAGAAAAAAAAAATGAAAAAAAAGATAGTGAATTCTAACAGCACAGGATGTAACAGAGATTCTATACTTCATTATACAAGAAAGACATTTAGATTTATACATATTTCTGTCTTCTTGCTGTAATCAATAATGTGCTGAGAAGCTATTAGTAAATTACCTAAATATTTCAGGCAAGCAATCTGGTAACCTTAAAAATATAATAATAAATAATCATAATTATGGATAAAATATTACACTTAAAATATTTTAAAATAATATTTCTCTGTATATGACATTAACACAAGAACCATAATGCATTAATGTCTGAACTAATACTGAGAAAAGACAAAATAATATACTAATGCATTTTCATGTTACACTAGGTTTGGATGTATTCTATTAGTTTATTTCTAGCATAGTGATACATTATTAATTAGTTTTTTACTTAAACACTTATTATGATACCTTTCTTTCAATATCTTTCTATGGAGTTCACAAGCTCTTGAATCTTTTAACCTCTTTATTGTCATTAATTAACAATAGGTTGCTGTCCTCTATTTATTCATGCTGGTTAGACAGTACATAGACATTGTCACACAGTGTTTGGTGGGTAATTTAGTTATTAAAAATCTCTGCAGTATGGTAGAATATTAAGAAGAAAGTTAAATAATATGACCAATTTTTAATAACAAGTTTTAAGTGAAGATTACTTTGTGATGTTTTAAAACTACAGCACTTAGTTATTTTCATAACATACTATTTTTCTTTTGAGTTCCTTTTGGTTTTACCCTCTGTCATATGGATGAGGCTCTCCTATGAACCCCTCTCTACCCTCGCCTCACCCATTTTGATGTGGTATCCTATTCTATGAAGAATTGTGTTTATCATGCCTGGAATGGATTGTTTGGACTGGATTTGGGGGAGTTAAGCATCTTATGAGAGAAACATACAGCATCAAGATCATGTGGTAGAGGGCTGTGCTTACACAACAAAGAGGCTGAAATAAAGCCAACTACAGAATACCAGGGTTCTTCTATTTAAGGCAGATCTATGTGTTGTTTTGCTGGCAGAAGAAAGCTGGATCTAGACTTATAAAATGAACTGTGTCCGCACGTAATGTCAGCAGTAAGTCTGTGCGATTATTTTCTGTCTCTCAGTCAGGCTTGGTCTTGTAAGCTTAGAGTTGCACCAACCACAGTTATATTGTGCTGATATATCCTGAAGCTCCAAGGTAGCAAACTCCTGTCCATTTAGAATTCATAGCATAGAATGGTCTCCTGAGGATGGCTCCAAAGTAATTGTTAGCATATATCAGGTTGTTTTGATCAATTTGCCTTCAGATATTGTTAAGAAGAAGAAGGCTGACTTTTTTTTTTTCCAGATGGGAATGTGTCTGTGTGTGAAAAATACCCTGCTTTTTATAGTACTATTTTATTGCTAAGTAGATAGAGAAGTAGTTTTAGATATGGCAATCAGGGCTATTTCAATGAATAAAAAGATAACAAAAACTTAAGGAAAAATAATGAAATGAAAACAGGAGCTGCAGCAGGGGAACAGCTCTTGTTAGATTTGCTTTGGTAACCTGAAATAAATCTCTATAATTAAATTTTCATATTAATTTGAAGTTCTTGAGTCAGCAAGTATTGTTTGAGGCAAATGTTAGATATCTGTAAAACATAAGATATCAATTCTGGAGCAAAGCAAACAAAATGAGGAAGATTTTCAATGAAAGATAAAACCTTATATATGTTTTGTCAGTACATTTTTCAACAGTCCCTCAATTACAGCTTTTTGGAAGATAACATGGACATCTTTGAAAAACATCCATAAATGCTGGCTCATTTAGCTTCTGTACTGGATGCTATGGGTTATTCCTGGAAGACTCTTGACATAAATTTTGTGGGGAATTTTATGGTTCTGTTTGGTTTATATGTGCATTCAAGGCTAAAAGGTAACTGTAGAGATGGAAAGCTGTATTCTTACCCTTTGTACATTGACATAAAATACAGGCTTCGTTTGATGTGTAAAGCATAACAAAATATCTTGTTTTTTCCCTTCTCTCAACAGTACTTCTAGGTGTTTTAATGTTTGTGCTCTGTTCCTAGCATGACATCAGCAAGGAATTATTCTCTCTTCCTGATTCATCTCATATGATGGAAAACAATTTACTAATTTTGTTGCAGTTCATAGGAAGAAGAAATAGAGATATTGCTTATAGCTTGCTTTAACATGTTTTCTAAAACATCAGCAGATTAACTCATAATCAGAATAGTTATATAATTTTAAAACTAAAATCATGGCATTTAAAAGACACACAGATTTTATTTGAGAAATACTTTATTTGAAAAATGTCACATAGAAATAACAGTTCACAACTTTTCTTTTTTGGGGTTCACATTGCTTTTTAGCTCATGTCAACTTTTTGGGTGATATTTGACAAGACATTCTCCTTGCACTTTGGAGAAAATTATATAGAACATAAGTATGAAGTTTCCAACTATTTCAATTCTAAACCTTTTGGGTACACCATTATATGCTTTACATAGCAGTATATTATCTTCTTTGTTATTAATTTCATCCGTGGTTTATACCAAAGGGAAAAAAAAAAGGCTCCTAAAGATAGAAATACTAATCATTATTACATGCTTTTACTTTGAACAGCTGAATCTGCATATAGAAATGAAATTTACAAGAGTATCTATCGACTAGATGCATAGCATCTTCCATGTTCAGGAACTAGCAAAAATGTAATTAATACAGTGGTATAGGTACCAGCTGGTCTACTGTGAATTCAGAAGTAATTTTTAAAGAATATTGGAAATGTTCCACTCTATTTCTTTAAATATTTATATTTATGTCTGCCTTCTTTGAAATGTTGTAACATTGTAGCTGGTCTCCAAAAAATACCATAAACATCTCTCCAAAGGTCAGCATGTCATGTTTATTCTTTTGGTATACTGAGAGTCTCTCTGTGTGTTTACTTAAGGGGCAATTCTCATTTCTTTTCCTTCAACTTACCAGTGCTTTTCCTTTTTTGCAGCATAGATACTCAATGATCATGAAATAACTAAAAATATCAAGTGAACTGAACATTACATGGATTTCCTTCATCTAGTTTCTTCAAAAGAAAGGAAATGTAACTAAAGAGACAAGCCTTTACCAAAGTAACTGGTTTCCTCTAGCAGTTCACAGAAAAAAAACCCCAGTATATCATGAACCCAGTTTTATATGAGACAGGTTCTCTGAGGTCATCTGAGGAATGTTGGTTTGTCATATGCTGAAAGTTCCAAAAGACACTTGTTCTTGATTGAGTACTCAAGGATAGCTAAATCAGGCAACTCTTAAATGCTCCTTTTTAATGGATTTTTGATATATTAGTAGATATCTTATTTATTAACAATACATTTTTGCAGAGCCACCACCAGCTGACTGAAGGGGTTCTTATGGTGGGTCCACTGGAGCTAGATGGAACCATTTGTGTCGAACACAGGGCAGTGCCAGCCTCTCCTCACAGAGGCCACCCTCCAACCCCCACAACTACAGTCACCCAATACCCTGCCTCATACTGAAAATAGCATGTGCTATTTACATAGCATCTGTCTATATTAAATCTAGGTTGGTTTTCTATAATTACTATTTTTAGTTCATGTCATATTTGACTTTCACATACATAATTTTTAACTGCTAGTTTAAAAAACTAGCACTCTGTCTTCTACATATATTTTCCAAATGTTCACTGTGTTTTTCTAAAACATAGATTTACTGAAGTCACAGGGAAAGACTGGCATCTCTGTACCCAACATGGAATACCAAAATTGTTGACTTACTTACCAAAATTTTAAGGACAGGCTTGCAGTTTTGTCACTTGGTCACAGCTTCATTTCAGTCAGACCCATAACCCAGAAGGGAGCTGAACTTCACACTTTAAGCCATCACTAATACATATGAAAACCTTCCCCATTAGAAATTAGAGCAAAATGTCAACAGAGTCAGAAAGCTTTTGGTATCTTAGGAAAGGTAAAGGATCTGCTGAAGATTATTTATTTGAGGAATATTAACTCCTCAAAACGTCTTAGGTGTGGAATGTAGACTCACTACAACCTATTCTTCTTTTGCTATGAAAAATGCATGATCTATTGCTAATTTGATAATCCATAAACCTGGGGTTTTTTTCATTTTTGTTTTGTACTCTTACTCCATGTCAGTTCCATACATGAAGAAGATGGAGAGACTGAATGTATGACAGGTTTGGTCTTTGAACATTCAGCAGGCAGCTTTTCCATATTATTTGATCTAGGCTGCAACACACGCCCTGTAAATCATATCATAGGATATCTGGAAAGGTTACTCTTTTAACATTAAAAATGTATTTCTGACTTCTGACATTCTTATGTATCACATGAAGAAGGAAGACATGTGGCTCACTAAACATAACGAATGAGTCTTGTCATAAGATTCCGTACACTCAAAACAGCAAGGCAAGGCTGAACTGAGATAGGTTAAGGCCTACCCTGAAAGAAAGAGGATAACAAAAACTAGATTATTAAACATGGGTGATTGTTTTAAAGCATCAGATTTCCATGGTTTTGGTTTGGGGGTTTTGGGGAGGTTTTGTTTGTTTGTTTTGGGGTTTTTTGGGGTTTAGGGTTTTTTTTGGTTGTTTTTCAAAGTTTATAATGCAATTTATATAGAAACTTTTAAAAAATCTTAAAACCTTATTTTAAAAAATCCCGTGTCTGAATTAAATCTGCAATTAATAGACCGGCCCAACTTAACTTCCTCCTTTTCCTTATACTATAAATTAAATTTAGAGAATTTCTGTCATTCCTATGCCTATAGTAACATGTTGTGAAATTAGACTGCTCTGATAAACAGATAATATGTCAGATTTGGAAATCCTGCTTTCAGCGTCATCAATATACCAGCTATTTACAGGAATTATAACACTCATCAAAATACGTAAGATTAGTGGTATTGATAAATGCAATGTTATTTACTGAAAGCCTATATAAAAACAAAAACCCCTGTGGTTCTGCAGATCCTGCTGCATTGGATATTCCTGCTTCTATTGCATCTTTCTTTCAAAGAAAACTAACAAAATCTTGGAAATAAAAATTCATGCTGCATATATTGAAAAACTGAATATAATGCCTAAAATAACTAAATATTTCTTCTTATTTATTAGGTTTTGACTCTTCTCTAAGATTTATTATCATGAAAAAATCCTAGTGCTTGTTTCCAGCCGTATCTGTACATCAAGGCTGAGTAACATCCTTTTGTCCATATAAAGATGTGCTTGTAGACATCATGTTCTGTGATATTCTTAAACTGTGTTTTGTTCACCCACAAGCTTAGCCTTCATTGAACACAATCATAGATGCTGACATGGACTTAGGCCAGGGTGCATCAGAGGCTAACCAAATATGTCCAGTTTAGTCAAAGTGATTCAGTTTAGCTGTTGTTACCTTTCCGCTCTTTCTTTTGACAGGCAGATTTAGAATCTTATAAAATACACAGACTGAAAGCCAAGGCATCACTGACCTACACTGTGCTCAATCACTCTGAGAAAAAACAAATAAATTAACATTTCATAGTCAAAATGACCAGCTTCGGGATAACTTCAAGGGACAGACTTTAAATAAGCATGTTTTTTCCTTCACTTAAGAACAATGTATCTATCTTAAATGTATACAGATTTCTTCTTTGAGAATACTGACCAGAAGCCAACCAACAAAATACACATCTAACATGTTTTTTAAAAAATTTTAAAACACAGTTAAAATAAAAAATGAAAATATAGTCCCAAAATGATAATCATTAATGAGTTGTTCTTTAACTGTTTAATAGTTCAGTCAGTTGATGATGGCACCTATAATAAACTAACAGGAAAAATGGAAAACAGAGCTTTGATTCAACAATAGCCAAGGCATCCCAGACCTGGTCCAGCAATATGAAGGATGCTGCTAAGCTACAAACAAAGCACTCTGGAAGCTCCTTGGACCTCAAGCAGAAGCAAATGAGAAAGCATTGAAGAAAAAAAAGCCTCTGAAAATATCTAGATTACCAGTTAATTGACCAGTTATTTTCCTGTAATGATTAATGTTTGTCATCTCTTCTTCTAGGCTATCTGGAAGGAGGCATTCAAGAACAATTGGTTACATTTATTGTCATTGAAGTTAAACATAGGACTTTTGCAGCATTCGGAGTATTCCAAGCTTCTGGGAAGGTTTCTTTTTTTATTCAGGGCAATATTCATATGAAAACCAGGAAAAAAGATTCAGTGTCTGCTCACAAATCATGAAAACTCTAGTCTCATGAAAACAAACTATTTTGTTTTGTTTCTATTCATTTCTGCAAAACTTAAAATGCACAAGATATTCTATTGTGAGGAAAAGTTAGAAGAAAGTTATCAACTGAAAGTAAGGACAGGATATATAAAGCCATGTATTCTGATAATTTAGACTTACTTCCCAATAGCTATAGTGTAATATAAGAAAACTGTAGCAGTCAATAGGCATCTGTAGTACAGGTGCATAAAATATATGATGCAAGGAAAGACAAAACAAAACAGTCAAGATGCCCTATTTATTTTTATTTGCTGATTTTCAAGAAAATGGACACTGCATGAGGAACAGAAAGTTTGCAGACACATAGCTATGCAAAACTTCACTGACACAAGTAAAATTATCAGAATAGATAGATAGAGGAAAACTTCACTTAGAGTACTTCCCATAAACATTTCTTTCTGTGTGAGGTTCAGTGAATACGGAGACAGAGCTGTTTTCAATGGCTGCAGACAGTTTCTTCAGTATCTTTGTAACAGCTGTTGATAGCATTCTACACTACAATACCTTAAGTTCAAGTCTTACAAGCAGTACAAAATGAGAATAGGAAAGGCAGGATTATTAATATCTAACATTGTGATCTAATTTGTTGCTATATATGAGAAGCCTGACATAATCACATAGTTTTACTGACTGTACTTGAAGATACAATGGCGGAATTGGATTATTTCAACCTTCTGGTACTGGTATTCGTGAAAATTTCTGTGGTTGATAACGTTTTTGTTGTTCTAACATACTTAGCATTTTCTTTTGAGAAAAAAATAGAACAAAAAAAGCAACAAAACCTTAGGGTATTGCATACTAGGGAAAAAGGATTTGCTTCTACACGGTGAATAGTTCTAGAAATGTACTGTACTCAAACAGTACTGCTTTATGAGTGCACAATATTTTTAAATAATATATAAAAAGGTATCTTAGGACAGAGATTGTATGCAGGTTGGACAATGTGACTTTTAAACTTTAATTTGTTATGAAAACCACTACTGCCAAGTATTCGATCCTCAGCTAGCTAACATCAGTACTGATTCCCTTGAATGACAAGTCTGATTCCTGTATTATTCACTAAAATATGTTTTATATTTTGGTGTAAGTTTATTTTTAATTAAATCCATAGAATTAGTTCAGTGGAAAGTGAAACAAACTGTTTTATGCAATAGTCTTACATTCATAACAAAAGTATCATAATCAGGATCACAACGTAATGCAAAAAAAGCTACTATTGTCAAGTGAAAGTTATTTTCAGCCTTGTTCTAATTGACTTTTTGGACTATTTCATTACCCTTGTACCTAAAGGATTGGATTTTGTCCTGGAAATTGCTACAAAACCTCATTGATGTTAGTCAAGTCACTCAAGGCATTTTTAATTGTGTAGCCATCATTTTCTTGTTTGTTAGGCTTTAATTTAGAATTTGATTTACTTAAGTGATGAGAAAACAAGCACTAAGTTTCTTCACGAATCTTAATGTACTGTAAATGAAAACGGGCAGAGCTTGTATCTGAAACCCATTTATTAGAGCTGTAACATTTAAGCATTTAAATCAATGCTAGAAAATCTTCCATTTTCAAAAGATCCCACTTTCCAATATCTTCTGTTTTTAACATGCTAGTAGATTAAGTTTCTAAGAAAAAAAAAAAAGCAAATCCAACAATCAACACTCCCCTACCCCTCAAAAAAAACCCCACAACATCTTGAAAGTGCAGTTTGTTGTTTTTCTTGTTTGTTTTCTGCTTTCCTTACTGATCTGCATTAAAATGTAGCCTGGAGCATGAAAGCATATTAAATCTATGTGTTCTCTTAATTATAATCTTGACTAGAAACAGAAGAAAGTTCACTATCTTCTTCAGAGCAGTAAAAGCAAGAAACTTTACAGGAGAAAGATATTGAAAGGTATTTTCATGGTGGTTTTGCTGTCTTTGAAGATTTTTTTGTTTGGTTTATTTCCTTTAAGAAAACAAACAAACAACAACAGCAACAAAACCAGCAGGCTAAGGGACACTTTGTGTTCTGAAACTTTTCCCTCACACATTTGTATATTGAATTTACTTCATTTTATATTCCAGCATCCAGAAATAGCATGTGAATGCACATAACTAAATTAAAAGAGAGGATTGCTATGACCACAATCTTCAATTAAATGCATATCTAAATGAGGTTTGTAAAGTGGAAGAGGCTGTTTGTGGCTAAGCAGGAACTTGAAGTTCGGAGAAAATACTTAGTGGTTGATAGAGAAGCCTGTTACAATTACTGATCTTTTTTTATAAAGTGATTTGATCTCTCAAGAACATCTGTCTGACCTCTTTACCTATAGTCTAATTTTAGATACTTTATTTGTTTATTTGGTTGTTGGGGAGGGGGGGTTAGCTAACAATATCTGAATTTCTAATTAAAATCAGCTACAAAATGGCCACTAGGTTGTTGTGGTGCAAAACTCCAAGGTAAGTTACTACAGCTGTCCATGTTATTTATTGTAAATTATTAGAGAGAATTGTGTCATTCACTGTCTCTGTAGCATCACAATTCTCTGAAATCAGGCCATGCAATAAAATCCTTTAATCAGTTATCTCATGCTGAGCAAGCCAAAATGCAATGCATGTATTTGATCACCCCTGCTTATAATTTGGAACATTCTGTCAAAATAATTTGAATGTAAAGAAAACTGAACTAAGGCTGAATTTTGATCTCTACATGACCAAAAAGAGTATCATTGCTTTTAAGCAAGCAAAGTTTTGGTTGAGTAAAAATTTTTAAAATTTAACTAAATTCTATCTTTTTTTCAAAACCATTGTTCTAAGCATGGGAACATGATACTGTGGAAAACAGTACCCACAATAAAAATAATAATTAAAAAAATCCCAGTAAGTTTCACTGGTTTTGAGCTCAAAATACATGATAAATCACACTTTCTATGAGTTTTCTTACATTTTTCTCGTCATTTAAAGGACAAGCTCTGTTCAGACTGTTTGAAAATTCAGTCTCCTGGATGGCATTTATAGTCACAATGTCAAAAATCAACCTCTATGTAGTTCTGTACTAGAAAACTTTAAAATAGTTTATTTCATTCTGCCACTGCCATTAGACATTCGTACTTTGAAAAGAAAGAGCTATCTTCATCTGTCCGGACTGACTAAAGTACGAGAGCAGAACCTAGCTCTTATTCATGACAGTGCCTTCCTCTTGCACAAGAACTTTACACGTGAAAAGCAAGTTGCTTATGGACTGTTAAAGCATCTGTATCCAGCAAAAGGAACTTGGAGATTTGGGTTCCACCTAAACATACAATTTTGTGGGGATTTGGGGTTCTTTTTAATAGTTATTGGTTATGGACTATTGTAGGAGACATCAGCAGAAAGGTCAAATCTCATATGCTATCATGGTGATTGTCAGAAGCAGGAACAAGGGGGGTTTCAGCAGAAAATTATCCAAACAGCTCTAAAGAATATAATCATAACTCAAGCTATGATGTGAGAAGCATACTTCAGTGAATGTGATTCACAATACAGATTTTTTAGGACACCTTTATTGTTGGGGAGACAAACAAAAGACTTTAATGGTGTTCTGACACTTCTATTTATTTTTCATATATGTCATAGCTAGATGGTCTTTTTATTAAATCAAAATTCTAGACAAACTGGATCAGAAAGCAATTAGGTGTCTTTGAATTGTTTTTAGTTTTAGAACTACCATTTTAAATAAAGATTGTGTAAAGGCTCTTCCTGGAATGGAGTTAATTTTCTTGATAGTAGCTGTGTGGTATCATGTTTTAGATTTGTGACTAAAACAGCATTGATAACTATCTTAATCTATAATCTCTTTGATATAATAATTTTATTAGCTTTTACACCTCTCCCTCATCTCAAATAATTTTACCAAAGATTTTAAGTATTATTTTAGGAAAGATATTGCCACTAAGATTTAATCCCAAAAGTCATCATTACCTGTTAAAAAGGTATATTTATATTGCATGCTGTACTACTAAAATTTGAAACTATTTCCTTACAAGGAAAGTATAGAGGACAACAATATATGTTTCAGTTCTCTGTCTTAAATTTGGATTGTCCTTTCTAACAGGCTCCAAAGAAAAATACACCTATATTCTTCCTTTGCAATGCTTTCAGGACACACATTTAAACATCATTAATGATGTGTGCCTCTTCAGTCAAATTTTCTTGCAAATTTTTTTTTTTCTTTTTCCAAATTTTATATGTAGCTATGGACCAAATAATTGCCTTTCTTTCTTTCACACAACTTAGTGTTTATGGAGATTACATAATTAATTAAAAAAAAAAAAAAATCTAAGTAACCTAACTCCTTAGATTATTTTTGTCCTATTTTTACAGAAACTAAAAGGTTTTTAAAGTCTCTTTTACCGAAACTGAAAAAAGATTGCAAGCCCAATTAATTTTTTCTACAATAGCATGTCTTCACTTTAGCTATACAAGCAAGAATTCAGCACATTCCCATTGTGTCACTTCAAAACATTTTGGACATTCTTTTTAGGACTTAATTGAAGATTTCCAGCCATTTACAGTGTTTTCATCCAAGTAAAGATTCTGTTGCCTCATGTCTTGAATTCTATTTCCATTTATGGTGTTTATTTTCAGCAGTGATTCATTGTTGCCAAATACAAAATACTGAAATCCTAATTCACAAAGTCAAGTGAGATTTTTATTTCAGACCTGTGAAATGTGAGTCAGTGCCATGCATTGAAGAAAGATTAAAGATTGGTTCTGTCAGACAGGAAAAGTCATGTCAAGATGATAATCCTGCATAATTTATGAGAAAAAGTGCAAGACAGGTTTTTGTGTGTATGCATAAACAAGTAGTTAGTTCAATCTATCAAAATAATTGTATTCCCATTCATCAGAGGTGACACAATGAACATACAACCAGCTCTACTCTGCAATATAGCTCTGGTGATCATGATTTTAAATACCTATATCTTTCATGAATGTAGCAGTGCTGGTAGAAACATATAAATGCAGTAAATGTAGACGGTTTATATAAAAAGTGATTTGGGGGAAAAGGCATAAGGCCAGAATGTGATTTAAAGTGGTACCCAACTTAAGAGACAGAGAAGTCATAGATAAAAATGGAGAGCTCTAAAGCATTTAGGTCCTTTTTGTTTTATAATTGTGACTGCTTTCTCCCCCAACACACTTCCCTATAACAGTTACTGGGTTAATTGGGGTGGTGTTTGTTGCTATGCCACACGTGACATGGAATCATAGAAAGTTTTGTGTTAAAACAGGCCTCAAAAATAAATTAGTTCCACACACCTGCCATGGGCAAAGGCACCCTTCACTAGGCCAGGTTGCCCAAAGCCCATTACAACATGACTTTGAACACTTCCAGAGAGGGGGAATCCACAGCTTCTCTCAGCAACCTATTTCAGTCACCACCCTCACTGTAAAAAATTTCTTCTTTATATCTCATCTAAATCTACCCTCCTTCAGCTTAAAGCCAATAGCTCTGGTCCTTACACAATATTTCCTCTTAAATAAACCCCCTCCAGCTTTCTTGTAAGTCCCCTTCAGGTACTGGAAGGATACTATAAGATCTCATTGGAGCCTTTGATGCTCCAGGCTGAACACCACCAACTCTCAAAACACCAACTCTGCTTACACAGCAGAGGTGCTCCAGTCCCGTGCTCCAGCCCTGCTCTGGACTTCTTCCAACAGCTCTGTGTCCTTCTTATATTGGGGGCAGCAGATCTGAGTAGAGTCTCCTGAGAGTAGAGGGGGAGAAACAACTCCCTTGATCTGCTAGTCATGATGTTTTTGATGCACTAAGGATATGTTTGTCTTTTGGAGCTACAAGTGCATCTTGCTGGCTCATGTTGATGTTCTCATACACCATCACCTTTGTAGAGGACAGGAACAGTTGGACTCAAAGATCTTAAAGGTCTTTTCCAACCTAGTCATTCTGTGATTCTGTGATCACAGCCAAGTCCCCCTCCTCAGGGCAGTTCTTAAACCATTCTCTGCTCAAGCTGTAGTTTTGCTTGGGATTGCCCCAATTACTTGGAATTCCAAGGTGCAGGACCTTGCACTTGACCTTCTTGAACTTCTTGAGGTTCTTATGGGCTTACCTCTCAAGCCTGACAAAATCCCGCTGGATGGCATCCCCTTCCTCCAGCATTTTGACGACACCACACAGCTTGGTGCTGTCAACAAACATGCTGAGGGCACACTCAATCCCACCATCCATGCTGCTGACAAAGATGTTAAATGGTGCACATCCCAATATCGACCCATGAGGAACAGCACTTATCACTGGTCTCCACTGCAACTCTTTGAGTGCAACCATCCAGACAATTCCTTATCTGCTGAGTTTTGTCCATGATGATTATTGGTAAGTGATCTCCCTGTCTTTTTCTTGACCAATGTGCTTTGCCTCCTTATTTTCTTCCCCTGCACTAATGAGATAGACGAGTGAGAGAGCAGATGTGTGAGTGTCTGGAAGCAGGACCAGTTCAACCCACCACCAGTACTTCTAAATATGGCAGAGCAGGTACCATCTGTAATGTATACATTGTCCCAAACCCCCCAGTTGTCTTGTTGGGAAATACTTCACTCCCTTTCTGCCTGGACATCTACCTGTGTTTCCAAAGTAAATGCAATTATGTGAAGGGGAGGATGCGTACCTATAACTCCTTTATAGATATGCAGATAAAAAATGGTAAAATGTAAGCACAGGAGGCAGCCCTCAGGGCACCTGGTGTGGCTATATTCTGCAAAGTTGACACAGCCACTGAGATCCATCATTACCCTTTTGATGTTCTCATTTACCTAAATTAGGGAAGGCATGTTTCTCTTCACTATTAGGATGTTTAATCTGAAAACAGGGTAACAACATAAAATTACTCCTTCTCATCATGGAGGTGCTAGAGGGAATAGCTTCAAGAATGAAACCTTTTATACAGGAACAAGGTCTTCTTTCACTACTTCTTCTAATACAGAATTTTGAAACATAAGATGAAATTATAACAAAGCAGGTTCAGAAAAAAAACCAAGAAAGAAAGGTGATCCATCACATAAAGTGTGAGGCTGTCAAACAGCTTGAGGAATTACACCATTCTGTAATATGCCATTGCATACTGTGAATGCAAAAGTTTGCATATATTCAGAAAAGTACTGGATAAATTAATAAAACTCTCTCAGAGACTATTAAATGCAAACATACAACCTCTGACTAGGAAAGGGTCTGAAATGAAACCTACTAGGAACTTGGAAAGAATTTTAGGAAAGTATCCAAAAGGGGTTTTTGTTACTCCATAATTGGCATTTTTCCAAGGCCACTGCCAGGTAAGGATTGAGAATTCTCAACTAAGCAGATCTTTTATCTGACCTAATATTGCTCCTATATTTCACCTCTTCTTATACGACAGAAGTCCTCCATGTGTCACCTTCATGCAAATTTTTTTGCACAGCAATAAAACATTAAAACTGCTGCAAAAACTAACATAAAGAGACATGAATTCAGTGGAAAGTAGAAAGACAATATTTTATGTAACCATGCTAGCATGATGTGCTTCACAATTCAGTAAGCTCTTCAAAAAGATGCAGCAAGATCAAACCAAGAGTCACAAAGTGCTTTAGCTACTAAGAAGAAGAGGTATATGTATGTTCTCCCTCTGCTTCATTCTGTTTCTCTATGTGGACAGTATAGTTTCAATATTCCATATAAAGTTAACAGTTTTCAAAAGGAAGAGTTTCCTTCCAAGAACACCAAGCATTTGGTCATACAGAGATGATTCTTCAGTTATTTACCAAGATCTGCTTCCTGCAGAATTATGTGTGCGTGTTCTCTGTGTGTGTGTGTGTGTGTATGTATATGTGTAGAAGAGGGAGTGAACCGTCATCTTAAAAATTATTCACTTTCTTGTTCAGTAGTTTTGACCTAGTTTCTGTCACCTCAGTTAATGCTTTCATCTCTGAGAAAATCATCTGATTATTCTTGATTATAATTGATGAAAAATCATATCTCAATGAGGCTGATTATATATTGGATTCAGATGTAATTGCATTACTTTGTCTTACATATGAAGAGTTGTAATTCATATTTTATAATTATTCTATTTCTAAAGCTTTTTTTGAGATAGCTGAGAGTCACTATTAATGTCTGCTTTGAAGAAGAGATGGGAAGGATGAGATTTAATTCCTCCTTGCTAATGCATTGATATTCATTTACACATAAGAACTAGTACAATAGATTATAAGAACACCCATTTCATATTGTTTTGTATTTTTTATTGTTGGTTTGTTTAGGTTTTGTTGTTGTTGTTTTGTTTTTATTTATTCTCCCCACATTTCCAGGGAAACACAGTTGATTGCTTGCTTAAGTATATTCTGAATAATTACTTTTCATTTGCATGCTCTGGCAATTGTGTATTTGTACCCTGATCACAATAATTTCCTTTTAGCTAGAGGATAAAGTTGAGATGGGCAGAAGAACTTAAGAACCTGGTTAGAGAGATCTCACAATACTGAATGGAAGAATCTTTATTGTGGGGTCCTCAAAGATCAGGATGTCTATTTATTTTAAAATTCAGATTTTAAAATATTTTAAAAATTTATTTTCATTTTCTCATTTTACTTTCCTAAGATCACGTGTCATATCTTGATATTTGCTTAACAAACCTTTAAAAATGGAGTCTGCGCAAATGTTTGCTTTCAACCTTTCTTCTGAACTACTAGTAAAAATACCTCATAAGCATTTTTACACTATACTACCCTCTGAAGGAAAATGATTTCCAAGAACTCCCCTCACCTTAGTAAAGTCAGCTAATGTTTTGAAAGTAGATTCATGAATATGACACTAAAAAGATAACCTCTTAATGCTCTTCAGTTTTAACCTTTTTCTAGACACTTTAGAAAACCTCTGCTTGTCCTGTATCAGCACTCTGTACAGCCAGAAATGCCACCACTAAGAAATTAATTTCAAGCATAGAGAAATATAAGATATATAGGCAGCTTGCTACTGAAATTCATTTCTTCAGGTTACATGCAGATACTGATAAAGAGAAACCTGTCAACAGGGAGTCTTTACTTCAATATCTACTGAGACGGGGTTTCCAGAAATTGAGCAGCAACTATGTTTGATATTCAGAAGTAAAGGCAAATCACTGCCTAAGATGGAACAGTGGTAAATTAACAATGCAAGCGTTAATTCACAGATGATCTCATAGTCCCCAGTGTTAAGCAAGAGGAAAATCTGTTGTTCCTGTAACTAGGCTCTTATCTGGGGAGATGAAATATAAACATAACACAAGTAAGAAGAAGAAACCAGTAACAAAAATTAAGCTTTTACAGGAGCACTTCCACTATAATCACAGATAACTTTTTAATTTTATACTTGTCAATAATCTTATTTCTCAAAGAAGCCAACATTTCCAAGAAAATCAAGTTTCTGTCTTTTTCTGGAACTTTTTTCTTTCATCTTTTTTCATCAGCTTGGTAAACTTCTAAGAAATTACTTCTCCTTCTAACATCAAATGGTTAAGATTTTTTTTTTATTGAGGTTCAGCTACAGTTTTTGTTTTCTTACCATTAAAAAGGATTATTGTTATTTTGAACAAATGGCTTGAATTTTATTTCTGCTATGCACCCACTTATCCAGTTTCTTAATGCCACCACATGTATCCTATTTCTTTGGATGTTTCAAGGAAACTTCAAGATCTGTTTAACCTGTTGAAACAGGCAATCAAGATGCCCAGTCTGAAATAGCTGGTTGAACAATAAGGTCCCAAAGCGAACAGAAATAGTGACCAAACCTCTCACTTGAAATGTGTTCAGACATCTAGAATAGAGTCTCAGAAAGAACAACCACCAAGTGACTATGACTGATACAATGTGAGTTTAGTGTTTCTTTTTAAATTTGGACATTCCTGCTTCTTAAGAGACACAAGTAAAACAAAATGAATAAAAAACAGGAAGAAGACCCAGGTGTTACTTTGAATTTGGGAATTAGATTTGCTGTTCTCTTCAAACTGTGACTGTGAAAATCCATGTCTGCCTTTTACTTTGAGTGTAAGACTATAAATAGTGCCCTCACAATTTCTGACAACCCAGTGTTTGCTCTGACTGAACCTACAGGATGAGGATCTTTTCAAATGTCACCAGAAATTACTTTTCATTTAAACTCAGAACCAGAACTTCCTCTCATTGCACTCAACTGCAGTGGGTGCAAAACTGTTACTTCAGATTGGTGTAAGTGAAGTGAAAAATCACCGTCCTAGGGCTGGAGTTCACCTTTAAAGGTAAAATATTCCTATAAATATCTAGTTAATATTCTCCAACACAGATTTTAAAATGACTGATTAATACTATTGTTCTAGTATGTGGGATCATAAAAAGATGTTCCCCGGATTGTTAAAAATATATTTTCTCTGAATTGAAATGTAACCTGGCAGTATACCTCACTGCTTCAGCAGTGCCCCATTTGCCATCCTCTCTTGCTTTCAGTTTGTGTACATTTATACAAAAGAAATCAAAATTCGCCTCTCCCTAGAAAGATAACTCTGAGTTTTCATTCACAGTGATAATGAGTCTGCATTTTATTTCAAGCCTCTTAAATGGTAGTAAATCACAAATTATTGGTACTGTTTGAAAAAGAAAGAATGATCTTTAAGAGTTTAGAGAATGTATCTGCTCTATCCTTTCACTTCCAGAATCATGACTGGATCTGTTCATGACTTGCAGCCGTTCTTCTATCAGAGACATTATTTAGCCAATGAAACTAAGTCTCCTATGACAAACTAGGTACATTATAGTAAAATCTCTTTCTACAATATATCTTATTGGAACTGTATCTTTTATCTATATTATTCTAATGAAGAATTAATTAGAATCTTGTTGGAATACAGTGACATAGTACTTTTTCTTCCTGTGCTGAATTTCAATTGACTGAAAAGAACATTTAAATGTAAGTATTTTAATTATTTTCAAACCTTCAGCCATTGTAGGAATCATAATACTTAGAGTGTCTTTGCATTCCAGTATAAAAGAATGTCTAAATTCAAAAAGGAAAGAAAAAAAAATATGAATACTGGATGTCCCTGTGAAGTCACTCATCTATTTTTCTTCTGGTTGGTACTCAAGGAAAATAAGAGTCTTTATTCTAACTGGTTCTAGTTAGAAGCTTTTATTTGGTTTTCACCTAAAGAGATATATTGAGTCTATTCACTTGGGTAGTTAGCCTTACAGGTTTAAGACAGTAACTTCAAGACTCTCTGGCCAGTCTCACTCACAATGTCTGTTACCACTGAGTAGATTCAATAGGTTGAGGCAAACAGAAATTTTGAGTTAATTCTCTTTTGGCTTTAGTTTTGGTTTGTTGGGGGTTTTTTGTACATGTTTTTTTGTGTTTGGCTGTTGCGTTGTGGTTTTTTTTTCTTTATATAATTCCAGGGACATCACAAATGCAATGTTTGAAAAGGCAAATAACTTTGGAATATTACAGTCATCAATGTTGAGGATACTGTTTGACAGCAACAGGAAAAGCCCCAGAACAAGTCGTATTTTAATATATATTTTGGCTGGACCTAATGTCTAGAGGTTTGTGCAAATTATTTAATGAAGCTCACTGTATTTGAGCACTTGTCCACATTATAACCTTACCAACTAAATGCAAAATATTTTTTACTCTTCTGACAGGGCCACTGCAAGATCTAACCTGCATCAAGGTTGATATTTTTACAAAGGTGAAAGAAACCCTGATATTAATTATTGTGTGGAGTTGTAAGGAAGTGCAATTTGAAATGTTACCACTGATCAAGTTCTGCAGTGCCTAAAGCAAATAGAAAATTTGAATGCTATTCCTTTCAGATCTAAGAAAACATCATTCTTCTGGGAAATTTTGTTTCTCTTTTTTTGAAGTTACCTGCAGCATATTGAGAACTAGTTCATTTTAACGTAAGAATTTCCTCAACAATTTCACCTACTCTAAACTGTGTAAATTAACTGTTAATTTTCAGTTTCTACATGGTTTGTTCAAGGGAAGGCAAAGTAATAAAAACCATACCTATGAAGCACATTTCCCTCATTGTCCCTCTTCTAAAAAAACAATCAATAAAACATATTACAGCAGAAGTTAAAGTTCCCATTAGTGGGCCTTACCTTATAGAGCACATCTGAAGTTGGAATCGAGGTAGCACTTTCAATTAGGGTGAGCGTGCAATGTACCTGAATACCTCTTCTCAAATTCATTTCAATAATTTTGTAAATTCAGTGACATCAGGGATACAACTAAGGTCTAATTTCTACCCTATTCAATCATATAATCATGTACTTTAGAAAAGAAACCAGTTTCCTAGTTTTACCTCCAGCAAGCCCAGATAGAACAAGTTTCTCAGATCAATATGCAGTCAAATTCTGAAAATCTCTAAGGCTAGAGATTCACAGCCACAACAGGGAACCTGTTCCCATGTGTGACAAATATCACAGTGGATTTTTTTTTTCCTTTTATCAGCCCAGTTTTTCCTAATCCTCATTTCTAGACTTTTTCATCCTCTGTTTCAGCTCACTGACCACCTTGCTGGTCCTCCACTGAATTTACTTTAGTATGTTCATGCCTTCTCTGTACTGGAGAGACCCAAACTGGACACAGCACTGTGTAATTTCACAACTGATTAACAGAGATTAATACACTGTTTCTAAAATAAACAATTATGTGCAGGCGCATGCTGCTGATTTGCATTAAACATGCTCACAACAATCTTTGGACCTTTTTCTGTGAAGCTGCTTTCTAGTTTTTTGTCTCCTGGCCTAGACTGTTTCAAAGGGTCAGACAGTCCCAGATTATGGCAATTTACATGTTCCTTTGTTCAATTCTGTATATTCATTATCAGAATAAATCTCAGGGAATGCCTTATATATTATTTACACAGATAGTTCATTCTACCTAGAAATTGAATTTTGAACTATATTTTGTGGGGTTTTCGCTACCATTTTATCTTATGTTTCTTAAAAAATTCAAGCTGAATTGTGGAAGCAAATATTTTAAACAGATCACATTGCAAAGAATATTTTGCTGTGATATTCCTGGAAGATACTCCTGCTTCAAAGTCAAGTATATGAAAACAAATTGTCCCTAATGATCTTACTAACCAATAATGATGATTGAGAATATTACTTGCTGAAATGGAATAATATCCATTCTAACTTTCAAACTATTTTCTCTGCTAATGTTGTGGTTTAGGTCTGGCTGGGGGCCAGATGCCCACCAAAGCCACTCTATCACTCCCCTTTTCAGCTGGACAGGGGAGAAAATACATATAGGGAGGCTTAGGAGTTGAGATAAGGACAGGGAGAGATCATTCCGCAATGAGCATCATGGGTAGAACAGACTCAACACAGAATAAAAGAAAGAAAATTATCTAGTTTATTAGACTACACTACACACACAGTGACACCAGATTGGATAACGAGAAGTGCAACCAGATCTTAAATCACCTTCAACCACCTGTCTTTTTCTCAGCAGACTTCACTTTAGTCATGATTTTGCTCCATTGTGGCACAGGTTGGGACAGGGACTGGGAAAATAGGGGCTTCAGTCAGTTCCTCGCAAGTTGGTTTCCTTCTTGGGCAGGGAGGGCTTTCATTTCACACACCCTTCCCCTGCTGCACCGTGGGATCCCACCCATGGGAG
>VZTU01009925.1:0-38083 GCA_013400835.1 Zapornia atra
GAGGTCCCTTCCAACCCCTCTGAAAGACAGCTCTCCTGCATAGCTCATATTTTCTGCAACACATTTACACCTGTAGGTAACAGCTGTAATCCAGAGGATGTTGCTTTGCATATGAGGTGGAGTCAGCACCTTCATCCTAAAGATAAACACAATTGATCATGCATCTTTGATCTCACAAACCCCCACTTTGTTTCCTAATCCTCAGCCAGTTGTGTGCTGCTTCCCAGCTGCTGCAGCATCGTGCATGTGCACGCTGGCTACTGATCACTTACTAACACACACTCCCTCCAGCACGACTCCTGCTCTCATGTGTCTACTGATGGTGTCACTCAGTGTGGAGCAAAGTTGCCACTGACTGTGTGATGCATTCTGTGGGAGCAAAGTGGAGATTGGCAAATGACATCCTTATTGTGGTCTTGAAGCTTTGAGACTCTACTTGGAGGCTTTCTCTCACCTCTGAATTTATAAGCAATATGCTGTACACCTGACTTAGTAATTAACAGCTTCTTTACAAGGACCAAATCAGGCTGAGCACGCTATTGGAACTGATCCTTTGGAGAGGAGTGTTAAATCTTCTGCAAAGGTAAACAAACAAACAACCCTGTCTATCTTAATTCAGGTTCATCCTAGTGAATTTCCTAACATTGGAGCCACTAATTTAATCTGCCAGAGTTAGATCTGGAGCTTGGTATGCAGAACAGTGTACCTCTGACCTGCTGTAACAGGCAGATTTGTTTTGAGTTTGTGTGGTTCCTCTCCTGCCAGGGCTGCTGTCGCCCATGGTGGTGGCTGGTCTCCAGCAGTGGTATTTCATAGAATCACAGAATGTTTTGTGTTGGAAAGGACCTTAAAAGACCATGGGCAGGGACACCCTCCACCACATCAGATTATCCAAAGCCCCATCCAGCGTGGCCTTGAACACTGCCAGGGAGGGGGCAGCCACAGCTTCTGTGGGCAGCCTGTGCCAGGGCCTCACTGCCCTCACAGGGAAGAAATTTCTCCTTATGTCTAGTCTAAATCTACACTTTTTCAGTTTAAATCCACTACCTCTTGTCCTGTCACTTCTTGCCCTTGTAAACGGCCCTTCTCCAGCTTTCTTTTAGGCCACCTTCTGGTACTGGAAGGCTGCTATAAGGTCTCCCTGGAGCCTTCTCCAGGCTGAAGAACCCCAACTCTCTCAGCCTGTCTTCCTAGGAGAGGTGCTCAAGCCCCCTGATCATTTTTGTGGCCCTCCTCTGGACTCGTTCCAGCAGTTCCATGGCCTTCTTATGTTGGGTCCCCAGAGCTGGATGCAGTACTCCAGGAGGGGGCTCATGAGAGTAGAGCAGCACAATCACCTCCCTTGACCTGTTGGTCGTACTTCTTTTGATGCAGCCCAGGATATGATTAGCTTTCTGGGCTGCAAGTAGACATTGCCAGCTCATGTTGAGCTTGTCAAGCAACACCCCCGATTCCTTCTCCTCAGGGCTGCTCTCCGTCTATTGTCCACCCAGCCTGCAGTTGTGCTTGGGATTGCACCAACCCATGTGCAGGACTTGCTGAGAGTGCAGCAATCCCACTGCCCATGTCATTGACAGGGATGTTAAACTGAGCCTGTCCCAGTACTGACCCCTGAGGAACATCACTTGTCACTGGTCTTGGTTTGAACATTGAGACATTGCAGCTCCTTGCCCTCTTCTTCAGTTTGGCAAGCCTGTCACTGAAGATGCTCTTCCCCTTCTCTGACAGACCCTATCAGCTTGCAGCAGACCAGGTTTCTCAAAGTGAGTCCCATGGTCTAAGTAGCCAAACCCCTGGCTGTGGCACCAGTCCTGTAACCATTTTTTGACTCACCAGATTCAACTGGCCCTTTCAAACCTCTCCCCTTTGACCAGGAGGACTGATGATAAAACTACCTGCACTCCAGAGTCTCTTACCACCATCCCAGGGCTCTGTAATCCTTCTTGGTGTTCCTCAGACTGCTCCTGGCTGTATCACTGCTGCCCACAAGAAACAACAGAAGTGGATAATGGTCAGCAGGCTGTACAAGACCTTGCAGTCTCTGGGTGACATCTGATATAAGCACCCCCACACCTCTCTAGAGAGTGCATCAGGTTGGCAGATGGGTGCCTCTGTACCTATTAGAAGAGAGTCACCTACTGCTGTCACCCATTGCCCTTTCTTAGTTGTGCTGGTTGTTTCACAGGGAGCAGACTGGGTTGTCTTACTCAGCCCCAGTGTCTCCTGGGTCTTTCCTCTTCAGGCTTCCTCTTCTTCAGTGAAGCTGTTTTGCAAGGGCACCTCAGCCTTGGGGGGAAGTCTCTTCCTCCCGCTGGTCCTTGCCTTCACAAGCTTCCAGTCGGCTGCAGCATTGTCCCTTCCCCCCACGCCCCACCATGTGTGGGGCAGTTTTAGGTGTTTGGCTGTGGGTCTACTGCAGGCTGTGCTTGGAACCAGCTAACTCTGTCTCAGCCTTCTCCCTGCCTCTTGCTGCAGCTCAGTCACCATCCTCCCTCACCTGGGCACACCTTGTGCAGGCAGGTCTGCTGCCTGTCCCTGTCCTGGGAGAGAGGTCTGGGCACCTGGGGCAGCCTCAGGTCTGCACCACGGCCTCTTTCCCCAGCAGCTCTGTCTGGGTGGTGGCATCGGCCACCGGTGGGGCAGGTGGCACAGACGGCCCACCCAGAGCTGCGGCCTTTGCTCTCAGACAAGTGCCCGCTGCCCTGCCTCAGGGGTCAGGTAGGATGGGTGCCCTTGGCCCGTGTCTCTGCCTGGGCCTCCGCAGCGTTGGCTGGGCTCGTGCCACAGCAGCCAGTGTCACTGAGCACAGGCACGCTCAGCTTCTGTGGCCATTGACCTCACCCCAACCCATCCTTGTGTGTAGTCCCCTGTGTGTCAGCGACTGCAGCACGTCTAGCTCATGATTTTAACTCTCATGGGCATTTTATGAGCTTCTGTGGCCATTAAACTTTGCTGCACGTTGACTGCAGAGAGGTGCTCACAAAGCCTGTTCTGTTGATGCGGCCTGCTCCTCGGGCAGAACTGGGCCCTTCCGGGTCACAGCACGTCATTTGAGTCCAACGAACCTCCCAGCAGTGTCCTCTCTTTGGGTATGGGCATATTTAAGAGACTTGCAACACCAAAATACCATTTTTTGCTGTGTTTTGTATGTAAATATCTAAAAGTAGCTTTAACTGCGGCCTTGGGCTGTCAACGATCTCCTTGTAGTGCTTTCCAAGGGAAATCTGCTTCTGGTCTTTGTTATGGGGACACCTTGGGAGGGTTGTGGGTGTGATCCTGAGCTGGGAAGGGCAACACAGCATCAGGAGAAGTGGCTGTGTCTTTCCTTGTTTTAGTAGTAAACACATGGACACTTCAGCATTATTTCTCTGCAGTAATTAAAGACAGACACCTTTCCATGGGGACTGGTTCTTAGATGTTCAAGGGAAAAAAAAAAGGAGGAGGATGTGTAAAATATCACCTCACAGGGCTCATCAGTTATTAGAATTCTCCTCAAAGTTTCAGTCATCTCAGACAGTCCCTCTGGTTCTTGCTAAAGCCAGAATATTTTTATGAAGATAGTACAGAAACTGGTTTAGTTTTAAAAAGTGGGTCCCAATGTGGTTCTCTATGTCCTAGTCCTGAACTGCCAGTGCTTCCGCAGTGAGCAGCTCACTGTTTGCCCCCTGAGATGCCCATTAACCCATCCCCAGGAATTTTAAACAAAAGAACTAAAAGAACCTGGGCCAGGATGCCATGTGGAAAACAGCTCCTAGAAGAGCCCCTAGAAGAGCCCACCTTTTAGGCTGCTGGTCCTGTGATGAGAAATAAAAAAATAGTTGTGCTTTTAAACTAACCTGTAAGACTCATTACACCCACGAATGCCATAGGGGCAAGGGTTAGAAGGAAGTCAGTGGTATATTCAGGGGTCAAAAAGAAAAAAGGTAATCCATATTGTACCCAGTTCTGGGCTCCTGGGTACAAAACAGACAGGGACCTCCTGGAGAGAGTCCAGCGAGGGGCTACAAAGATGATTAAGGGCCTGGAGCATCTCCCCTATGAGGAAAAGCTGAATGAACTGGGGCTGTTCAGCCTTGGGAAAAGAAGACTGAGATGTGATCTTATTAATGTTTACAAATACCTGAAGTGTAAGAGACAAAGGGAAATGGCCAGCCTGTTAGTTGTCTGTGGGGACAGGACTAGGGGCAACGGCTGCAAGTTGGAGCATAGGAAGTTCCACACCAACATGGGGAAGAACTTTTTCCCAGTGAGGGTGACAGAGCCCTGGGACAGGCTGCCCAGGGAGGTGGTGGAGTCTCCTCCTCTGGAGATATTCAAGACCTGTCTGGACACCAACCTGTGTGACCGGTCCTAGGGAGCTGCTTTGGCAGGGGGGTTGAACCCGATGGCCTCTGGAGATCCCTTCCAACCCCTACAATTCTGTGAGTCTGTGAATCTGTTTGTGAAATCTCTGCTTATTTGTGATTTTCCAGAATTAGATCTGAACTCATCCAGAATGAGCTTTAAGTGGAAAGAAATATCTAGTGTTATTCTGGGAGGAACAAAAATTTGTTGGGATGCAGGTCAGTACTCTGAAGAAGCAGCTTTATTTTATTTATTTATTTAGAAGACTTGTCATGGGTAAAACAATGTGTAGAAACATTTTGGTGTGCTACTCAGATTTAATTTTTTTCCCCCATAAATTTCAGTTTAAACAAAGTCATACTGTACATGAGTTACCAGATTCTCCTCCTGTCTCTAAAGAGTGCTCTAGGGAACACCACAATGCTATGATGGCAAGAACATGCAGGGGCTGACATACAGCTTTTTGTATTCTTCAGGCCCAAAATGGGGGCTTCAGCTTTGCTTCATTTGTATGGGGCTTTGGGGTTCTTTTTGTAGCCACAGCTGCTCCCCAAACCCCTCAGTGAGATCACAGCTGTTTATGCATTTATTCTTGACAACATGTATGGCATTTTATGGGGGCTTTGCTAGGTATTTTATAATTCATTCTATTGTCTTATGTAGTTTTTTAACTTTTAAAAATAACTGTTATAATTTCCTATTTTGGAGGGATGAAGTATTGTTTTCTGCCCCCCCTCACCCCTCCCCCCCGTTGTATGGAGATGAAGTAAGTGGACTACCTCAGTTTAAGGTCAGATAGATAGCATTTCATTGGGATAGCAGAATGACTGTGTGTGTTCATCCCCCATGGCTGAAAGCCTAGCCTGCAGCATTTCTGTCTCCCACCTTGCAAAGTGGAGAGCCAATTACTGAGGTCCCTGTAGATGGGCTTTAAAGCTGGGTGTAATCCAGTGGTGAATGAAACTCAGGACCATACACATCAGTGACATTTAACCCAACCACACAACAGTCCAGGTGGGGAGATAAATCAGCACTCAGCTGTTCCCAGCCCACTTTCCTGGTTACCGCTCTAAAATGCAGCGCTGGCACCTCCCCTGGGGCTTCTGTACATGTGCAGACAGTCATATAAACACGTTTTTATCCTGTAGTCAAATTCTGTGGTGTGGGGGAACTTCTAAAGTGTCTCTATTTCATTTCACAGTCCTCTTAAAGCCAGTTGTTCTTCCTGGAGAAAGAGCACTCACCTTCCCCTTTGCCTTTCGCCCTTCCTCCTCCTGAGCCGCGCGAAGAGGTTGCATCGCTCGCTTGTGACCGCTCCATAGTTGGGTGCTACCCTCGTGTAAACCAAAAGCATGTTCTTCTGAAACAAAACCTGGAGGCATTTACCCCTGAAAAGATACGACTCTGTGACTTCCATACAGGGGACTGAATGATAAAAATAGTAACATACAGGAAGCTTTGAGGTGTTTCTGAACTCTGCCCTTAAAAAGAGCAAGAAGCCCCTTGTGCCAACCACCTCTTTTATCTCTTCCAAGGCTCTTTCTCATTTACTGCAACATTTAACAATTCCAGTTCAGAGTGGGCTTCAGATTCCCAACAACAGCAACAACAACAAAAAAATTACTTTAGCAAAAAAAAAACCAACCCCAACAACCAAACCCAACCCAAACCCCAATTCGCAAATCCAAGACGGGGGCATCTGTTTGTGTGCAGATCTAAGTGAAGCTTTACTGCTTCTTAACTAATGAGGATCTTTTCCATGTGGAATAAATTCTTAGTACTTAGCAGCATTAGTAATGCTTCAAAAAAAAAAAAAAGAAAAAAGTATTTCAAGCGTTTCAGTTGCCAACTGCCTTTGCCTGTCTCAGTAAGACATTGAAACAGACCTTCTGCTCTAAATTAATAAGGCCAATCACAGCCACACAAAGCCCAGAATGACCGATCATTCTTCTGGTGTCCCCGCTATCTTCACCGAGGTCGGATAAATCACTTTCAAGCTGTTAAATCAATGATCGTAAATTAGGGCTCTGTTTTTACAGTGCCTTGTGGGAAATTCTCATGGTTAAATTAATCTAACAGCTGCAGCAAAGAGCACCTCCCACAAGATCATGTCAAAAGTTCTCCCCCCCCCACCCCCCCCATTTTTTTTTTGTTTTTGAAGGGGGAAAAGGGCTGAATTATTTGGTTTTACCTCACAGACAAAGTGGGATCCCTCTGTCTATCCCCACTAATTCGTGTTTCAGTTGTACCCAGCTGTTTAAATTGCACCGCGCGGAGATTGCCTTGATCCCCAGGTGCTGGTACTCCATCTGCGCTGCTCCCAGAGACTATTTACAGCAGAGGTTAGGCCAGCGATTGCCGGGATGGAAAACTCATTTCTCAGCCTGGCTTTTATTTACACTCTTATTAAAGATCCTTTCACTCACGCTGGAATGGCAGCTCGTGGCTGCAGTGAGCGCTTGGCACGGCGCCAAGCAGCGAAATTACCATGCCGATGAAAGATAGCCTGCTTCCATTTTAACCTTTCACTGTGCTCCCCTTCCCATCTAGATTTGCATGAAGAAGGATGATTATTGAGAGAGATAGGAGGACAAAGGGATGAGCGAATCCTTGTCAGCTGAGCTTTTCAAGGGATAAACTAATGGTTTGTGACCAATTTGGAAAAATCTTTCCTGCCTTATTAATTTCCTGCTCCTTTCCCTTAATTGCTATTAGAGTCTATTTTCACGTGAAGCAACAGAGCTGCTCGTGCTCCTCTGCTCGCGTCCTGCCCCCACCGCTTCCCCGCGCCTCGTGAACGCGACCCTGGGATATGTCTGCAATGTTGAGGTTTCTGCTTCATCCCCGATGCAGGTCACACAGAGCCACAGCAACACCCTCAAAGCATTTTTTTTTTTTTCCACTGCAAATACGCCTCTCAGAAATGAATCACCTTCCTGGGAGCAAGTGGCTCGCTGCACATCGTGTGTTATGTTACTGGGGGAGGGCAAGGGAGAGGCTGAACAGTTGCTGGGGGAGGCCGGCACGCAGTCACTGTGCCATGGCCCTGGATGCATTTAAAAAATACCATTAGTAACTGTTTCTCCAGAAATCTTGGCACATTTGGCTTTGGGAGCAAAACAGGACTGGGGACAAGGATCCCCCTAGCTGTTGCGAGACAGTAACTGACATGGCTGAGTGCCTGCTACAGCCCAACACCACATGGAAGAGATGCCAGAACGTCAAGCCTCCCACCAAGCTCTCTCTATGAGGTGGAGCATGACCTTAAGTAAGTGCAGCCGTAGCACAGGTTCCCAGCTGCTAGCAGAGAACTTTCTCTTTGCCTTCTTCCAGGGCACCAGGAGAGACACGTCCAATTACTTCCATTTTCCTGAGCAGTGACTCTACTGAGAGAGTTACAAGAGTTGGTGTTCTTACTCTTGAGCCATGTTTTGGGCAGCGTGCAAGTACCAGCTTTCATCTAACCAAGAAAAACCCAAACCAAAAGGTTATGTCCTGAAGGATTTATCATAGAATCATAGAACATCCTGAGTTGGAAGGGACCCACAAGGATCATCAAGTCCAACTCCTGGCTCCACAGAGGGCCAAACAAGTCAAAGCATGTGACCGAGCGCATCATCCGGACGCTTCTTGAGCTCAGTCAAGCTCAGTGCTGTGTTCATACCCCTACTTAGATGCCGTGTCCTACTGTTGTTCAGTCACTGCTTCACCTTGCAGCTCCCCAAGGTGTTGTCCCCACTAATGACCAGGAGGCTCAGAGGCCTGCTGCTGGCAGGGGACATGTGGCTTCATGGGACCAAGCAGTCTGATGGCCACAGGCTGGTGCATTCCCAGGCCTTGCAGACAGGGGAAGCTTTCCTAATACAGAGGTAGCTGTTGAATTCTCCAAAGAAAGAACAAGATTGAGTTCTTTCCAGTTCACTTTTAAAAACGGAATTTCTCTTCCATTGCAGATGAGGCAGCTGGAGAAAGGGGTGTCTCGCCAGTTCTGCCCCATTAGCCCTCTGAAAAGGCAGAGCAGAAGCACAAACATATACTTAGCTGTGCTCTGGGTAACTGACAGCTAAGGTGGGTGCATTTACAGACCACCACTCGGCCCAGGCACAAGCAGGATCATGTCTTCCCACACCTTAGTAGTGCCTCAGAGTTCCTCACTGCTTTTTCCCTATATGCATACATATAAATAGTCATAAAGTCAATTTCAGTATTCTACAAGATCTTGCTAGAACCCAGTCCATGCCATAGAGCTACTTCAGGACTTCTGCTTAGCTGGCTTCCCCTTGTCCTCGGTGACCAAGTGCCCGAGTCCCACGCTACCAGCTGTCCTAGTGAAGCCAGCATCAGGGAAGTCCTGCAGGAGCAGTAGCAGAGAAGCACAACAGGGAAATTTTATGTAACAATAAATCTTCTTTACCCGCCCCCCTCCCCTTCTTTTTTCCCCCTCTGTCTTTGTTTTGCACTAAACAGACCTTCCCTAAAACCCCATTCTTAGAAAAATGTAACCACAGCAAGATTTATTGTCTGAGCAACGTGTTTAATATTTTTCCCATTCATAAAATACTTGTGTGTCTGGACATGAGACTCAGCTTGCAGGGTGTGTGTTTTGATTCTTGTCTGGCTCATTTAAACCACTTCTATGCTAGTGCTCAAGCAGAGAAGGGCTACGAATGATGTTCCAGCTCTTCTAACATCCTCTACATTCCCAGATGTAAAATTCAATGCATGAGTGCTGGTGAGGAACAAGCACTAAGAAGGGGGGGGAGCAAAGCCCAGCAAAGTAAATTTATTTTTTTAATAGGGAGCAAAGCGAAGGCAATCCTCAGGAAGTGCAGTAGAAGAAGTTTGTATAAGGAGCTTGCTCCTGGAGTGCCTTGGTCACTGCTAGAAGAGATGTGGTTGACGTCTGGCTGACAAAAGCTCTGGGGAAAGCTGGAGGCGAGTAAGAAGTAAGACACTTGCTGCAATTAGCTGCAGTTCCAACCCAGGAACACAAGTGAACGGCTGCAATGTGGGGATGGGGTGGCTCGCTGAGAATCAAGGTCTGAACTGCTTGAGGATGCAGCAGCTCCCCTGCTCTTTGTGTGTTCTCTGGCAACTCCCTCTTTGAATAACTGCTTCTAGATCCTGGAGATCTGCGGCTGGATTTGGCGGCTTCCTGCCTCCCCTTCCGCACCCCTGGACCTGCTGCGACACTGCACCGTACCATGTAACATCCGCCTCAGCCCTCAGCCAGTGAGATGCTCCAGCTGCCAAGGGCTGCAGGGCTGCAAATTAAACCAACACCCATTTCAGAGCCCTGGGTGGGCAGACTGAGCCTGTGCTCTTGAAGAGACCCAAATGACCACAGGTGGATCAGCTGCTTTTACACCTCGAGCTTTACTGAGCCTTACATGGGGCAGGGAAAGGGTCTCTGTTCAGGAGCATTGGTGCTGCTTCATGGAGTCACTCTCTAGTCATTTGTCTTCAAGAGCTGCTCTCATGGGACTACAGGATCTTTCCTCGAAATTTTACTCATGGGGCTCTCACAGGATTTCCATGTTCCTTGGCCTTACCTTTCTATAGAAAAACCAGCAAAGTTTGCTTGCTTACCCCCAGAACCTGTAGCAATAACTCCAGACACAAGCAGCGCCTGCCACACCAGCAGCCAAATGCTGTACCTGAGTTGGTGCAATAGCCTTTGGATCTTCCAGCCAGCTCCTCACTTGCTGAGGAGCAATAGCTTCCCTGGAGAATAACTAAGCCAAAGTCGATCCCTCTAAAATTGACTTAAAGCCATTGAAGTTTCCCCTTCCAACCGGGAGAATTCACACCCTATGTGCATGTAAGTTGTCATTTTGAGGTAACGAGCAACGTCAGGCTAATGATGAAATCACCTCCCTTCCTACGGGGCTCCCCTTTGGCTGCCAGCCATTCCCATGTTGGCGGTGATGCGGTGACAGTGCCTGTACCAGCAGCAGTGGGTGCCCAAGGGCTCAGCGGCACGTCTGAAACAGCAGTGACCTCCTCCAAAATGTTTTAAGTCAGTGAGGAGCGTGGTAACGAGAAGGAGTACCACCACCCAGTGTGTAAATGAACCGGAAAGATGCTCTGCTGGGGTGGAGCCTCTGGGGAAAGGCCGTGATTTACCACAGGCAAGGGAAAAACTGTAACCCACAGCCTGGGAAAGGCAGGGATGCCTGTGGAGCCCAGGGATGACAGCAAACCACTACAGCTGGTTGCAGTGCTGTGGCGACAGAACAGCAGCATGAGGGACTGTCTTCTGTTGCTTATGGGAATAAGCACTCAGGGGTAAAGACAAGATCCTGACTCTTTGGAGCCTGAGAAATTACACACTATACACCCAAGGAAAAGGTTGCAATTCTCACCTTAGGTGGCCTAAAATTCACGAAGGCTCGGAGATCTCCTCTTGCTCTGCATCAAAATAATCAGCCTTAAATTAGCTGCAGTGAAGATCCGATTATTTTTTCTGCTGCAGCCTCCTCCCTCTCCCTTTTGCATTTTGTGGCAGAGCGCTGTAGACTCTTTCTGCAGCTTCAAATTTGTGACTAACTCTTCTTCAAATTATTAAAAAGAAGTCTCTGAATCACCTGTTCTTTATCTACCTGTAGACTCATTTTGCCTGCCTCGATCACCCTCTTTTTTATTAACCTTGTCCTCAAAGCACGATTTCTCCTGAAATCGTTGTATGTCCCCAAAACGTTAGGGCATCCCTTGTTTTCCGAAGTGGAAGACTTTTCAAAAAGCCTTTGTCCTCTTCCTTCTAACAAGAACAGGATGTGCAATAACTTTGGTTTATATAAGCCTTCCTGGAAAGCACAAGAGAAACTCTGGAATCAATAAAGCTGCAGCGTAAGAGCATAAAAGAAGTAAACTGTTTGTGAAGGTACATTGCTGCGCAGGGACGCAGGAGGAAGGTGACACTCTGGGCCTCAGCTTTACAGTCACTGCAGGAAACGCAGCAAGTTACCAGGGCTGTTCCCTTGCACTGCTCCAGGTAATGGAGCACGTTCAGTGGAACAAGGTGAACACAGGATTTGGCCAAGCACTGATTTATCATGTGCAGAAACCGATGCCCAAATGTGAAAAGCCGTAACTATTACTCAAAAGAAAGGAAAATAACAAGCCCTACTTGACTGAGCATCTCACTGAATTATGGGTGTAAGGGATGCAAAACCAACAGGATGACGTGGAACGAGCTCCTTTAGGTTCCCCTGACATGCCACAGCTCCCATCTCCGCACGCCACCAACGCTTACCTCTTCAGCTGACAGCAGCGAGCCAGGCAGAGCTGCACTGCTGTTTATTTGCACAGCAATTCTAAACCTGACTCGGTGGTCGGGCTGCAGCAATAAACCATGAGATGTAACTGGAGACAGAGAGGAACCAGCCCGAAAGCCAGAGACAGCTTCTCCCTGCTCCCCCCGTTATGCGCAGGGAACACAACGGGCACACTGGGGTAAGGCTTGAACATTTTCGCTGCTCTTCCAGGAAGTGTGAGGTGAAAGAGGAATGAGGAGAGCTGCCCACGCTCCAGTGCAGCACTGCAAAGGCACAGACAGCAGATAAATAATGCCTAGCGCTCATTCTCTTGCTGGCAACCCAGGTGGGTATTGCCCGTGGCCCCAGGAGGTACAACGCAAAGTGGCCAGTGCTGGTTCCTGCTCCTTTGGTACTTTCAAACATATCTCTGGTCACTAAACAGCCATGGCATCTTGCTTCCGTAGAATCTATGAATCCACCCTCATTTTTTTCCTAAACAGAGCAGAATTTGAGACAGTGATACCTAAAAAACCAGGGAGGAGGGAAAGCTTACTCCAACTGTGCTGTCATCTCAAAAATTACACCCCATTTCTCATGCCACAGCGAGTAGATAGCTGGTAGTGTTGCACAGCTCTTCATTGAGTCGGAACTCGGAAGCTGGCAGTTGGAGCAATGAATCATCATCTGATGGCAGCACACACCTCTCCTGGTTATCCTACAGATGAACTCTTCCAGATCAGCCCGTACGCTAATGCACCTCACAGGGATTTACTTCATTAAATCAAGAGTGAGACCTTTCGTCAGTGACTCACCCGCTCCCTTGTAAAGCAGAGCGTGCTACTCGTCTGTGCTGCACAATTAGTAATACACACACACATAGAGATGTATGTACACTTCAGGACAGAGGCAGAACAATAATGGTTACAGATATAGATGGATAAATATATATATAATATATAATTTAAAATTTTATTTTAAAACTTTGCGCATACACTTCTTCAGCATCCTCCTCTTTTGCTCATTGCACTGAAAAGTTTCAAAAAACACAAAATATATCCCTTTACTAAACATTTTTTGTTCTTAGGTTACAAAAAAAGATTAACATTTCACAGTCACAAAGCAGAAGTACATTGGTCCAAAACCTCGTTCTCCAGCAGGTCCTCCATTCTTCAGGACATACAAAACCTAAGACAGTTGCACAGATCTCAAAACAAGATGACTTGTCCAATGAAGGAGAGAAAAAGGTGGCAGCTATCAAAACCAAAAAGAATATTCCCAAACCAAAAGAAGACACCTATGAAAGAACACCACCAGCAATGGTTAAAAACAACACCCAAACCCCACCCAAATGACAAGAGAAAGAAAAATGCAGAGTGGAGGTGGACAAGGGCATCCTCCTTCAAGTACATCACAGGTAGAAATACAGCAGCACGGTTACAGCATCGTTTGGTCACCCTCTCTACAGCAGCCGCAGCACCGCGTCTTCATCTAAGACACACAGAGGAAAACTATTTACATGCCAAAAAAGCCAGGGAGGAACAGCAGTTCCGCAGTGCTTGTGGATCATGTTCCAGGCAGAAATGTTCAAAGTATTTGTACATAAGATGTAAATGGAAAGCAAAAGGCTGAGGCGTAAGGAAACAGCAGGTTTGCTTGGAGCACGTAGTGTTCTTTAAAACCCAGTGAAAAGTTCAAAGCCCAAATCTGCCCAACCACCAAGTGCAGTTCTTCAGAAATATCCTGGAGGCACAGAGTCACCTCCCCCTCGCAGACCTCTCCTGTCATGTTTTAACACAGAAGTAACTTTCACAGGGCAATCCACTGCTAACAGCGGGCTCTGACCGCTCTTCCTGCAGCTTGTCAGCCCCCCTGGTGTTTAGATTTTAGGAAAAAATTCTCTCTCTCCCCAACATGAAGCAAGTGAACATCAGCCCTCTCAGACAGCACGCCTCTGTGTTAGTGAGGAAGCATCATTGCATTGATGAACCACAAGACGGTTCTGTGCGGCGTACCTGATATGCCCACCTACACTGCAGCCAGTTACGCAAAATTAGGCTGCAGGGCAAGAGAAAACACTCCAAAATGGCCATACTACCTCCTGCAATAGCATCCACAGGAGAATGGTAAAAGCTTCTCAGGTTTGAGTTCCCAGAGATTGGACTAGACTAGGCAGCAGAAGACAGCATTACATCACGCTGTCAGCTAACCCAAACTACCGCACGCTGCTGCCTGCCCTTACCAAGGGAAGGGCAAGAACCAGCCTGACTCCGAGTGTGGGCGAGGGCACAGCCTCGTGCCATGGCCACACAGATGTAACTCAGGGCTGAGGTTCCTTCCTGCTGACCCTTAAGCCAATTTTGGATATTAAGGGAACTTCATCGGCAAAACACCGCAGTGCTGCTGCCTTCAGGCAGGAACTAAGACAGGCCAAGGATCTAGAATGTGAAATCGGTGCCCAGCTTGCTGCAGTTTGAGGAGGAGAGCTGTCTTCTCCTAACCCTGGAGCATCACTGAGCCTGGGAGCAGCTGCACATCTGAACAGGGCAATGCCCATCCCACACCTGCCTGAAACAGGTGTCCATGGTGTCCTGCATCCACACCATGGATCCTCCCTGCCATCAGCAGTTCCTAACGCTGTGACTCCCAGAATAATTCAACCTATGAAAGGAACTGGGAATGCTTTTAATTACTTTTGCATTTCCCACAATACCTCCCCAGAAAATGACCCCCACCTCCTATTTACACGGTGCTTTGGTGCGTGCATGAACTTAGGCCATGCCTTGAAGCAGAGCACAGACCCGGTGCAGGCACATAAGCAGCTCCTAGTGAAAGCAGACAGGAGTGAAAGCAGCGTGTCAGACACGTACCAGAGACGCCCCGGTGCAAGGCAAGCGTGTCAGTGTATGACAGGGGCTTCACAAAAGCAAAAAGAACCCACGCCACCACAGAGCTTCAGTCACATACAGCTGAGTAGGAAGCTTTTGATTGTTCTTTCAAGTTCTCAATTTATTAATTGATGCTGGCTGATGTCAGTTGTTGCTACTGTGGTTCTGCCCTTCCCAGCAGAGGGGCTGACAGCTGGCACACCTCCGCCTGGGCACAGCCGCTGCAGAGGGGCAGGGTGACTGACACTAACAACAAACTACTTGGAGCTGACCAGCGAGGCCGCCACAGTGCCCGTGAGATTTTGCTCCGAGAAGCCACCAGTCAGTTTGCTCCCACCCATCCCTCCAGGTGGATGTTTAAAGACCCCTGAAGGAGAAGGTACATTTTCCATTGACTTGAAAGTTCAGTTTTAAACCTCAGCAAATGCTGCATTGGAAATGTAAGCCACTGAGTGCAATGTGGTGGCAATTATGGCTGGTATGTGTGTTGACACCGTGTTACCAAATACAAAGACTAAAGAATTCATGGGCACTGAAATATTTGACTCAGACTTGTAGTTGGTACCAGCAAGCACCCTTTTCCTTGCCATTCAGATGACCCCTGTGGAACTGCCAGCATTAGTTTCTTTGTGAAAGGACCTGAACTGCTAGAGGACTACACAACTGCATTTGTGAAGAGACAACAGGAGTTACACAGAGCATGAAAAGCACGTTCATAAGTTTATTAGGCAAAAAAAAAAAAAATAGAAGAAAAAATAAAGTGCAAGAAAAGATCTCTTGCTTAAAACTTTAAAACATATCAGGGGCCGTGGGAAAAGTATTCTAGACTCCAAACCTCTCTCTTCACCCAGCTGCACACAGAAAAAGAGGTAAAGGGAAAAAGAAAACAAGGAGAGAAGAGAGAAAGCATGACAACACATAATCAGATATGCTGCTGATTTATGCTGAAGCTCTAGGATATAAAAGATCTGTTCTGCACAGCTTTATCACCTGCAGGCACTGGGGAACGCACAGAACATTGTCCAGGCCAAACCCATGCAGCCCGCTGCATGTCTGAGCCATTACACCCTCAGCATTGCCTCCTCTCGACCTGAAACTCCTGCTGGCCCTGGACACTTAGGGCAGGGGTGTTTGGAACCCACTGGAACTGCTGCGTGTGCCGTTCTGGGTGCAGTGAAACAAAGCGCCTGGGCAGCGGTACCGCACATGTGCTGCGCGGGGTTTACACAGCGCATTGTAAGTCACAGAACCGGCAAGGTCCAGGACATGCCTGTTCAGGACAAAGTCCACCAAGGGCACAGCATCCTCCTTCTCCTCCTCTCCCTCCTTCAGAAAAGACACAACATTTGCAAGCTGCCTACTCAGCGCCCTACATCAGCCCCCATCTTTTGGCTATCCAAGAAGTACAAACCAAAGCAGCAGCAGCTCCAAAAGAGAGTGGTCCGGGGGCAAACCAGGTTGAGCCTGGTCCCCAGCCAATGGACCTGCCTACATGCCAGAGCCTGCGATTTGGTTTTGCTTTCCCTTCAACACCTGCCAATGAAGCGAGAGCGCTGCCTGCTCGAAGGCCAGGTGGAGGCAGCCAGGTTAAGCCTCGGGATCATGACGTTGCTTCTCTCTGACTACTTACTTTTTACTCTGATAATGTTTTACTTTATTTAAGTTGATTCACTGCTGCAAAGAATAAAAAAAGAAGCTGCTGGAGCTAGCCAAGGGCTGGCGTCTGTCACAGTGATCCTCTGATCCCTGACTACAGGCCGTGATACCAAGAGGACAAAGTTTTAAGCTGTCACTTTCTGCTCAGCAAGTCAAGCAGGCAAAGGTACACTGAGTAAGAAGTGAGGCAGGAAGAAGTGACATGACTTTTCAGTAGGTCACCATCTGGGTATCCAAACTGATAACGAGTACGACACCACCACTTCTGAGTAGGAATCCAATGAAGGAGCATAAATACATTTACTGAATCCCACCTGATGCAAAAGCTGTACGGTCAGGGATCCTTTCAACAGGATAAAGCAGGCAGAACCACTCAATGAATGAAAATCTCTGATCCCAAAGAAACCGTGGCCCTCCAGGTAAACATCACCCAAGGTGGAGTTCACGTGCTCTGTGTAACCATGGTACACACAACAACAGGGAACCCTGACAAGTAATTCCTCACGCCAGAGTAAATCCTGCCATACGGGACTGCAACCCGCTTCTCCTGGACGGTTTTGCAGGTGGCTGCTTTAGCTGCAGTAAACAGACACAGTCACGCAGAAAACAATTTCAGTTTTCCTACTAAAATACAGGAGAAGAGTCTACCGAAGAAGAGACAGGAGAGGAAAATGGGGGTTCAAAGGATTTACACGCAGGTTGTCCATAGGTAAGTCAGGAATGCAACTTTTTGCAAGAAGAAAACTCTCGAGTCTCATATATATGTACCTAGGTATCTTTAAATGAGATGTGACCCAAGTCACCTTTTGAATATTTGGGGGGTAGATTTCAGGAGCCTCCTTGGCTTCTCAGACCTATTTCTACTTTCACAACCAAAATGGCTCTTCCAAGCTACATGGTAAACTGAGAAAAAACCCCAAACTTCCCCACCTGGAGGGATGACAGAATCCATAATATGCTAGCAGCATTTAAATCCCATTCCTGGTAAGCACCAAAACCATTTCTATAGGGAAACCGTAATCTTAAGGGTTATCTTTAATCATATACAGTATATGTGCAGAGCCCTACCTTTTGGGCAGAAGAATACCCCTCCAGCATTAGTTTTGAATAGATTACATCAATTGGAAGTGTCCTGGTCAGATCACGAAAAGCATATTGTCTCTTACAGGCCCTTTCCAAAAGGATCCCCATCCTACAACTGCTCTCGAGGCTACTTTCACGACTGCTTGTTCCCGTGTATTAAAGGTATGACGTAGACAGAGATGTCATCTCCAGAGCCCAGCCTGTCGTTGGATATCCGCCAGCCCCGGTCCTTCAGCACTCCCCTGGCTCGCATCACCAGGTCCTGCGCCGCCAGCGTGTACCTGTGGGAAAGGCAGAACACAGGGAGTGCTCGTCTTCAGGAGGGAACTGAGTCGCACAGCCTGACAGATCTGCTGTCCTGAGCCACCAGGACAAGCTGCCCAGTGTTTCTGAAGTAGGCAGGAGAAACTCAAACCAGGGCACACCTGCCAAGTTTCCTTTCCATTCAGTGCCAGCTCCTGCATCAGAATCTAAAAGGTACATGACAGACACCCACCAATCAGGAAAGCCACAGGTTGTTTTGGGTGCCCCAGCTTCACAAGTTTTCAGAGAAATATTAAACCACTTCCCTTAACAAACTGCTTTCTAGGTGTAGTCTGGAAAAAACCCCAAGGATCCAAAATAACACTATTACTTGTTGAAAACTACACCCCAGTAGGCTGAAAACATCTGAAGGTAAACCTAGGTTAACTACTTCAGAGACAAACTATAACAAAGTGATTTGAAAGTAACAGAGCACTTAAAGTAAAATCAGTAAAATCACAACTACACTTTAAGCCAAGTAGACTAACTCGACGGTTTTCCTTGGCTGTAAGAATGGGGTTTAAACACCTTTTATTCTGAAACTGGAAAAAGAAAAAGATTAACAGAGTCCCACAGCTCTTTCACATGTACGAGTTCAATGTAAACTGACTGAACATGAGTTGTCAAGTGCTTAACTTTGTGAAAAAACAAGTCTCCTGTTGCTTCAACACACCCCCCAGCCTGTGCTGGGCTGAGCAGCATTGGATTTATAGGAGTTGTTTTCTGTCTTGGAAAAATAACAGATGCTGCTTGGGGGCAGAAGGGTGCCAGAGTCCAAAAGGTGGTGCACAGACAGTGCTCTGACACATTCTCCCTTATCATTTTACCTGCTGTTACCACACCAACACACCTGTGCACTCATTTAGAAGTTTCCTCTGAAAGAAATCTCATTATGGGTGAACTGCCATGTGTTTTTCTTCATCAGTCCAACACCTGGCTGAGATGTTTTGAGTTCAGGTGGGTGGAGGCAAGCTTTTCTGTGGTTTGATGATTAAAAATTAATCGATCAGTTAAAAGATGGACAAGAAAAAACAGGTCAATATTGTCTCTGCCTGTGTTTTATTTGAAGTATCAGTCTCCAAGATGATGTGGGGTTCTATGAAACCAGACACACAAGCTGCCACACCTGTACCTCTGCAGCTTCCAGAAACCAAAGACAAGAAGGGTTTGCATTTCAGGACCCCCTTTTCTAAGGAGGACCCTTGGCCAGAAATGATCTGCCCAGACCCCATGTGAGGAGTGGAACAGTATCTCCACTGATCAGAAGAGGGGTGTGTGTAGTTTATGGAGTATTCAGGAGTATTTTAACCCCAGACATTGTCACCAGGGAATGCATTAGTAAACAGCAATTTCCACCAGTAGAGACAAAAATACTGAGATATCCCCACTCTGGGGATAAAAGGAGGAAAAAAAAGAAATTATAATTTGTTTCTACAATTTTGGTGTCTTAAACTCAAATGACTCCTTTGAACCAGGAAGAGATTTATTTACTCTACTGGATAGATTTCTTCAATGAAAATAAACGAACATTTGCCTACCCAAGTCTGAAGCAAAGTAATGCAGAAGAACATTTTCACAGTGAGGGTGACAGAGCCCTGGGACAGGCTGCCCAGGGGGGTTGTGGAGTCTCCTGCTCTGGAGATATTCAAGACCTGTCTGGACACCTACCTGTGCGATATGTCCTACGGAACCTGCTTTTGCAGGGGGTTGGACTCTCTCTCTGGAGGTCCCTTCCAACCCCTACAATGCTGTGATTCTGTGTACAGAAGCAATGCACTCACTGCTCCTAACGGTACCTAATGATGATAAAGTTCCCAGTCCATACCAGCTTTGACAGAAAGATTTACTTTTAGCAGTAAGGGCCCCAGGCACGAACTCTAACCCACGCTTGCACACACATGGGTACATTGTCTGCAGGTAGGTAAGTCTGTACCTACCACCTCAATGCTAAAAGCAGGATGTAACAAGAAGCACTGCCCTACTGCCCTAATGCAACATGGATTTCTTATTTTCTAAGGGGGGAACCCCCAAATATACCTATTTTCAACTCCCCAGATCCAAATCTCCAGATTAGATGCATGGTTAAGGAAAGAAGAAGGCTCCACATGGCAAGAGAGAAACTGGAGTATTTATTCACAGTATGTCTGATGCTGAGTGAATTTTGGCTAGAAGATTTTTTTTCCCCCAGGATTTCACAGCTATTGTCAGAATTTAAGAGAAGAAAACACCCATCATTCTGGGAGAAAAGGCTGCCTTCCTTCTTTTCCTAATTAACAAGGGCTCCCCACATCTAAAGAATATAAAGGAATGAATTTTGCTCTCAGTTGGGAAAAGCTTTTGTTGCTTAATTTTTGGAGAGGGCAAGATTGAAAAAAAAAAAAGAGGTATTTTAACGAGGCACAAATTCTCTCATAGCCAGGCTGTGAGGTACACAAGAAAACCAGCCCATCTGAGCAAAGGCAAAGGAACAGGTGAAGACACTGTGAGGTAACGTATTCCCTTCCTTGTGTAGAGCTGAATTGAAGCGACGCTGTTCAACTTGGCACTAGAGGAGAAAGGGTGAGTCTCTTGTACCTGGAGATGAATAGCAGCAGCAGTTCATTACCAAATGCTTTATTCTCCGGCTCTGTGAACCTGGGATTCAGCTGTCGAGAAAGCATTAGAGAACTGCTGAAGTAGTTTTAAAGCATCCACTTTCTCCTAATGAACAGCCTCGCTGGAATGCAACTTTTCTGTTTTAAGAATAAATATATAGGTGGGTTTTTTTTTTCCTTCCTTCTGCTGAAGCTTTCAGTATTGATCAGCAAGAGGACTGCAGGAGAAACAGTGACACTGGGGGAAACGTGCTGCTGTCTGAGCAGCTTCTTATCTTATCGCACCCAGCAGAGGTGCAGCAGCTCCCCAGCATCCTCAGAAATCTCTAGCCAGCGTGAGAGAGTGAGAGGGAAGGAGGAAGGACAGGAGGGAGGATGAGAAATGAAAGATTCCCAAGGTCAGTGGGAAAACCTGTGCAAGTGCAGCTGAAGGAAACGGGCAAGAGTCACTCTCCTCTATTTTCGTACCTTCTCAGAGAGATGAGGTATGGAAAGCAGTGGTGTGTCGCTGCCACCTGTTCTTCACTCTGGGTGCCCTTCAAGCTCTTCTCTGCCACAATACCCATAAGAAATGAGCTGGCTAAGAAACCCAGCTCCACCCCAGCTTCTTCTCTTCATGAAGGAACTGTTCTCTCATCACGTCTGTGCCCACCACCCGCAGCCCAAATCCCCTGAGGCTGTGTCTGCTTGTCTGGGTGAAGACAGACCCGAGGACTGCACTTGGAGATGCCCAGGCACATGCTATGTCTGTCAGGATTCGAAGATGTTTTTCTGTGGGTAAAAAACACTCACAATTCTGACAGTAAACATCAGCAGGGGAGAGTCCCAAGAGTGCTGCCGAGGGCTGTAAGCTCTTACCCATCAGGCTATAAAATGACTTCTAATTCAAACGGGAGGGATATTGTTCCCTGAAAGAGCTAATTATGTAACAGATAAGTACTCTGCAGCTGCAAAATATTCCTCCCTAACTTGCTCTTTTTTTTTTTTTTTTTTAAATATGCTGCTGCCAGGGAGTAAGTAGGCCACTGGGTCAGGCAGATCCAGAGTCTGCTCCACAAGTAGGTTCTCCAGAAGAGCACAGCATTACAAAATCCAGGGAGCGAGTCTCTTATGTTCTGACAAGTTTTCTAATGTCCCTGGAGATTTCAGTTTCAGCCGATCACCTCACCACAGACTATGTCACTTCACCCATCACAGAGCCTCACGTTTCCTGGGATAACATTTCCTTTAAAGATAACACTGGTAGTACAGCAAGCAAGATTCTCCTGTCACTGACTAACGAGAGGAATGAACGCAGACCCACAGTCTGAGCTGCTACGCTACTGTAAGTTCATTAGTTATACCTCATTTGGACCACTGTGAAGTAATTACGTGAAAGCTCTCACACAGTACTTTAAACCCTTTAAATATTCTTTACAACCAAGCAACAAGAGCAATTCCACAAAGGTAATTTTCATAAATATCATTGTAAACTACACGAGAGACTGCTCTAATTACCTTTTGCAAGCTGGCGTGAGAAATGTCTCGCCACCGCTATTTGTAAGCCTCTAAATGACCTGGCACAAAGTTTCCTAAAAGAACAAATTAATTTTCAATTCAGATGTCCATTCACAGACCAGGAGGTCAAACACTAATAAACGTGTTTGTTCTGACTCGTAATACAGCAAGCCCAGCTCTGGAGTGTTGTACTCACGGTGGCATGAATAGGGACCGATCCCCTCTCCCAATTAGTGGGGCTAAACTGGCACAAATAAAACTGAAACAAAGGAAATCTCTTTTTTCCTTCAGTGTCTCTGGTTTCCATGAGTATTTTATAATGGGTGACAGGTCATCTCACCTAACAAGTCAAAAAGATAGAACAAAGGATTGCCATTCCTACAGCAGCAAATGCAGTGGCCGTACCAGCTTTGGAAAGACCAAAAGGAACAACACAGAGCATTCCCAGGCTGTGTCCAGAACTGACATGCAGGACCAGTGAGGATGGTAGGAAGAGCCAACCTTTCCCAGTTGCTATATGAGAATGGAGAGAGAGCGGGGCAGATGTATTACGTATGACCAGGTGCCTTTGTGAGAGGAGACTTGGGGATGCAAAAATGCAAGTGAAAGCTCCCCAGCACCTCTGAACAGAGAGTAGATTGGGTGGGTCATCTTCTCCTACCTTAATGTCACATCTGCAAAGCGCAGTGCCACTTGCCCTGGAAAAGCCCCTCACTAATCCTGCCTGATGTCCCCGAGAGAGGGCAGAGACACTTCCATGTCCTGCTGAAATAGAAACAGCCCTGGCTGCCCATTGTATCACATCTTCTCTTCAGTGCAAGGAGGTGGGGAAGGTGAAAATCCTGCAGTTGCAGCTCCACATTAACCATTCATTCGCCTGAAGACTGAGTGCTTGCAGCAAAATGACATTTTGCATTCCAGGTTTTTAAGTGTTGGTGCAAGAAAAGCACTGCTCGTGAGTTACTCTGGAGCTGCTCTCACTTTAAACCCAAAGTGGCTGTCAGGGCATGCCAGGCACCTCCTTTGCTGGCTGACAGAACAGGGCTGACCCCATGAAGATGACCACACAGAAATGTGAGAAACACCAAACATTTTGAGATGGGTTTCCCCATGTCCTCACGAGTTGCCACACCCAAACAACTGTAACTTGAGCTCTTGCACCATCTCGAGCATTCTCAGTTGGCTGCCCAGATATCCCAGAGCTGGTTTCTGCAGCTCAGCTCTCCGCGGGCCAACTGGGGATACGTACAAAGCGCTTCCCCGCTCTCTGCCCAGGGCGAGGGCAGGAGACAGTGATGGCCAGGCCTGAATTCAAGAGCAACACACACTGCACTTGCTGAGCAGTCCCTAGGGAAGGGCAAAGCTCCTTCCACTTCCACAGCCCTCCTTGTTTATAAACGAGAGGCTTATGACCTCTAGCATAACATTTTAACTCATGGCAAGATCGAACTCGGCAGCAGACAGACTGATGGACTCACTCAAGGCAGATCAGGTTCTAGCTAGTTGTTTGGGAACTTATATGTATTTAAAGAGAGGAACTGATCAAGTAAGAGGCGACAAATATGGGGAAATGAAGTAGATGAGGTAAGTTAAACAGTCAGACTTTCCACCTGTTTTGGCCTGCAGTAGTACCACTGAGCGTCCCCCACTGAAGGTGGGTTTAAAGGTCACAGCATGACCAGGAATGAGTGGGAACCACACTGTGCGGTATTTATACACACAGACAGAGTGAGAGAGGGATGCTGATGATGTCCTAGTGAGAAACAATCTTTAGAGTTAAGGCACTATCCAGAGGAGAGTTAAGTGGCAACCTGTGACTGCTGGAGACACAGACCTATTGCTAAGAGCTCAGCCTCCTACAGCTTCCACAGGACCTCATACAGCAAACAAAATGCATCCCATGCCAAGATACTGTGACCCCACAGCTGTTCCTTTGAAGGTAGGCAATTCTGAGCTATAAAGACCGCCCACCCCAAACCTCCACCTTTACTGCAGAGGTTCCATCCAACTTACAAAAATGTCTTCTTCAAAGTGTTGTTTATTTACTTACTGTTATTCATATCATACCTTCTACAAACATACGTCACTAGAACGCGCGGTTCTGCAAGAAGTTAGAAAATCAGGGATGAACACAAACCTGTGGGGATCATCAGGGTCACAGTTTGGTAGAAAGTTAGTGACAGCTTCTGCCACTTCTTCATTTAACAACACATCCCAGAGCCCGTCGGTTGCTAGGATCAGAACATCATCCGGCCCATGTTCGTACTGCAGGAGGTCATAGACTCTCACCTAAAAGAAAAAGCAGCCCAAAAGACATCCATGAAGTAGGAGAACATCAGACCTGTTTGTGAGACGTTGCTGAGTTTGGCCGGGGCACTGAAATACCACCCTCCCTACCCCACCCCCACCCCCTGCAGCACTGCTGGTGGCTGTCTCCAATTTAGCTCTCAAGACAGAAACCCTTCCTGCCCCAGCTCGAGTGTTGCCCCCATCTGGGATAGCCACAAGCGTTCCCAAGCCAGGCTTTAGCATGTGAGTTGCCTCCTCATCACTGGTAGGCCTGGTCATCTGAAAGCTGAATAATTTGACACTTTTTTTAATGTTTGTTAATAAAATATTCACAGATTATGGATTTCACTATTTGTCCATCTCCATTTAACTCTGCCAGGTAACACTGCACATGTCCAGACCTGGGTCACAGAAGGCATCTGTGGTGGGTTGATCCTGGCTGGAGGCCAGGAACCCACCAAAGCCACTGTCAGCCCCCTGACAGTGGGGAGAGAAAATGTAACAAAAGTCTAGTGGGTTGAGGTGAGGCGGGGGAGTGATCTCTCACCAACTACCATCATGGTCAAAACAGACTCAACACGGGAAAATAATTTATCACCAGGCAAACTCGAGTCAAGTAATGAGAAAATACCCCAAATCTTAACATCACTTTTCCCCCAGCCCTCCCTTCTTCCCAGGCTCAACTTCACTCCCCATTTCTCTCCCTCCTCCTCCACCCCAGCAGCACAGGGGGATGGGGGTCAGTTCATCACATGCTGTCTCAGCTTTTTAAACCTGAGCCTTTAGCTGGGTGTAACTCCCTTTCCAGCACACCCTGTATTCCAGCTGATAAACCTCCTGCAATTCCCAGGTTCCGATGGGGAGCCGTTACGAAGCACTCAGCGAGCACTTTAATTACCGCAGCAAGAACTGCAGCTTGAAAGAAGTGTGACAACCTTGGCAAGGCAGGCAGGAGGAAATGATCATCTGTACCGAAGCTGGGAAAGGGTGCGCCTCGTCACGCACCCTGCTCAGGCCTCGGGCTCCGCTAACAGCGCCGGCAGTCGGGGAATTTGTTGGAACAAGCATTTGGCATAACTAGAAAATATGAGCTGTTTTATTCTCCCTCCTGGTGCATTCTCCCCTTAGGAGCTGTGGAGCAGGCAATGCACATAAAATGCCTGGACCTTTTAATGTAATTATGATTTTATGGGACTGCAACCAGTACCAGAGGAAAAAAAGATATAATAAAAAAAAAAGTCACCTAGACCTGACTGCTAATCCTTGCTTGTTCGCCTTTCACACAAAAGCACAAGAAGGTCATTTGTAAAATGTAACCTTCACTTCATTATCTAAGGTAGCAGCTGAATAAGGACTTTGGAGAGGATTAAAGTCAAGGCAAGATACTCTCTTCATTAGAGCATATCTCCTTATTCAGGTTGAGTGGCAGCACTGTTATAGAGAAGATCCCTATATACAGCACAGCTCTCCTCTCAAGCCCACTGCACAGGAACCAGTAGCTGCGGTAGTCACCGCTCCCCAAAATTTAGTTCAGCTGGTAACAGCTCAAGGTTTCAACACGGAAATCACTGGAGTGTGGGTGGTAAGTTGGCCGACAGAGTCATCAACAATCTCGGGTATCTGCAAATATTTTAGAGACCATGGGGGTCACTGATCAGGGATGCGCACAGAAGCAAGCCCCTCGTAGGAATAACCAAGCTTCCAAAGTCAGCGCTACAAAAAAGGACACCTACTGCGCCTCTCCCACGCAATACACCACAAGAGCCTTTCTGCAGCATTGGTGGGGGAGAAGGCAGGAAACAGACCATGCACCACTGACCTGCATCCTCCTGTAATGAACAATCTTGTCCAACAGGAGCGGCACTGGGGCAGATAAACTTGCCAGAGCTACCTGCAGCCAACCCACAGAGCTCCCAAGGTCCAAATCCTTGGTGTAGGCACAATGCCAGAGCAACACCAAGAACAGATCCTTTTACCAAGAGTATATTTAGATTTTGAGGAAAGGAAGATGAAAATGCAACCACTGACTTTATGGCTCATCTGGGAACGAGGTAGTTACTTCCCAAAAGCAAAAGCTTTGTGAACTGAGCAACTCCAGCAAGGGCAGCAATTGAGAATGGACTAGATATCAGAAGTGGTGTAGATTAGGGCAGCAGAGAGAGCAACTGGAGATGCTAGGCTGGTACCCAGGCTAAGGAAAAGAGTGCCATGGTTACTGGAGGCAAGTTTGGGCTAATTTCAGGTAAGATTCTTGTATACAAGGATCAGCTGGACACGCAACAAAATGTTCAATGACACGCAGCTTTGTCTGCCTTCCTGTTACCACAGCAGCAGCACATCAGGGCAGCCACGTCCACATAATACTTGGGTGGGAGGGGTTGTTACGCTCTTTCTCTTTCCTTGGATTTCTAAAACACAGCTGTAGGTGCCCCCAAGTATACTGTTGACAAAAATGACTTAATTTAGAGCTGTGCTGATTTAGGTTCAAGTTATACTCACAGACCACCTTGCCCAGGTACAGAAGAAAAGCCAGCTCCTAGCCCTTTTCTGCCAGCAGCTTTGTTTCGGTCCTTACTTGGGTCACTGAGGGTCCCTTACAGTAGTGACACATGCCTTCAGCTGAACATGGGGCAACACTGACAGCAGGCTGGGCAGCATCATTAGGGCACATGTAATGGCAGCTCAAACCTGAACACCCACTCCACCCCCACCATCGTGCAAACCCCACAGCATACTCTGCACACGCTGTAGAAAAAGGGCAAGGGAGCACAACATGACAGGGTTTCACAACAATCCAGTGAGTTACTTAAGTGCCTGCAAGAGCAAGTAGTCCTGCAGCCCTGTAAATCCTACATGACCAAAAGCATCTCATCACCTCCAACTGAAATTGCTACTTTTAAATTTATTTTTTACATTCCAGAGTCAACCTACTTAATGACTGCTTCCTTCCCATAGTGGTAACCAAAAAAGTTAGGTCTAAGTGATGGCCTGTCTGTAGCACACAAAGCTGCCCACACTGCAAAACAGGATCACTTTGCCCTGCTAGCACAGGTCATGGCTGGCCAGGCACTGGCCAACAGCACAGAGGGTCCCTAACTGGTGCTGCACCCTTGAAAAATTTCCTAGCAATTCCACCCGGAATCTTCACGTTTTCCCTCATGACTCATTGCTTCTGCAACAAGAAGTCAATCAAGTGTTCCACAGAACTCATGTCCTCTGCCCCAAATGCCTTGGGCTCCATGTGCTCTGGGTGTTGTCTCCCATGCTGTCCCAAAAGCCTTGCCACCAACTCCTCCAGCTTCTCAAACTCTTCTGTACTGTGCTGTCAAGCTTTCTCACTGTAACATCTCTGGAGCATCAGCGTACCCCTTGAAGGAGCTCAGTTTGGTCACCACACTTCTGCCGTCCACTGATGGCTCAACATGGAGCATCTGACCTGTGAACTAGCTAAACTTGACTTTAGTAACAAGAAAATGTAAAAAGCCAACTAGAAGGAATGAGCACCACCTTGGCAGCACTCACATCCATGACAGTAAGAGCTGGATTACGACATATTTTATCCTGACTGGTAATTACAAATGCCTGCTGGTAGGTAACAGTGGATACACACCACCAGAGCCCACAGTCACACACGACATCTGTCTGAACACGTGCAATGCTGTTTGTCACACCACACCTTCCTTCAATCCAGACTGATCGCTTCCCGTACCGCTCACCTACACGCAGTGGAGAAAAAGGCTCTGGGCACGCAGCGAACAAGCAGGTGGGCTGGTTTTCAAATGGATCGACCCCCCTGACACAACCTGTGTTTGGCTGCCGAGACGGCCCGCAGCAGCTCCGTGAAGGTCCTGCAGCTTGTTTGCCAGGTTTGTTTGTAAGAGGCAGCCGGCGCCAGTCCCTGTGGCTCGAAAACTGTTCACAACAGCGACATCTGAGCCTGCAGCCACTAGAGGTGCTCCTCAGCAGCCCGCCTCGGGGGGATTCGCGCCAAACAACAGCCCGCATTCACTCGCCTGCACTATTGATCAACTCGGCTACTTCAATAAATTAAGCCCTTTCTTAATTGTATCGTCCCTTTTTATGCGCAGTGTTATCCAGCGCAGTGTCGCTGGCAAACAACACCATCTTTCAATACCACCCTCCAAGTAATTTATATGTAAATAATAAAAAGCGGGTCCCAACACTGCTCCCTGCAGCACTCACCAATTAATCTCCTTTTAGCTTTTTACTGCCACCCTTTGTTTCCTGCCCTTTAGCCAATTTCCAATAGATTGTGCCAACTTTCCACTTAGGCTGTAGCTTCATATCTTTTACATTAATAACCTGTGATGCAGAACAGTTTCTCAAACGTTTTTCTGAGAAATCAAAGTGCTCACACAAGACCATTTACTGCATTTGTTATTATTTTTTTAATTCTCTGGTAGACATAACCCTGAAGGACTTCAAACTACTGAAGTGTGAAGCTTGCTTCTTGAAACCACCTTGAATCCCTTTGATCACACTGTACTTCTCTACGAATTTGCTTTGCTCATCCCTTTCAATGGTGCAATTCCTGAAGCTTTCTCCAGAAGGCAGATGTGAATCTAAACCAGTCTCCTTTGACGTATTTGTGGAGTTGTCAGAGAGATTTTACTAACATAACAGAATGAGAAACATTCTCCTTCATTAGCTTCTTATCGTTTGCCATGGTGGCTGGCTTCGGGTTCACCACTGGCAAGGGCCAAACGCTGCTGTCAGTGTCACACCTCTCCCCACCAAACAGCTGAGCTGCCATCCGAAAAATTTGGGATTAAATTCTGCTTTTCAGCTGCAACAAGGCGGCTCTCGCTGAGCTTTTTTTTTTTTAAAAAAAAAAGCAGCAGAATTTCCTGCTGAAAGCTTTCAAATGAACTGTTCCATTATGAAAAAATAAATATTTAATCCCATGCCAGAGAGCCTCAGCCATGGCTTGCCTGCTTTGTGCTACTCCAGTTCATTATAAAAGGCTCAATTCTCTAGAGCTCACCAACCTGCAGAAGTCCTCCAAATCTGGTCTTGTCACAGCTGAGCCACTGAATCCTGATTACATTTGTCAGTCTTGGCTACATGACTTCTCCTCCCATAGCCTGGCACTCTATCAAAGTATCACTTCACACCACCCTCAAATTACTTTTATATGCCTATTTCTGGATGCAATCTCAGGGATGCTTACCTTTCCCTCAGCTAAATTTTGGAGGACATAGCACACCACAGCTTTGTCAGGCCGCAAGTAAAATGTTCAGGAAACTCACCACGTTGCCCCCAACTTGGGAAGGGATGCTGTAACTATGGCCCAGAATCAGAAGCCAAAGGACTTGGATCCTCCCTCTATCACGACTCACTGTGCGCCTTAATTTCCTGTGCCTCCCCCTTTCCAGGTCTGGAAACCAGACATTGTGCTTCCCTACCTCTATATAAACAATTCCAAATCCAATGCTGCACAAGGGCCAAACACGACGGCTGCTTGACGCCACCGCCTTTACTTCCAAGTGCCAAGCTTCCCAGATGGCAGCATAAAGGCACTGTTTCTCAGTGCTGGGTTCTGTGCAAGGTGCACTGTCCACATACGGACAGAACAAGCCAGGAACTCCCTCCCACCAAACCATGAGGAGGTAAAGCACCGGGGTTGTCTCTGTTAAGTGAAGAATGATAGGATTAAGAGAAGGAGGTGCAATGGAGAGCAAGTTGAAGCGTATGTTACTTCCTAATAAAATTCAGGTCTTTTTTTTGCCAGTATCTCTAACTAGAGGTTGCTGGTGCTCTGCCTTTCCTCCTCCTGCCCTCGTACATTTCTGCTGAATTTAGCTGTGAAGGGAATGTGGAAACAAAGCCAATTTTGCTTCCCTTTTGTGAAGCAGTTAAGAGATCCTGAAACGTGGATAGCATATGAACTGGATGTCATATTCCAGAATTTGAACACATACAGACACTCTCCACACAAATCAGAAAAGCCCATGAGTAGCTTTGGTTTATATACACAGAGAAATACTGCAGCAGCAATTGGTGGAGATGATACTGCTGAGATACTGTGCTGCTGCCATTATACAGCCCAGAAACACTGGGGCTCAGCATGCCAGAAAGAAAAATACATAGGTAGAATTGCATCATTTCGCTGGTACTAAACAAATCCATCACAGGGATGAGGGCAGAGCTCCTGCCTGCCTGGCTGAGAAGAGGAGCAAGTCCCAAAGTGAGGGACACCACACATTCAAAGTGGGGAGAGGGAAGGTACTGGACTGACAAGCAAGGAAACATGAAAAAGGGGCTGTCCCTAGATCTACCCCTTTCCTTCAGGGACAGGTTCTCTCTTTAATTTTAAAGGTCTCAAAGATGTTCTAAGCAAGGTTAATTTCATAATTTGGTTCCTTCCTAGCAGTATTATGTCATTTGTGTATTTTCATTTTCTTGCACTGCTACAGCAAGCAATAAATTCAAGGTCAATTACTGGTTATGCTTAAAAACTCCAGCAAGGCAGTTGACAGTGGATGACTCTCAGCATTTGGGCCACAGAAGCAAAGCCTCCTCTTTTTGTGCTGTCATCAGATGGTTTGCCCTTACTTAATGCTTTATGAAAAATATGTGTCATCTGTTCCTTGACGTAGGAACAGGAATGCAGTTACAGAGGGGAAAAAAAGCAAGGTTTGCATGTTTCTTGTTAACAAATATGTTCAAATCCCTTTGGAAGGCTTGATATCCTTCACTGCAAGGTCTCTGATAGTCAAAATTGCTTGTAGCAAGGCAAGTCAAAATGATGGAGGCTTCTAAAACTACCCCTTAACATAAGTACTGTGTAACACCCTTGTTATGCCATCATTTGGGAATGCACAGTGACATTCCAGCCATTATTTGGTGTTTGCACAAGACCATCATAAAGAATGAAGAACTGGAGGTGAGGGGGCAGACAGATGGAAGCATAAAGCACACTTCCAATTGTTCTTGGCATTTTCCTGCTTAAGACTTGACCTGGTATCCTTTGTATATTGCAGGATATTCCACAACTGTGGAAGCCATCCAGTGCTCTCTTATGGAGAACACATAATTACATTAGCTTCTGTGAAGGCAGCATGGTCCAGGTCTGAAGGGGAGGTGGAGCACATGAGGGTGAGGAGAAACGGGTAGTCTGTCACACTGAATGGTGAGGCTATGGGATAACCATAGACCAGGAAGTGGGAAAGCATCAATGCTCTGCCAGGGATGAGGAGCAACCAGAGCCAGGGCACACGGCTGAAGAACTTACAAAGCTCCTAAGGCGTGGATGTTGCTAACATGTTGCACCTCTGGGAAGGGAAGCATGTTACTTGCATTGGGCCACACTCAGAAAGGATAATTTAGGAAGATCAAGTAAGCAAACAAAGTATAATTGGTTCTTTCTCACAACTCAGATAATTGACCTTTGGCTGTTTTACCTCAGGAGATGAAGACAGGAAAGGTTTGATATATATATTGGAGTCATGCACTTTCAGGTCGTGATCTCCCAGTCCTCGGGTCACTCCGATTGTTGCCATAACCCGAGCCTGGAAACGAAGAAAAGCAACAGGATCAAATCTTGTTACCCGCTCCATGTCACAGAGAAAGAGGTAACATTCCTACTCCCTAACTGCTACAGTTAGGCATGGATTTGCTTTTCTCTCCCAGAAACTCTTTAAGTTGATTAGCTGTGCTAAATCTAAACTTATCACACTCATGTCATCTCCATTTCCCTCATCAGTCCAAGCTTTGTATTCATCCAAATTCCATTCTGCATGCACCCACCTTACACTGTGACTGCCTGTAAGGGACTGGGACTATGAAAACCTAACCCAGCTGCCTCGCTGTCCCACACCAATCTATTAGAGCTTTCCTTCAGCAAATTACTGTTAGTAAACAGCATTTATAAAAAGGATGAGGAGCCTTATTACTCATGTAAGAACCCTGCAGCCTCTTCCTACTGACATATTGCCATATATACCTTCCAATAAAGGCCACCTTAAATTGCTCAACACACAGGTGACAGTGGCACTGACCACAGTGTTCTCCTCTGTGAAGAGCCAGTCTAGGGCAGGTCTACTATTTCCTCAGGTCTACCACCTCCTTCCCCCAAACACCTTCCTCTGTGACATGAGCTGTCTTCCAAGCGGTGCTGGGCACTCCTTCATTAATGCTTCTACAAAGACTGACCAGGCAGACAGCCTCGCAGGGAGCCTCGCTCTCTGCTGTCTGCGTATCGCTCCCCCCCCAAACTCTAGTTTAGCCACAGCAGCTTCTGAGCAGGAGAGCTCACAGCATCAATAACAGCAAGCAACCAACTCAAAATTGTTTTGCCTCGCTAACCCCTGGCTCCATAAGGCAATAAGGAAGTAAATTAAAAAGATGTGCATGAAACATTTTGCAAATAATTATAAACCTAACCAAATTCAGAGATAAGCTGCAGGTCTGAACCTTCAAAACTTGGACTAATTTTGAAAAGCGTGTATTTTTGCACTGAGATAAGAACCTAATGCAGCAGGGGAGCACTATTTAGCAACACAGTGAGCATACCAATATCAGCAAACTGACACCACTGCGTCCTTATATTGATCCTACTGCTGCATCCAGCTAAGCTTGCTGGGATCAGCACTAATGATCTCGCTGTTCTTAATCACAGAGCTGGAAACAAAGTACACCCAAATGGAATGGTTTGTTTCTCCCTTTCAAGAAAAGCTATCAGCATTCACACATCAGAGTCAACAGTGGGTTCATGTGCACTAGCTGAAGAAGATACGGTTAAGGGGTGTCATACTTCCCAAATCCTGCCCTGATCCCTCCCCTTCCTCGATTAGGGGTTTGCATCTCAGAGCACTCTAAAATGTTAGTAAATATCCTCCTGCTTTGTCCTCAGCCAATGTGAAATACTTTGCTATCTTCATCCAGCCTAGTTATATTTTACAATGAAGTCAGGAACATTTAAAGTCAATTATTTAAGACAGTCTCATTGTAGCCTACGTACAATGAGGGAAAAACAAAAGCAAGCTGAACAGCAAATGACTGTATGTGCCATAAAAATGCTTTTTAGTACATTGAGCTTCCCCCCCCCACCACCCCCCAGACATGAGACTGATTTATGACAGAACCAAAATATTCTTTCAAGCTGTCAAAACGATAAAATAAAAAGATACTGAGTGGAAAACACTGGACTGCCACAGGCTAAACCAAGTGGTAAACAGCACAGAATTCCTTCTTCTTTTGGTCCGAGGAAAGCAAACGTGCCCACCTTCTTGCCTTCTCCATATATAAGGGGAAACTTCAAGTCATCTTCCTCAATGGTTTTGTATGCCCTGTGAGGGAAGGACAAACAACATTTATAAAGCTTACACTCCATCAGTGATCCAGTGCCCTGAAACAAGCAGCTGTGTTTTAAGAAAACAAAACAAAGTAAAAACCACAACATAATTCTTCCTGGGGACTCTGTCTTTCAACTGAGATGTAATTCTTTTGTGTGTGTGGGGAAAGATTTTCCTTCACCATAAGGAAAAGTGTGCACGAGGAAATATCTAACATGCCAAGCTGCTCCTATTGCTTGCAAGGGAACAAGAGGTGGGCTGGAATAACATCCTCATCACGTAAGATATCATGGGCTATGAGAGCAGCTATACTATACCGTAATATAGTGTCATAAAAAAACCCCAAACCAACAATCAAACAAACAAACAGCCCCCACAAACCCCCAAAGAAGCTAACCAACAACTAGATTCACACTGTTAACGTGAAGTGGTGAGCAACGACAGGACGTGTACACAAAGTGTGAAACAGCTCTCCGATCCTGTTCTCACCTTTCAGGACCGCTTAAAACCCAGACAAGCTTCAAGTGCTGAAGTCTAGAAGGACATTTAGTGCTCATTTGACCTTGACTGCAACCGTCAAGGTTGTTAAGAGATGTCACATTTCACAGCAGTTTTCCCATGGTCAAGAGACAAGAGAAGTAAATGCTCATGCTCTGATTCTGTTTACCACATGCCTGCGTACTCTACCTTTTACACATCCAGCTGTTGACACTGATGAGGTGAGAAGGTGAGCAATTTTGCCAGTGAGAAATAAAAAACAAGAGATAAATAAATAGACAGCTGTCATTCTCATGAGCTGCAGAGTCCCATGGTTCGTATAACACATGATCGAGGAAAGGTGCTGGGGAGCCTCTTTGGTTAAAACACATCACCCCAAAGGGACACACTTCCCTTCATACTACAAAATTGTTCTTCTCCAGTCTTCCCCCGTGTGTTGTCCTTCCCCCCCAGCCCAACTCTGCTCCCAAGCCCTCAGGGTGACATCAGAATCATCCCTGAAGAGCCCGAGCCAGCACTGTGACCGGTCCCCTGCCAGCCCCTGCTGCGTGCCTCTCCAGTCAGGCTGGCTGCTTGAGCTCCGGGGACTCACAGTCGATCAGGTTTAAGCAACGTTCAGGTCATGACATAAACCAGCAGGAAATTAAAAATTAAGGGTGAAATCCTATATTGTAATCAAACTGCCCCCTGCTTCACCAAAACACGGCGCAGACCTGGGATCAATAAATGGTGCTCTATTACATAGCTTTACATGCTGCATCACCTAGGCAAGCCTCAGGCTTATAGAGAGTAGCACAGACATTTAAGCCCCACCTTTATATTTCCCAGTAATCTCTGGGGGTTAGAGGAAGGGTAGAAAAAAGAAAAAGCAAACAAATTCAATGGAGTAATGAGTGGGGGACTCTACTCCTGTACAACAAAAGATTACCAGATGTGAAATCCCCAAACTGAACCAAGTGAAGTTTGTAAAACACAGCGGGTGCTTCATGGGAGACCATGTAATCAGGAGCATCTTGAGTATGTTACTGTGATTCTTGGGCATCTCTGTAAGAGGCATTAAAACAGCACTTTGTACTGGGGAGGGCAAACAGATTATCTCTTTAACCAAAAAAGCACAAAACACTACAAGCAGCCAGCATGGTATTTCCCTGATGTTTAAATCCTGGAATAGCAATTTTTTGGGAAGGATGAGTCAGTCATGGACTTTGCTCTCATTCCTTTATTCCCAACAGGGAATAACTAACACCTCTACCCTCACTCACTGACTGGGATATCCTGGTTTGAACATGAAGGAAGATTTTTACCATCCCTGACTGCTTCTGAGCATGTCCCAAAGCTTCCAGCTGAGCCTACAGTGCTATTAGCCCTGGCAAAACCTCCCTGAGGAGGAGTCTGAACTCCTTCCTACTCCTTGCACAGAGCCGGTTGTGTTCTGACACCAAGAAAAAGGCTATCGGCTCGGTCCATACTGAGCATCAAAGCTCAGTGACGAATCAGATTGCAAGCCCGATCAGACAACCATTCCTACTGGGTATTCAAGGTGTACATATCTGTTACAAAGAGCAAAGACAACTAAGTTGATGTGACTAAATTATTTGCAACCTCCTTTTTAAAGGAAAAAAAGCCAAACCCATCATTAACCCACAAATACCATTATCTGCAAGATAACATTAAATTCTTAAGATCGAAGCCTCCACTTTATGCTGTCCTTGTAAGTAGCCAAAAACAAGGAACAAGTTTTCTTCCCTCTCTTGCCTTCTTTCTTCTATTCTCCAGCACAGCACCTCATACTGACTGTGTTTTAGCAAGAAGGAAAAAAAGAAAAAAGGGGTGGTGGTGGTGCTGAAAAATGCCTCATTTAGGCCAGTGTTCTTCAAAAGAATGGTCCCCACTGCCAAGTCTGACATCTTCCAAGGAACCACCACAAGGGCCATTGTCCCTAGGGTCTCCAACTGTGAGAATGGTGCAAAGATGCTGGAAGAATGGCTGAAGCTTAGGAAGGGCAGCTGGCTTAGCCTATGACCTCCTGAAGCTACGCGACTCACTGAAGGAGGCCCAGAGGGCTACAGAGATTTGTTTTGTGGTTTCTCACAGCAAATCACCTCTCGGGCTCAGAACTTGGGTGTCAAGACTCATCTGAAACATGCTTTTTCCACTGATGTTGCTATTGCCTGAAAAAATTATCAGCACTTGAAAAACAATGCTCAGAACTGCAACCGCAGCAGTGGAGCTGGCACAGACACACCGACGAGCAACGTGAGACACTCTAGAAAAGTACCTGTGTCCTGCATTATGAGTGAAACAGGATTAATAATATATGAGCGTGTGGTTTGTGGGAAGAGAAGAATGAAGGACAGCTTTTCGGCTAGCAGCTCAGCAACTGCACTGGGGAGAAGGAAGCTATGAAGTTCATTTTCATTTATGCCCTGTGAAACCTGTACTTTGTATGTGTGCTTATTTCACTCAGACTACAACCTTTTGGACTATTTAACTGGATTTTATGTAATAAGGTTGCATTTATACCTTCCTGTGCTGTATATAGAAATGTAACATAGCAGTAGGTATATCAAACACAGACATACGGAGAACCTGAGGGGGTTGTTTGGCTTTTTTAATGCCAACATGGCCTTATTCAGTCATCGATGTAATTCAGCCTAGCTCACTGATTTAGCGAACTCCAACACAGTGTTGCAACCCTCCACTCTCCCCATCTTCCTCTTCCCAGGAGGTCTCAGTGGCCACCAGTTCATGACAAGATGGGTTATAAAGACAAGGCTGCGCTATTGCTTGCTGCTCTGAATGAGTCTAAATCCCATCAAGTGCTTCTGCCACGTAAACCTCTATTTTTCAAAATGGAAAAAGAGGGGGGCCGAAGGAGGAGTAGAAAAGGCGAGCTTGTGCCCAGCTAGATCTAGCTGCATTTCTTTTCAGTTAACTTAGTTTCTTCTTTTAATTTCAAAAGAATTATGAAATGCTACTGCTGTCCAAAAATACTGAACTAGGGCTTGACATATGTACCACCCACAAAGTTACATTTGGACTCAGGATCAACATTTTGGAAAACCGGGCCAAATCGCACCGGGAGCCAAAAGAGATGTCAGAACGAAAGAACTAGGACTGACATGATGTTACTCATATGCTAACTGGAATCTGCTCTAAATACATGGTGAAAAAGTCACCAGAAGCTGTTAACTGCACAAAACAATCCACAGAAGAAGTTTCCTACGGTGCTGAGGTCGTTAGCATTGCTTTAGGCACCCTTTCAATAAAGTATTATCAGAGTTACCTGCATATTGCTGGGTGAGGACTCGAAAAACTGGTCAGCTCCCAAATACAGATTTCAGAGCCAAAATCCCAGATAATTTCTTACATGTGTTGTGCATTCTCCTGCCATATAATTTGTTCTTAAAATTGGCCTTCTGAAAGCACACACCGATTCACGTAAGAGTAGAAGTCGATGATCAAAACCAAAGCCCACATTATATTTTCTTATGCAGCAGACTGCATAAGGTTACTGGTCATGAAAAGTATTGTGTTGGCATCACCAAGCAGAACAGATGGTGGCAAAAAGACAACCTACTCTGACCTGGAAGGCTCAGTCCTGTGAACGACAGGAGAATCCAGACTCCGTGCTCTGCTTTCCCATGGCACTTGGCTTTAGAATGTCTGCCCGTATTTCACATCTTTGCTAGTGACTCCTGATAGTAAACTGAGAATTAAAGTGAAGGAAGAGCAAAAGGGTTAAAAAAATTAATAATATAAAAAAAAAAAAAATCAAAGGGCTTTAGCTTGAAGCATGGAGGAAAAGCCACTTGTGACAAGCAAAAAGCACTATGGCTTCAGAAGTGTCCTACTTCATACAGAGTACAAGGAGGAAGGCTCTCCTTTGAGACACATTTGTGGATTCAGTGTATTTCTAGCATTGCTTTGCTACTACCCTGCAAAAAAACCCAAACAAGCCCAAAACCCAAGCAACTTCCACTCCCCCCACCCCAGCAATGAAGCTGGCCCAGCTAACCAACCAACCTTTTTCCTCAAGTTCAACTTTCTTTGGTCATACCAACAGAAAATCAGATTTTAACCTTTGATTCACACAAAACTTAATAGAAATTGGGTTTCCCCCTCCTTCCCACACAAAGCATCAGCAGGCTGGAGCTAACCCTTGGGATAAGAGAGTTTAATCACTGATCCAAAAGGACCTGTTTATCTGTACTGTCTGTTAAACTACAGACATCAAACCAGTATCAGTCTGTGCCTACTACCAAGAAGAAAAAGCATGTAGTGCAGGTTAGGCACAGAGCCACTGAAAATTACACAATTTATGGCTGGATCCAGCCATAATTTAAAAAAAAAAAAAA
>VZTU01009925.1:38125-88108 GCA_013400835.1 Zapornia atra
AAGCATCCTTATGCATATGTGCTTCTGCAGAGTCAGGGTCTCTAAATCCAGAGAGCACTGTCTCATACTAAGTACCCACTAGGTAGGTTAGCTTTAATGTTCCAGTGTCTTGGTGTCTTTCCCCTATTACTCCTCTGTCATATAGTTTAACAAGGCAAAACTATGATAAACAAAGATAGTAAAAGCAAACAAACTATAGTAATGTTTGTTAAGAGAAAAGATGATGGCAAACCCAAATCAATTAAAGATGACAGACGCACGTGCACAGATGCAGAAACCAGTTTTTAGGGAAAGATGTACTCTAACCCAAGACAGTCTCATAGGGTTTATTTCAGGTAAAGAGGAAAACATGCACTTTTTAAAATCTGTCTTCTGAACCTGACACTGTATCATACTTAATTTTCTAAATCCCAATTCTGTCTAACCATCTACAAATTAAAAAAGAACAACCAACCAACCAAAAAATATCTCAGCATGACTTGTACACACATACTGTTTCTGGCTTGGTCAAATCAGACTTGTACGTGAGCTCTGGGCCTCCAGGGAGCCTTCACTGTCCTGTACAGTCTTAAGAAAGAGTCTGGACTGTGGAGAGGATGTATCCCCCAGCACTGCGTACTCCCATGGAAGTAATTCCTAAGTAAAACAAGCTGTATCCAACTTGCTCAGCCCATTTTAAAGATTTAAGTGCCAGCATCTTCTCTCGGGTACCACCTGGAACATGGCTGCTTTTTTGGGGGCTGACCTAGAGAGGCCCTTGCCCATAAAAGGGACAAATCACAGGAGATAAAAAAATTAACTGAGGTTATTTAGAAGCACTGTCCCTTGCTGCTTTTTTGCTCAGGAGACTGGGAGGGACCAGATCAAGTGTACTGTGAGTGCTTTCATTGACTTCTTGTGACCAGTTGAGCTTCCACTACTCACAAGCAACAAAAGCTGTGTGCAGATACTGCAGCTGCACATCAAGTGGATCCATGTTCTGCAACAGTCTCCTCAGGCCAAGCCTCTCCCCTGCCCCATGGATTTGCTGTCTTGAGCACATCTTAAAACTTACTTCATCTCTTCTACTTTTAAAAGACCAACAGGAAGGTTTGTCAGCAATTTTTTCTGGAGATAAAGGGGTAAGGGAAGTGGGCTGTTAACACCCTACAGGCTTAGCACACTGTGATGGACAGAAAAAACGTTTGTACATTCACATTTTGCTGTACTTCTTGTTAAAAGGATGTGGTGAGGCAGATGGGAGAAAGACTGCATGTTAACCTCGCAGTGCCTGCTCCACACTTGCTAGCTGTGTTCCTCTGAAAGGAAAGGAGATTGCTGTTAAGGAGGAATCATGAAGCAAACTCTTCTGGGGAAGACTGCTGTAGCGTAGGATGGGGCAGGCGGTGAGACGCAGCAAGCAGACACCTCACCATCCCACAGCAGTGCTGGAAACTCCAAGAAGAAATGGGCCTCCTCCCAGCTGGTAACACAGCCCTAAGTCAGTCCTGGGTGGCAATGGAAAAACAGGGTATTTCCTAGGGACCCAGCCGAAATCGTGTCAAATTTGTGCAGGTGAGGAGGCAGAGAAAGCAGGAGTAGGGGAAAAGACTTCACCTTACGAGGAAGAGTTTGTTTTGCTTGGGTTTTCATACCAAAGATGATCTCATTTCAGTTTAGCTTTCTGATAAAACAGGCTGGGAAACCTTTTGTTTGCCCTTGCGTATGTGGCACCTGATCTTTTGCCAAGGCAAAGCCCAAGCAGAGATGCACAGCCATGCTGGGGCAGGCCTTAGCCGCACTGCTTTCCAAAGGAAATGCTCCTGCAGGATGTGACTCAGACCAACCTCATTCTAGTTGCACTCACTTGCCCCAGACAGGCCATTTACAAAGAGCTTAACCCCAGATTTAAGTTTTCTCTTTTGTTGCAGTGCTATTACTGCCTTGTTTCTGCTTTTCCTGCCCCAAAGACACTGGCTCATCTCCTGTGGCATGTGCACGCAGGGGGAACACAGAGCCATTCGTCACTGTCAGGAGATGTGCTGTACGCAGCAGGTCAGCTCTCACCTCCCGCTGCTCCTGCAGCCAGGGCTGCAAATCTCTGAAAAGATGCATAACATGCACATTGCAAACAGCCATTCATCATCGCAGAGCCATGCCCCCAGACACCCAGGCACAACCCAGCAAGCTGCTCTGGCTGTGCCCAGCAAAGGGGCATGTCCCGTCCTGCTCCTGGCTACCTTGCTACAAGAGGAAAGAGCAAAGACACACACAAGAAGAAGCGAAAGGCAAGTGGCTGTGGGTTATGGTTTCTGCTGCAAAAAAAAAAAAGACATCTTATCTCTCTCCCTTCTCCAGAAAGGCCCAGTGCTGCAAAGGTGGCCCATAATCATTAAATTATGAAAATGTAAGTTGCTGGGAGGAAATTAATACCAGGCATGACTGGGGAAAAGGCTGCTTTCTTGTGAAGTAATTATGAAATTAAAATTTGATCTCTCCCTGGCGATTGTACAAAGGATACGGCTGAGGTCTCGAACACAACAATACAGCCAGGATTTCAACAGAAGAAGCACAGAAGGTTTCACTAGACAAAAAAAGCTCAATTAAAAAAGGGGGGCTGGGGGGAGGGAAGAAAGGATGACTTTTTGTAAATTACATGAATTTGCCTAAAAGGCGCAATCAAGCAGGTTACGGCACAGGGTTTGCAGACTTCCAATTACTTTTTTACAAGTTGGAATCAAGCTGTTAGGAAATGCAGCTTATCTGAATAAGACTAATAATGCTAAGCTAATTAGACCCACAGGCATTAGCCGGCAGATAAATTCAGGCCAAAAAGAGGGACACTGTCACTTTAAATACTGCCTTGGGATCGGTGGAAAAGCTAATGAGGAGTGTCAGTTGGGGCTGTTTTATTAGGTGGTTCTCCAGAGGATATAGCCCGAGGTTTCTGTAGCAGGGCTTCTGCGCTTGATTCAATAAATCAATTTATATTAAGGGNGGGGCAGCGCAGGCGCCTTCTCCATAAAGCATTTCTGTGGCATTTCTCAATCTGCTCAGGCACTCCTCGGGCAGGCTACCTGCACGCGCTGTCAAAGGACATCGAGCCCAGCGATAAAGAATAAGATAGCGGCCGTGTTGGCAATATTTGTTCAAATCAGCTCGCACATTACCAAGCAAAACATGTACGTTGGCTCTCACCGGGGTATTCTGGATCCCCAATAAGTGATTAATGAGAGCCTGGTTTTTGTGAGCCGGAGTCTGAACCGCAGACGGCAAGGCGGGCTGTACAATGAAAGCAAAAGGCATCCATCCCAAACAAAATAAAATGGCTTGAAAAGTGAAGTTGCTTTTTTAATCAGATGCTTAGAGGCTGAAAGACATTCCCTGCTGGAAAGAAAAGGGCAAGCGCAGAGCAGGCTGGCGGCTTTCCAGGCAGTGGACAATATTGACTCTAGAATAAAATGGGTTTTGCTTAGCGCTTGCCCCAGGGCACCAGCCTCCCTGCTTTGGAATAAATCAGGCAGGAGAGCAATTCCCCGGCACGGGCTGACCCTCGGGTGGCTAACCATGAGCCACAGCATCCCCTCACCAGACACACGGACATGGAGCTGGTGAAGGGTTCTGCTTGGATGCTGCTGCACATACAGCACACTCAGAGACAGCACCCAGTTCTCAGGCTCACTGTGGCTGGGGCTACAGCCCACCACATGTGGTGCGGACTGGTCCAGTACGGACCATTTTTGATGGGATGCAGCTCAACTCTGTCCAATCCTGGAAGATGAGGGAAAGCACCAACAAATCAGGTCAAAAAACCCTGACTTTTTATTTTCTAGGACTCTTTTGCCACACTAAAATAAAGTCAAAAAGGTAATGCAGTGATCTGGAAATATGCCTTTAAAGATCTCCACTTCAATGTGTGCAGCAGAAAGGCCACCACTTGTGTTCCAAGGAGGAGCTAAAAATTAACTTTGAAACCACCAAAGCTGATGGCAGTTGGTAGTGCCTTCTGGATGCCTCTGGTTCAATGCAGCACTGTACAGCTCCTCCAGCCCCATGGGAAGCTGACGGGGTAACCCTGCAAGGAGCCCATGAGGGACACAGTACACCAGAAAATCAGGTTTTGGGAAGGTGCCTAGGTTATTGTCAGAGCAGAGTACTTGAAGATTTTTCCACACTGGATTTACCCATGAGTAAAGAAAACCTGACCAACCATATCTTAACTTTAATTAAAAGGCAGAGACAGAGAATACTAATTCTATGTAGTCCTTTAAAGGCGCAGTTATCATCAGACCTGCTTTTTCCCCCTCCATATTTTTCTACCTCAGGCTCCTCACGCTTTTTAGAGCTAGTGGCATCTTGCTGATGTGGCCGCCAAGTCTACCTTGATGGTTCTGTTAACAGCCAGGACTTGCCAAGGCCACCCTCTTTAGGCTACAAGTTTAACCTCTGCAAGCCATGGACCTGAAAACCCCAGCCCAGAGACCCAGCTGTGAAAGACTGTCAGTAACACAGATGTCTGCCAGCAAATTACGGCTCAAGACAGCTCGGAGGCTGGTTCAGCAGGAGACACAGCCCTTAAGATGCCTTGCCAGCTACAGCACACATTTTGCAATGGTCGCTCAACCACAAGGCATGCGGGGCGAGGGGGCAGGAGGGGCAGCTCGCAGTCAGCTCCCACCTAAATGGGATTTATTTTAGATACATTTTAATACAGTGGATTTCTCATCCCAACTGCTGCTGCAGAAAAAGAAGAAGGGGTAAGAAAGCTGGAGGGAGAAGGGAAAGGCTGGTCTCAAAGCAGTTACAGGCAGCCTGGACTAGCGATGCAGTATGCATTGCTGGATCGGTGGTTGTCCTAATGCTGTGGGGAAACTTGGCAGCTCTGCTACCACTGTGGGCTGCTGAGACAAAGCCAGTGTGGAAACTTCACATTATAAAAAAAAAAAAAAAAAGGAAGAAAAGAAAAAAAATAGCCCAATGCATTGTGACAGACCCAAAAGACAATAACCTTTTGTAATCCAAACAAGCTGAGCAAGCCAAGCCATTGTTGAGAATCTGAAAAGCTCCAGAGCACAGGAGAAGGGTATAAACTAAAAAAAAACACCACCCCAAGACCCCTAATAAACAAACAAACAAAAAAATCATACAGCTTCTAATAGAAAACACTGAAAGTGTCCAGAATTTTAAACCAAACAAGTTCATTTTCCTGGGGCAACTTTCAGAGGAGCTTTACACCCTCTCACTAAAAACTTCGGTAATTAAGTGTAAGAGTGGCTGTTTCTTCCTAGCATCACCTGCACCTCTCTATATGTATGTGCAAACGTCCACACACAGTGAAGTCACTGACCAACAAAAGGTTCAGACAACTGATCTTCTGCACTGCAAGCAATAAGGGTTTGGCAGTGTTTAGCGTACCAAAATCTGGCTGGCCAAAGCCCCATCTGATGTTTTCCAGAAAAAGGAATATATATGCTAATTTATTCTTCATGATAGATACTGTCCTTAGAAATGACTGCAGAACAGACATGTCCTCATCTTCCATGCCTTGATACATCAGTTAAATCCAGAAATCAGAAAGAGAGGGAAGTTGAAGCAAAAGCTTTGAAGGAAAAATGAAATACCAGCCACTTCAAACCATCACTTCTGAGGGCCCACCAAACTGGAAATCAAATGTCTTGTCCCGCAATCTCAACCATTACAACTGACTCAGACTTTTGGATAAACAGAGACAGATTGCTTCTCCTCTGCTTAGGAGATCACTGCACACAAGACTCCCTTGGGCAAACACCCTGCAAAAAGAAATGGATCCTTATTTAGAAGGGCTCCAATTTAGATAAACGTATGGCGACAGAGCAATTCCCTCATCGTTTTATCGCCCCAAGGCAAACAGGTTGCTAAAGGACACACTAGGTGTAGGATATGGAGAAACTAAAAGACTCAGATTCTTTTATTCAGGACAAAAATGTAGCCCTGTTTTGGAGTTCCAGCCAGAAGTCAAAAGGAACAGCAGGGAGAGGTAGCCTCATCACAGTCTCCACATGCTTCTGCTTGGCACAGGACACCTCTTTCTGGGACAACACTGAGGTGAATTCAGACTTGAATTTTCAAGTCACGACTTAAGTATTTATTCTGAAATAACTGCTTACAGCTAGGCATCTTTGTGCTAAACTGGTGGTAATTTTTGCACTGACCATATTGGAATCTGTAACTGGATCAACATGTGTCCTACACTTCAGGAAATTCAGAAAAATCAACAGGAAAATCAACTCTCCTCTCCCGCCTGCCATATGCTGGAGTTAACAGAGTTCACACACCAGTACTGAAAAACAATACATTGAATCAAACCTGCCACCCATTTAGACTTACCCAAGCTCTAAATTTAAAATTTGTGTTCCTTCTTAATCATCCTTCTCCTAATGTCAAACAGTATTAGCTATGCAAAAACTGTTTTGAATAAGGTGAAGTGTTATGCAGATTCAGAAATGAGGTACAAACTGATACACAGAATTATCTCTTTGTTTAATTTTGAGCCGCTCCAACCCTGTGTGCATCCCAATGTTCCACTGGTGATTTTCACTGCAAAAATCACAGTAAGCAGAACTTCCACTGAGCTTTTTGACATGGTTCTCAAGTTCATTCAAAACCTCTAGTGTGCACAAATAGTTGTTTTTCCCTTTTCATGCTTTACTAGGTATTTATCAACACCAAATTTGATCACTGCGATGCCCATTCATGTAGATCACTTCTCTTTGTAGTTTCTCACAGCTCTTCTTGTTTATTAGGAAAAGAGCTATGGTGTCATCTGCCAATGCTGCAACTTCAACAATTCTAGACTCATTTCCTTTACAAACCACTGATCAACTGATGAAACACAAATCAACTCCCAGGAACCTGGAGAAACACTCTTTGCCTTCAAACCATCATGCAAGAATTCTGCTCTTTCCCTCCTCCCAGGAAGTTCTTGGCCTATGATACTTTATAGCTCTCCCCCAAATTACAAAGGTTTCCCCCACTCCTTTTTTTCCTTTTTTCTTCCCCAATAGCATCTCACATCTTGGAAAAGTGCTTTTGGAAACCTACATGCAGCTATTCTTTACATATGCCTTCAGAGATATCCAGGAGTTTAATAAGTAAAAATCCTTTTGCAGAAACTGGAAGAGTGTCTCATGATCTTTCAAATGTTTTGCTGTTTAAGTCCTCAGTTGATCCAATGTTCTCATTCTGTTCCCATTCTTTTGCTCATGCCTGTAGCCTTTTTAAAATGTGAAGTCATCATTCTCAGGGTGAGACTGCATATTCTACTAGCAGCTGTTCAAGATGACAACGATGGTTATTCCCAGATTAACATGTTCTGCACAAACACTCCAGATAACATTAAACTTAGATCATTATTCTGCCACTAAAAACATCATTATGTTTATGGTCTATAAGGTATGGGACAAATCAGAAGCATGTGGAGTTGTAGTTGCCTGTGAGCATCCAAGTATCCAAACCTACAAAAGTTCAGGCTTTTTAACCCACTCCATTCTTTCTCTTCCTCAAAGGACATTTGCTGAGGATGCTAAAATCCAAAACAGCATGGAAGTAAAGACCATTTGCATAAATAGAGCCTTTGCAAGTCACACGCAGAGCCCACAACAGCAAGAGTCAGGGCTACTCTAAGCGAGTGGGAGTCACTTGAGAAGGAGCCTCTTGAACCAACACAAAACAATAAAGACATTTAGCCAGAGACAAAAAGCTCATCCTTTTTTCTGTCCTCACTTCATTAAGTCAATGCTGTTCATTCAAGCCTTTTCATTTTAGGTTGGCTATGGCTTTTATTCAGATAGGCCTGTCCCTAAAACCATTTCTCAAGGGTTACCCAAATCAGGGGTCAGCTGCACAGGAGGCAGCTCTTCCTTTCTGCAAAGCGTTCTTGGCCTGCAAAGGTGTGAAGACCCACTCATCCATTTCTATAAAAAGCTACTTCCAAGATAGGAGAGTTGTTTAGCTTTCAGGAAGATCCCCTGGCACATCTCCCCCTTTAAGTGTTTGCTCCTCTGAGTGATCACACTTTAAAATGAAATGATGTCCTGGCTCTGGATAGAGGCCAATTTACTTAAAACATTTATTTCTGAAAGAAAAATACATCTGAAAGAAGGAAAAACCCTTCCCTTTAGTACACGTGTGTATACCCCCATATCTGATACAGTTTCCTCTAATCAAAGACATGTTCAAAGCAAACATTGGTTGGACAGAAGGTCAACCCCATGCTGAGGAGGACATATTCTTACCAGCCAGTCATGTTGAAGTCACGGTAGAGCATCCTCTTTCCAACTTCCTTGCGCTGCACCCTCCGTGGAAACTCTAAATGTGTGAACTCATTTCCCAGCAAGTGGGGCTGCATGTAAGCCTGTGGGCAGAAACCAAGCCACAGATACCACACAAACATCATAAACCAAGACATCATCTATTTTTAATGAGGTAGCATCACCATCCCTTCCCGCTCCCTTCCCACATGCAGCTTTTTTAAACAAGGAAGATGATGAGCTCTGTTTCAGCCAACTATGTGCACAAACTGACAGTTCTGACACTGCCTGGTGTCCATCAGCAGCTTTACAGGGACCAGCCCTCTTGCCCTCAAAACCCTTCAGTTCTTGTTCCTGCTCCTCAACATCTGTGGTCTCTAATGTACACCTCACCCACTGACCCCAAAGGAGTCTGCAGGGCTTCACAAAACAGAACACACCTTTTAGAAGTCGGCCATTTGAGAGAAGGGAAGGAACAAAGAACAAAGCCACAGAGCAAGCAGACATTTGGAGGGGTGTGTGTGGAGCAAAGCTCAAGCTTTTTGACTCCTAGTTCCGTTATGCCAACAATGTACACAACCTAATATTGCTACCACAGTTTGTCACTGCATGAGAAGAAAGATCCCTTTTACCTGCTCAGTGTGCTGCACCCCATTACACATGACATGGCAAATAAAGTGCTCTGCAACTTGTGTTTATTTTCTCGTTTTGTAAAATCCACTTCCTTCATACAGAAGGGACTTTAAAGCAGCTGTGGTTTTGTGCCACAGCTGCAGCTGATGTTTCTGATGGTGTTAACATTCAGGCGCCAGCGGAGATGTCCTTTCTGGTGTGCTGCTCTGCAGATGCTGGGAGGCCTCTTTGCCAAAGCCGTGCCCAAAGCTCGTGTTCTCCAGAGCTGACTGGGCTCAAGAGCATCACAAGGCTCTTTGTCCACTGCACAAATTTTTGGTTTGGATTGAAACACATCACCTGACACAGAAAGTTCATCCTCAACACACTGTATCTCTTCTTTCCCAAATAAACCTCATTTATTGTTCTTCAATATTTGCATAAACAAGCTTTTTTCCCCTTCCCTCCCCAAAGCCACATTGGGAGCAAGCTCCTCTGAGGACACTGTCAGATTGGCTAGGGTACTGAAAAAAAGTTGCAATTCTTAACCTTTCTGCATGTAACTCTTTTCCCTTATCCAGCCAGTTAAGGCAATAAAGTCTGTCTTATCTCCAGCAGCAGCTGCTGTCAGGGCAGACCAAACGAGCTGGCTTTAGTTCTTGGGTTTGTCATAAATCTAGGGCTCATCAAAGGTGAGCGGCAGGAAGCAGTGGAAGCCCTTATTGATCTACCTGGCAGCTATCATGCAGATAGTTCACAATAAAATATTTCCAGCATTTAAGGGCCGAGCCTGCTCCTACTCAATTTAATAGCAGTTGGACCAGGCTCAGCACATCTCAGCTCTATCCCTCCATCAGCTTGTCCCCGTTCCCATTGCTAAACATCCTTCCAGAAAACACCTCCAGCTCAGCTGAAAGGGAGCTGAGGGAGATGGCTGTGCGTAGCCAGCAAGACTGGATTCTGCTTTCAAGAGGAGGCTTTCAAGCACGCAAGTGTGATCTTGACATCGTGATCCCTCCCTGGAACAGGAGCTCCATCAAATCCTCTCTCCGTATACAGTTAAAGGAATTATTTTTTTTTTCTCCTGCAGTCTACAGTCAGCCAAGGTCCCCACCCCCACCCAAATATTGTTTTCAAGGACCCTCTAATTGAATCACTGTTCCTCATTACAGAAACAGTTGAGAAGCACCACAGTGACTTTTGAGAGTTCTAGCAGTATTAGTCCAGACAAGGCTTTTCATACTTCCAGACCTCTGGATTCTTTATTTAAAAGTACATGTAAACTTTTTATTTATTTTCATTCCAGTGGCATAAAAAAGATGGAACATCTCTAATGGTTTATTTGATGTATTGCTACATACTGACAGCAGAGAGCTGGCCTTGTTTTGGTATTTTTTAATTCCTCCTAGTCTATGATTTTGTAAACAATGAAGTCAGGCCACTTTGAAAGTGCAATTCAGTTCACTTTTAAAAATGCACAGCCTATCTTGATTAAATCATTATAAACCACTTCTAGCTAAAGACTACTGTCTCCTGCCTACAAAACAAGAAGCCTTATTTAAAGCAAAAATTCCTCGTACCTGACATCAAAATGAAGTTTCTTAACCTTTAGATTATGAGATTACTTATCAGGCTGGATCACAGGTCCAGAAGAAAAAAAAAAAGTCACAGGCTTTTAGCATTTTTCCCCTTGAAAACAAGAATTTCCTTTATTGAAAAGGTAAAGCGATTGGGAGAGACTGCATTTCATAAAAATTTACTCAGATGGAAAGTCTGAGGTCACAAGTGAAATAAGATTAATAAAGCTGGCAGAGTTACCAGTGGACTGCTAATGTTCAAATAAGATTTCTCTTCCGCAGCCAAGCCTCAATGCTTGATTTACAATCCAGGGATCTTAACTTGATTCTAATATTTTTGGCGTCAGTGGAGCAGAGGGAAAAGAGCAATTTGGAAGCTTCTGGTGCCTGTGAACTGAATTCTTATGTAAAAAAAAAATGGGGATTTTTGTTGAGGTTCTTTTCTTTTAAATTTCTCTATTTTTTTACCCCATTTTTAAACAGTTATTTTTGATACTGCAGTAGTAGTTCTAGAGAGAGAAGAATGTTCTGTTATAAAACTCAGCTGTGACTTCCAGTCAGGTTTGTTGAGAACTGTCCTCCATTTACTCCGAGGCAGGGCTCTTCTCCCCCTCCACCCCAATCAAACTGTGCTGGGCAGCAAAACCAGAAAATAAGTAAAAAGCAATGCCTTAAAAAAATCTACAGATGTTTCAAGCAGACATACAAGCAGACACCACGAAATCCCCTCAAGTGTTCAAATGAGTAACAAAACACACCCTAAGTGAACTGACAACCAGCATTTCATCTGTGATGAGCCACCACCGCATTTCCCATTTTTTTCATTTGTTTAACCTCAATTTGCAAGAGCCTCAGATCAGAAACACCATTCACAGAACTTAAAATTGAATTAAAAAAGTGACTATCAAACACTGTATCCTTATGAGGGATGTTCAGGCAACACTGTTATTTTACATTACAGAACCTGAGTATTTTCCAACGTTTTTCTTTCAGAAGCTATTACAGGTTTTTTTGCATAAATCTGGCATAGCCTGCATCACATGGCTTTGGCACTCTGCCATTTTATGGTGTATTCTGTGCTGGATGTATTACATTTTACATTAGTTGTTTAAAATGGAGCCCGCTCAAGGAAATATTAGTCACGTTTCTTTCAAAAGGCCATTTACTTCCTGCTGTGTTTCCTGGTGATCAGCAAAGCAGACATGAAATTGAGATTAACCTAGACTTACACACCAGTGCGTCAGTTAATTAGGTGGCAGGGAACACTGCATGTATCTTACTGTACCTCGATAAGGCCTGCTGATGCCTTTTCCAGCTCCTCCAGTACACACTGCTCTGGGACTCCACTGGCACCAGCGGTTTCACTGTATTCTGTGTCATTTTCTGAATTGCTGTTTTCCTCTACACCAACTGTATCTTACAACTTGACCCGCCCCCCTTTGCATACTGTGCCATTCTCTCCAATAGGTCATACTACTATGTGGGACTCACAACAGCACGCACAGCACAACGCAGCTCTACGTCCTGCAAGTCACTCAGCCGTTATCATATGGACATGTTGAAGTCAAACAGAGGTTAAAACTAAAGGAGGGGGTGGTAGAAGGAAAGAGGGTAGTGGGAGACAAATCCTCCCCTGGATTGGTTATACCTCTTATGAAAGGCTTACCATAAAACCACACATCTCTCCTACTAGAGCACTGTGCAATGTCTCAGCTGGCTAAAGCAATCCTATACTGGGTGATGCAAGGAGCCACACGCTGTAGGATTTAATTAAGATGTACCTGACTTGTAATTGAAGCACTGAACTGACATTTAGGAGATCCAGGTTCATTTCTGCTTCAGGCTGGGGTTTCCCAAGCATTCTTCAGCAGATAAATTAGTACCACTTAATCCTCACACAAACAATGAAATAACAATAGGTCATCTTTAAGCCCATGCCTGTTGGTGCTCATGAACCTTTGTTTGAACGGTGCCAATCACAAAGAGCACCGGTAGCTCACTGCCACTGACAGTCACCTAGCCTCCACTGTTTGTAAAGCCTGCCCTGATAGCAGCAGTGCACCATCTTTGGTCTGAGCTGTGAACTTCGGGGGTGTTGTCGGGCCACACACGTGGACATGGCATGCAGTGATGTCACACCGACCTCACATGACATCATTAAAGTGCAACTCTGATAGCTAATAGAAATGCACCCATCTGCAATACACTCATTCATCATTCATTTTAAACACGTTTTCCGAGGGAATAAGTAGCAAAATCTACGCCATTTACTGTTGCAATTTAGACTATCATGACTGAAATTAATAGTCTCCTGAGAAGATGAAAGGAAAATTGCTGCTGGCAGTCATTGTCTGCACAACTGCTGAATGTACCAGAGCAGTTCTCAGGCAATACTAGGTTTTGTTCTCCCTCAAGATACACCCATATGGGAAGCCCAGGCTTTCCTGGAGTAGGTGCTGTGCGAGCTCTCCTGCCACAGTGCTAAAAAGAAAATAGAGACACAAAAATTCAAAAGAAAAGGAGGCTGCCAGTGGATGGCAAGTAGTATGGTGCTCTGAACTTCTACAGAAGCTGAAGGACTGAAGGAATACTGGTACAAGGCTTTCATGCCTTATATCTTAAGAAGGGCTCTCTGACTGAACGATTGATTGCCTTCTGCAATATTCTCACAAGTATCTTCTGACACAGAAGTCTGCCTCTGCCACACAGCCTGCCTGAAATCTGCAGCTGTACACATGCTGGTCTATCACTGCAAAAGAGGGGGGTGCAAGTGGGGATGCAGGGATGACTGAGCCCACAGCTGCTCAAAAGTCAGAATGACCAGGTAATGAACTTTTTTTGAAGTCGCCATTCCAGAGGCCATTCTTGGATAAATGGCAAAAAACCTGCATTGAAGGGGGAGCTGGATAAGGGGAACATTTGTTCCCCCTCCCCCCCCGCGCCCCCGCCTTTTCAGTTACTCAATCGGTATTAGCTGAAGCAGTTTTGTCTTAAGACCAGGCTGGAGAACTTCATATAGAGATGTTCCCACCATCTGAACAACTCACCATCCCACAGATTTTTTGTGCATGGAAATTAGGGCCCAGAAAAAGAGGATGCAAGCCCAGAAAATGCCAGTTAACCTAAGCCAATGTCCTGGGTGGCTGAAGCAATCAATAGGCACTAAAGGCAGAGGAAAGCTCCTTTGCCCTGCCACACGGCAGAGAGTCAACACCCAGTAGCCTGCAGGCTGTAAATCCATACCCTCCCTTTGCTTGTGCAGTAACTTCCTCACAGCAAACAGTATCTCTGCATTTACCAGGTAAAATATTAATGCTAAAATGATTAAGCGATTGTCTTCCGACTGTGCAGGGAGAGCAGCACAACACGTTTCAAACAAAGAAACTCAGCTTTAACTGTGTATGAGAAAATAAATTCAAAGTAAGTAACTTTCAGATAAGAACAGCAGAAGAGAGATGTTGATGGTGCAACAGGCTGATAGCAGAACCTGGGGACAGCCAACGCGAGCAGGGAGAATTATTTGGGATCTAATCAGCAAGACAGATGCACGCTTTGGAGTGCAATTGTTTATGCCAACCCTGTACAAAATTTGAGTTTTTTTAAAAAAAAGAATCCACCACCAAACACTAGAGTAAAAATGGTACATAGGGGATGTTGTGTTTGAAATTAGCTCTAATTCTGTTTCACGCTCTTGCTGTCTTGCATGTCTTTTCTTTGAACATGATAACCCACAGCCCTGGCATATTTACTACATATAGAAGTAAAATAAACAAAGGTAAAGGAATTTTCTAATGAAAACAGCAGAAATGCTTTTCAGGTCAGCTGCTGTTTTCAAATATAAACCACAAAGGACATCAAAAGAGAAAAAACCACCTTGTAGGCAATGCTTTATCTGGTATTTCCTACAGAAGTTGCAGGCTCCCTAGATATTGAAGATACCTTTTATTTTAAAGGCAAACAAATTCTTTTAAATGTAACTGAACTGTAAATATTTATTAGGCCTCTTTTCCATTTGGTTCTCTGAATAAGAATGCTCCCATACCAGTATTTCCTCTGAAATTTCAAGCCAGCAAACCCAACTAAAAATCAAATGTGATAATTGTGGAAGTAGTCACAATTTTTTTTTAAAACCTTCCACCCCTGCCTTCAACCATCAGCATTTTGCCTAGTTTCAAACCACAGTGCTTGGGCCAGGCTGAAGGTAAGAGATGCCTTAAGAGCAGGGAACGCCACCAGCCTTGGCCTGTCCACCTTGTGTCAGGCAAAGCTGACAGTGAGCCTGCTTTGGCTTAAGCTTAAATTTCTCAGAGGAAAAAGCAGAAGACCAGACGAAGCACTGAAAAAATCTCTCAGTCACGTTAGGGACGATGTTTTGACAAATGACCAAGCAAATTCAACCACCTGATCCGACCACTGATGGGGAAAAAATAAAAAGTAACAGGCTTGTTTGCACAAAGAAATAATCTGACTTGGGTTTCTTGGGCAGCTTGGCAGCCAATGCAACCTCCTCAGCTAGTCACCCTGTCTTTCTGGGTGCTGAAATTATATGGGTGCCGAATAGTTCTTTACAGGTACTATAAAACTAGTCTTTTTTCACCCCTCCTATCCTCCAGCTACCAATGCTCACTGAGATTACCTTCCAGTTGGGTATTTTTTCCCCTGATCAAGATACTACTGGCATACTATTAGAGCAAATGAATAAAACCCTGCAATATTGTTCACATGCACACAAAGAGCAGCCTGTGGTATTTTATCCTGTCACACAGTAAATACTGGGATGGATTGAAATACTTCTGTGGCTTGTTAGTTCTGTGTCTGAGCTCTCATTATCCAACACCAAAGAGCTGCTGAAAGTCTGAGGCTGAACAAGGTACACAAACACAGCTATGCTAATCAGTGTCCTTCACAGAACAGATAAGACTCTCTTCATTGGGATTTGCATCACCAGGCTTTTCTCCACATTTGCTGATGGTTAAGACATATGTGGTCAGTCACTGGTGTTCAGCAGACACGTGGTCCTTCAGTGAGCCACAGTAACTCAGCAGCATGTGTCTGAACTTTAGATATTACTAGGCAACGCTTGTCAGCAGCAGCACCACCTGATTTGCTCCTCAGGTCTCTTACCAGATACTGAAGTCGCTGGCGTTCGGTCTCTGGAGTGAATTCTGAAGACATAGGAATGACTTCGCCATTTCGGATTATTATAGCCCTGTAATAGTAATAAAACATCATCAGTACAGGAAAAAACCCCACGTAAAAACTACCCAGAAAACCACAGGGTACAGTCACTTTTATTCTCTTCAGAGTCACAGTAAAATAAAGCCATTTCTTTTCCACTGAAGTTGTCAGCAGAACAGGATAATAATTCCTACCCTACATCCTTTAGGCTGGATAACAAAGTGTATTTGTATATGCCAAGTTCATTTCACAGCTCACAAAAACATCCAAGAACAAAGGCAAGAGTTATTTCAGTTGATGTCTACAGGGTATCCTTATTAAGTGAAACGCAGACACCCAGAGGAGGTGCCGCAGAATCACTGATTGTAGAACAACTCTTTGCAGGTTTTAATCCCAGTTGTGGCTGACACTGTCTAAACTACTGGCTTCAAATGACTCATGCAAGCACTTTCCAGTTATTGATTGGTCATATGTCATGTCAGAAACATTTCTACTCCAGCAGCAAATGGAAATGGCAAAGCAAATCCTGTTTAACGCAAGTTTAACTAGTTACCTGCTGGAAGATGACAGGTAATGGAATGACTACAGATCAGCCAGGAGGTTTCACATAAGCTTCTGCAAACGGCAGAGAGGAAATTCTCTCAAACACCTGCCTGTTGCCTCTTAATCTGCTGCACTGCACACGAACCACAGCCTGATTCTTCCCTGGCATAATGCAACAGAGTCACAAGATGGAAAAACTTCCTCATTATTCCTACTGCATTTTGCGGTCACGTATTCACTCCAGAACTGCATTCGTTTATCTTCCCAGCAGCTCTGTAAGCACAGTAACGCCTGGCTTGGTGCTTCTGAAGAGCTGGATGAGCTACATGTCGACCCAAAGATTTTAATGCCTGTTTTGGAGCTGATTCTCAACCACCAGTAGATTAACTCGGTATTTGGATAGTCACAGTGTACCAGCTCTCCTCTTAAGGTTGCATGGAATTTGGAGTAGATAAAACAACTGTCACTTGGATTCCAGTTTCTTTGTATTTTAAATGGTCTCCTTTCCATCATGTTTCATCCTGTTGATGTGATATTTATGTGCTAGCCTACTTCTCTTGATAAGTTGATCAATGTGCTAGCATTGCTTCTATGCCAGGTGTTCTGATGGCACCACAAGCAACCACCAAACACAGCAGGTACATGAAGACTGGAACTTAACCTCTAAATTAAAACAGCACAAGCATCTTGATAAAAACAGACTGGGTACAAAGCAGCTTTGTATAATCGGTGGCACTGGACAACCTTTTCCAAGCCTTCTGGATATCCTGATCTGAATGATCATCTATTATTGCTAGCATGCAAAGGGAAGGAGCATTATCAAAGAGGACAGGAACTGTTCACATTTGAGAACCATGTGGCAAACAACTGGCTGGTACAGGCCAGTGCTACAGTGGGAGATGGTGGAAAAGGCTCGAGTGACAAGGAGAAAACAGCTCTGCTTTGGCAGACAACAAATTTACTGCTCCTGGACTTCCAGCTCTCCCTTGCAAATAAACCCATGCAGAAAGTAGAGGTGGCAAGAGTACAACCTTCCTACTGAAAGCTCCCACTGGTCCTCCAGTGCTATAATTAAAAATAATACTGTGTACTTGAAACAAGACAGACATGGTGGTTGTAACTCATTAATTTCTTAAGAGAAGGTGGTGCAGAATTTTGGATGGCATTTTTCCCCCCTTTATGGGATAGGAATACATTACAGGCTTACAAAAATGCCGCTCCAATTAAAAACAAAAATTTGCTGAAAATTCTTATTTTGCATTTCTGAGACAGTCACATAAAAAAATGACTTAAGAACTTCATGACCATTTTTCTATACACCTTTGCTTTTATTTCTGCAGTTCCCAAGGTATTCAGCTTTGAACCAGACTCATTTACTCAAAGACAGGGGACAGCTTTTATAAGCTTTTCACATGTAATTTGACTCACTTGGGTGGACCTCCATTAAAGGAGACCCAGGGTTTAGCACAGAGTAAGTACTCTGGCAACAGTCTAGACCAGACTGATCAAAGGAGCTGATCAGACACTAACCAAATTTTACACACTAGTTTTAAGAGTCATAAGGGATCTACGGATCCTGTGCTTGTCTGAAAGAGCTTGTATAAAAAAACCCTACACATTGATGTAACTGCTAGCACGTAAGGCTAATTTCCTAATTATCCTTTGCTTCCCCCTTTAATCACCATTTCACAGGAAATCCATATTTTAGAGACCCCCTCAGACTAGTCTGGTGTTCACCTTTTTCTTTGTGCACTCTGACATATTTCCTATATCCATTGATAGCTATCATTCTCACTCCTACGGGTAGAATTGGGCCCTGAGGGGCTCACATCATACAAAAAAGCAATTCAGAGGCGAGTGGGTCAACCTTTCATGGCTCAACTTATTTTCACTCGAAATTGCAGCCACCTGGGAAGAAAGCACAACCCAGCAGAAAACTAGTAATCGGGAGGAGGGGAATTAGAGCAATGCTGTTGATACCTGATGGAACAGAACCTTAGTTTTATGTTTTTCATTAATGTTTTCAGCAGTTGGACTTTACTCAATTTGAAAGTTACAGCTGCTCAGAAGCGTCAAACGATTTGATCCGTGGAATGAGACGGCTCTAGATATGAGTAATGGGAGGGATGCAGACATACATATACAGGTCACTAGTCTGAATTCAACTCTGGTGGGCTCATTATCCTCTTACCAGGCTCTTTACCTTTCCGCACCAGCTGCTTAGCAATTTCATAACCGCAAAGGGTATTTCTGACAGCCTAAGTGACAAAACCGGAGACATTTGTCCGTCTCACTGGAGAGGTTGGGTGCGAAAGCCTGGCCTGGGAGCCACCCTGCTTGCTGGGATTTTCCCCTGTGATTGAAGAGATGACGGATCAGGCCCTAATTGGATTTGGAAACTGAACTGCCCTTCGCATGACCTCGCAGTGACAAGAGCTGCCAAGCACCGAGTGAAGGCTTTTCCCACCAAGCAACCTCCAGAGCCCTGCATTCAATAGCCCAAAGTCAATAACTGCTAACGGGGAAGGAGCCCGGCTGACGCGGCAGCCACAAACAGTCCAGCAACTGCTTTTAGACACCCACTCCGTACAGTCCTGCAGGACAATTAATTTTGACTTTACGCTTCCTAATGGACTAACAAGCAACAGTGCATTATGTGAGGTTACTGCTGGTACCATGCATGAAAGATGTATCTACGTGATGGAATACAGCTCTCAAAGCATTTAGCTCCCCACGCATTTTGGAAATATGAATGTATTATTTTATCCCAGAATACAGCTGTCCTATTAAAACTGTCAGAAACAGCTACATAGGAAGCAAGAACTCAAAGACATGCAGTGCCCGGAGAACATCTGATTCTGCCATGTTTAATAGTGACATTTTAATTTCAGCTACAGTGGTGAAGCACATTATAGCAGAGCCACAGGGCAAGCCTGCCAAAGGCAGCTGTGCGATTCTTGTTTGCAGGGGACAAATATGTCAATGTTAACCAAATATTCTCTGATGACAAGTTTTCTTCAGACCCATACCACTCATTAGCTTATATCACCAATGAAGTAGTAATTAAAGCAAAAGTTTTTTCTGGGAGGATAGAAAATTGGCAGTTGCAGATCTGCAGCGCCTTGGTGCATTGCCCTCCAAGCTCCATGGCTCTGATGGCCCCTCCACACAGCATCAGCCTCAGTGAGCAGACGAATGGCAGAAACTATTCTGATGTCTTGAGGACACTAAGAGGCCATTAAGTCACTTATTTCGATCCCTACTAAAAACAAGCTATAGATTTCCCCAAGTCCTCTCCCCTCTTTTGAGCCCAGCTAGCTAACTCTCCACCCACACAAACTACAGGATTGTATTTGCTGTTGGTTTTCACACTGCCCAAGAAAGTATGTTCACTAATCCAGACCTGATAAATATTCAAAGAAGAGAGGAATATACTGGAGAGAAAAGCCCCCAAAGTACAGCTGAGCAGCCTAAAATGGAAGAAACAAGAATCTGATTTTTTATCTTTCTCCTGGCCACTTCCCCGAGTTTTTTCTGATCCAGAGAAGCCATGCCCTGAACAACCGAGCATGGAGCAAGAGACATGCCAGCGCCTCGGCGCGCAAGGCGGGACTGGCAGTCACAGCAAATCCTGCAGCAGGCTACGTCCGCTCAGTCACACGCAGGTGGAAAAGAAACACCCAGAGCTTTAAAGGCTGCATGTAAACCTACAGAAAATACTACCTTTATCTTTTGGATTGACATAACTGCACAGTCTATGATGATCAGGTGAATTCACACAGAACATTAGGTATATGATTATTCCCTATATTCAGATTCCACACTTCAAGGCTGTATTTGGCACTTTAGCATATATCCCCCTCTAAAATCCATTACGAAGCAATACAAGGGTAAAAATCTGCCACTGAGCTGTACTGCTGCTGTCATACTCCACACGTAGCAACAACACTGGCTGAAGGAAAATATCAATATATCAGTGGCTTTTGCATTTTTTAATATAGATAAACCAGCCACCTCTCTCTCCTTGAATCAAGCAGGGGTTGCATTTTTTTCTTTTTTTTCTATCCCCTCCTCTTTTGTGGGGAACACAATCAGCTGAGAATTGCACAGCATCCTTTCCTAGTTTCTTGTGAGAAACAAACACAGGGAAACATACATTTTAGAGGAAGCTATTGTTGGTTACTCTCATTTAATCATACAGAGGAAGAAACACTTTAGTGAACAAGGTCAAAAGTGTAATTTCACTGCTGTCATGGGTCTATTGGGATTCTGGTTTTCAAAACAAAGAGCCATCTCCTACTGTTAGGAGTATTCAGAGGACACCCCGATTCTATTACACACTTTTTCAGCCAAAAATGATTTGAAACGCAACATTAAACTGCACACTTCTACAACAGAGGATAAAAATCTGGTAAAGGTGACAAAGAGAGACCGCTCAGAAAACCCTTTTTGACAGCACATATCAATTCCAAGCCACAGGGAGGATGTATCCATTTTGTCAGAAGGTGTTAAGCATTGTGGATTCTGGACGGATGAAGCAGAAGTGTCTGGCCTGTCTGAAGAGGTATTAGAAATGTGTCAATGGAAAAGAAAGAGGGATTAAAGTGACAGAAAGAATAAGGCAGGGTTTTATTACAGTCAAAGGGGATCCAAGCAGTAAATTTTAATTAGGTGTGTCACAAAATAGCTGAGAATAATAATAATTTTTTAAAAAAGGAGTAAATCCTAGAACTATGGAATCAGTCTGGAATATGCAAGAAACACCTTAATGCTTAGAATGCATATTCCAAGACTGAGGAAAAATGGGTGAGTTAAGTTTCCTACAAGTGGGAATTTCGCTGATGGAAATAAACATGACAGAAATTGAGACACCTGCTTCTGTTTTCTTTAATGGTCCTTTATAATTGTGGAAGTCTACAGAAGAGAAAAAGAACTGACTGATTTATAATCTAGTGGAGGGTGTACCTGCCCATGGCAAGGGGTTTGGAACTAGATGATCTTTGAGGTCCCTTCCAACCCAAACCAGTCTGTGACTCTATGAGTCTAAATGGGTACCTGTTTATCATGGTAACTAAACACATACATTTAAAGAAGCCAAGGAAGAGCAATGCTTATGTCTGGTGAGCTTCAAACTAGTTTTTATTGCTTTACCTTTACTTAATTGCTAAGAAGCGAAAGATGATGTGATTATATATAAAACAAAAATAAAACCACCCTTTCTCCCCTCTCTAAGTCAGGTACTGGAAGTTACAGCCGTGATAATTACTGATGACTTTTAATGCATTCAGCCCTGGCACCTCGGTTTCCCTTATTACAACTGGAATTACTCTCCCTTACACCCCCACAGACTCACTTCTCAATGTTTCTTTGGAAACCAGGTGAACAAACACCTCACTGCACTGTCAATAACCATGTAACTATAGTGCAAAGCCTTTAAATGATTTCTTTAATGTTATGAATTAAGGCAGGCTGGGGATAGTGAAACAAACAATTACATTAATGTTTAGCTAGCATTAAGACAGGCCCCGGTGATGACATATCTATCACTATAAAATTCAAGAGGTGAAAACAGCAAACTTGAGCAACACCAATGGAAAAAAAACCCAGGCCTCCCACCCGTAATACCCAAGACACGTTTCAAAAATGCCCCAACTCCTACACAGCATCACAACCAAGAAGAAAACAAGCAACAAAGTGGGGAGGCTCTAAGGCCAATGAAAATTGCCTCTGTCCTCCTTTTCCATCTACTGTGACTCGGTAGTCCTGCCACCCTCTTTTTTTCCATGCTTTCCGGCACAAACCTTAGGCTGCCTATGGAAATACTGTGACAGAATAGAAACACTGGGTTGTATTTCTTTCAGCTGACCAAAGCTAACATGAAGAGGGAACGCACTCTCCCTGCTCGTGGCTCTTCCTGCGACAATGCAGCCTCATCCTGCATGCCGTGGTTAACGCAGCTGCTCAGACACATTCATTCACTCATCACTTGGGGGAATTTCAGCTCCCTCAAGCCAATAAAAGGTGCAAGAACTCGCCTTGGTGAAGTATTGCACACAAGTTAGGATAAAGCAATTTCCTACAGGACCAGCTTCTGCACTCCCTGCAGGAATGATAAAGAACCCTCCTGGATTTCTGCTAAGGTCTTTTGCAGACTGCCAGCCACCCCAGTTGCTCTGAGGGTTAACATCGCAGCAGCACAACCTCTGCACGTAGCCCTGGTCCAGCAGGACTTCAATCCTGGGTTTTCCCACGTTTTTTCATTCCAGGGCCTTTTCCCATGTCTTCAACACCAGCGTAGAGCTAGGTGTGCTACATTGCTCCTGTGGCCAAATGAGAACCTCCTCCTGCCTCTGAAAAGAGCTGGTGAAAGAAATTACAAAATCCAGTCCCTGCAAGAAACCTGAAGGTTGTCTTTCAGAGGCACCGACAAGCACACAAGCTGCTCCTGTGCACACACATGTAGAGCTTTATGTCACTTTGAGTTACCCAGCTCATTCATATTTACATTTCTAATGCTTATTTAGTGATTCCTGCGGAGAAGGGCTCTGGACATAATGAGGCTGCTGGTATACTCTAAAGCCACTATTCTGGTGGTCTGTTTTTACTAAATTAATTGTATTATTTTTAATAAAAGATCACAAATAGGCAAGTAGAAGCGGTTTCTCAAAGCAAAATAATATTCATAGATTTCCACAGAAGGGCTTATTTCTCATCTACACTCACACCTGATCCAGTCAGCATCCTCCTTACTGCCACCAAAAATAATAATGATTGGAATTTTTAGGTATGATCTCACTTTCCATCCCATGTACTCAACTAACCACTTAGTAAGCAGCAGTTAAAGGGATCCTCCACTCCCGGCAGCCTCTCTGTGCCCTACATATTGCATCCAATGGTGAGAAGCATGTGGCTGTCACCAACACCGTTAACTAAATTACTTCAGTTGTTTCTGTATCACTACTCACTTTACAGTTTTAAATTAAATACAATACTGAACTTCCAGGTTGTCCACAGAGGACACAGCTTGGAGAAGATGCATTGCCCAGACATTTTTGACCCTGGGAGCTGCATGCTTGAAGTTCTCAGTGACTCTCTGTCGAGCTGCAGCGCCATCCCCATGGGTCTCTCCCACAAATTCCCTGCCCTAGTTTAGGTCCTCAAGTGTATAACTTGTCTGATGCAATCTAAGCATGGAGTTATTATTAGCAGTTGGCTTTTAACAACGTTTAATTTTAGGGCTAATTAAATATTTTTTATACTCCCACCCCATCACTAATGGGATTGCACTGGCCATCTCTATGCAATTTTTTGTTTGTTTAATCAGGAAAGTAGCTTTTGCTACTGAATCAGCGGTGAGTTTGTATGTTTACCTATACACTTCTAGTACTGTCTACTCTGGTTCCAGTAGCACTAAACCAAAAGCCAATGAACTAATATAAAATTCTCTGTAATTAATTGTGTGTACTTTCCTGTTGGTTTACATCTGAACTCTGATCTTTCAGAGAGGATTTCAGCTGGCAGCTAGGAAGCTATTACAAGCCAGTTTATAGTGAGTTTATAGTGACACTGCTAGCACACAAAAACTGCCCGCCATGGGTTCCAGCATCCTTAGGTTGGAGATTTGCTGCTCTCATGGGATTAATTTTGCCCGTGATGATTTCAGTGTACCCTTCATTTGAACACGGCCAAGTCCAGGGTTGCAATGATGAAACACCACCGCATTTTGGTATCATGGCTGAACAACATGCCAGCAATTACTCAGGCCATGCCAAGGAAACGAACAAAGAAGTGCAGTCACGTCTCTGTGGCCAGCTTTGAGCCTCAGGACTGGTATCTGTAGAATCAAACTCTTTCTCCCTGCTGTCCAGGATATCACATTCATCTCCAGGACGAGTTACTATGGCAACTAAACCTGGGCTTAGTGGATGAAGGCATCGCTGTGCAAGTCAGTGTTTATTCTGTCAGTAATATGGCTGGGATATGGCTGACCACGTAAGATGGAAAAAGCATGGGGTCCCCCCGCCCCATCTCACTCTTCAGTGTCTTACCATTGAGAAAGTTAGAATGAGTTTTAGCATCTAAAAGCATCATACCTGCTTTGATCTCAGCTTTTCTGCGTAACTCAGCGGCAGCTGCAGGATGCTGGAACAATCTGGACTGAGAGGCAAAAGCAGACTGAAAGCCATACTCCCTGTTCACTCCACATTAGTGAATTTTTACCCAAACCCTGCTTCATTCACCCATGCAGAAGCGACATGGAAAGCCCCTCACTAAAAGCACTAGGAACATGGCTCAAGTTGCTCCTGAAACAGAACAGCCTGGGCTGCCTGGCAAGTTCACTGAACTCAGAGGATGAGGAAAAAAAGCCAAACCAAACCTTTCCAACTCAGGAAGGACCACAGCAGACCTGAAACATTCAAACCAGGCTGTGGTGCTCTGCTCCCCTGGCCCTCCTTCTGTAGTATGTACAGGAGCTAGAGGCTCAAGGTGCCCAGCCTGCTTGGCGTGCCTTGGCCCTGGCCTTGTAACACCAGAATGACGAACCTGGAGGTCTGCGTAATGCACTGCACTGAGTGATCTGGATTCTGGCATACTGACTTATACCATGAGCTGTCTCTATTGGAGGTCACGGACTCTTTATGGATTAAAGTACTGGTAAAGAAAGTGATTAAAATTAGATTTTGACATCCTTTGCCCATTTTGCTGCAGACACTACGAGCTCTACAGGCTACACATACAACATACATAGATGTTATTACGACAGGAATTCTTCCTTGATCTGTGTTTATATTCACCAATAAAAACAGCAAGGGAATTTTTATTTGCTGTGGAAGCAACCAAGTTTTTTTTGTCTGGCTTGTTTGTTTGGGTTTCGGTGGTTTGAGTTTTTCCTTTTTCTCTTTTTTTTAAAGGCTGAAAACCTATGAGAATTAAAGTTAGGAGAAATCATCACCCCTGGAAACTAAAACAAATGAACTGTGGCTTTCCAATTTAATGAGATTACTTGAATAGCCAAAATTCCTCTCCTTCCTCATAATCGGGAACATCAGGACTTGATGGGTAGATGATGTCTGTATGTTTAGGACCAAAGACCTAATGTACCACTCATCAAAAATGAATACAGTAGTTTCAACACCTGCCAGATCACCATAGACATTGTTAAGGCATATGCTCTCCCAGGAAGAGCAAGAGTTTGGAGAAGAGGCAGGACATTTGTTTTGTCTTCAAAAGCCTATGAACATTTCCTGCCTAATTAATTATTTCTGCCAAGTCGGTGTTGGGCACGACGTGCCAGTACCATGGAACTGATCATCCCCTGTATCACTAGAAAACATTCTTCTGAATCACACGCTGGTAGGGGTTGGAAGAGACCTCTGGAGATCATCTAGTCCAACCCCTTGCTAAAGCAGTATCACCTACAGCAGGTTGCACAGGAAAGCATCCAGGTGGAATGTGAGTATCTCCAGAGGAGGACACTCCACAGCCTCTCTGGGCAGCCTGTTCCAGTGCTCTGTCAGCCTGAGAGTGAAGTGTTTCCTCATGTTGAGATGGAACTTCCTGTGCTCCAGTTTATGCCTGTTGCCCCTTGTCCTGTCACTGGCCATCACTGCCAGGAGTCTGGCCTCCTCCTGTTGACATGTGCCCTTTAGATATAAGCATTAATCAGATCTCCCCTCAGACTTCTGTTCTACAGGCTAAATAGCCCCAGCTCTCAGCCTTTCCTTAATGAGAGGGGCTCCAGTCCCCTTATCATCCTCCTAGTCCTCTGTTGGACTCTCTCCAGTAGTTCCTTGTCTTTATTGAACAGGGAAGCCCAGAACTGGAGGCAGATGTGGCCTCACCAGGGCAGAGTAGAGGGCAGGATGATCACCCTTGACCTACTGGTTGCTGTACTAAGTGCAACAACTTATTTCTGATACAACCCTTCTCATCCACACCTTAATGTGTTTCCTGATGTGCCTCCAAGAACTTTACCTATCACAAAATCCTGCAGTATCTGAGGTTGCTGCTATTCCTATCAATTTTGTGCTCATGCTTCTCCCTGGAATGAGGCCAGAAGAGGAGCAGAAGGGCATCCTGCAGGCCTCCAAGTCAGGCTTCCAAGCAATAGAAGCTGGAGAAGAGAGATGGGACTTGGACATATCTCCTGAATGTGACTAAGATGTCACACTCTTTTCCAACATTTTAAACTAAGCATGATCATACCTCTCCACTGCAGTCAGTGAAGGAGAATGTGCGTGGGAGAGACTCGCTTCATCTTGAATTCAGTCCCTCCTGACTACACAGGCTCCTAAGCAGACCTTAGGTTATCTGTTGCCTTGAAATGATCAAATGTTTATTATTTTCAAGAGGTCCCCTTGAAGAATTAATAATCTAAAACGGGGTGTACACACAGCTTGCCCAAAACACAGTCCTTAAGCGTTGTGTTTTCCTTTTGGGAGGCATCTTTTGAGGACTTTGGAGGAATTAGAACTGGAGAGGGCAAAGAGAAGCCACCACAGACTGCATGGTTCTGCAGGGTGAAGAGGCCCTGTGTGTGGTTCTGAGATTTGCAGCAATTTTTGTCCCATCTTTAGGAGGAGATGGGAAAAAGAACACTTTTCCAAATACTGCAGACTAGGAAAACTCAGTAACTGAATTAAGTCCTTCCTCTAGAGACCTCCCAGTACTAAGTACGAAGCACAGTTGTTGTTTATACAGACACAGCTGTAAGGAGACAGACGGCTTAGGCAGACCCTTAAGGAAAAAAGGAAGAATGTATCACATTTAGATTAGAAGATAGACATTTAAGAAAATCAGAAAATTAAAGGTACTTAAAAGTACTGTAAGCCAAAAACTGAACTAAGCTACCTCTGCAATAATAATATACCAGGAGGCTTTTTGGTTCCCATCCTTACACAGCGTTAGAGCTTCTGGCAAAAAAATCACCCTGCTGGACTGCCTGAAGGAAGAGTTCAGACACCGTGAACCACAAGAATGGGTCAGAATCATCAATTCTGACTTCTCAGAAATTCTATTTAAGCTAAAGTGCCAGTCAGAAGATACATGCCTGTTTTCAAGTCCCTCTCATTTACTTCATAAAAGTAAATTAATCCCCCAAATTTGACTTCCTAAGATGAGAACTATATGCGAGGAAAGGAGGTGACAAGCACCATGACACAGAAGAAAAGGAAGTACAAGTGAACTGAGATTCAATACAACCAGTAAATCTGGAAAGAACTGAAACAGTAAACAAAGTAGAACTCAATTTTCAATTCACTATTTTATTACACTGAGAGAAGCTGGTGTTATAAACACACTCTCCCACATCATGGCACCTGAAGCACCAATTAAGTTGTTTAACCTGCACCCAGATGGAAGCACCACAAAAGCATTCAGTCAACAAGCTCCTTTAACAATACTAAATGCCTTAGCACTAATTATGCATTTAGAGAAAGGAGGAGAAAAATCTACTCTGGACATGAGGATGTATGTTCAAGCATAGGGTGAATATGGCCCTGAGAGCATAAGCACAGGGAAGCAAAACCAAGGAAGCAAAAAGCTGGTAAAAAAAGCTGATGGAGTGTCCTATTTCAGCTGGTATAGAGTTAATTCTCTTCCCAGCAGCTCGTATAGTGCTGGGTTTTGGATTTAGGGTGAGAATAACATTGATATCACACTGATGTTTAGTTGTTGCTAAGCAGCGCTTACCATTAAGCCAAGGACTTTCCAGCTTCCCAGGCCCTGCCAGCAAGGAGGCACAAGCCTTCTGCAGGAAGGAGGGGGCACAAGAAGCTGGGAGGGGGCACAGCCAGGACAGCTGACCCCAAATGGCCAAAGGGATATTCCATACCGTACAATGTCATGCTCAGCATAAAGCCTGGCTGAGGTTATATATAAATTGGCTGGGGAGGGCTGTGGCTCAGGATCTAGCTGGGCATTGGTCAGTGGGTGGTGAGCCATTGTTCTGCACATCACTTGTTCTTCAATAATAGCAAGAACAATAATAATTCCTTTTCTGTTCTAATAAACTATTTTCATCTCAACACACAATTTTGTGTTTGGTTGGGGTTTTCTTTCCAATTCTTTCCCCCATACCACTGTGGGTGGAAAGTGAGTGAAGAGCTGTAGGGTTGTTTTAGCTGCCGGCTGGGTTAAACCACAACATGAAGTAAAAAAAAAGTCCAATCACAAAGTGATGAATCTAGTCTGTGAAGCCTCTGAAACATCAGAGTCTTCACTTTGATTCCATCTTCTGCCAATAAATCAAAAAACCCAAAAACTCATTTGCAGATTTAGTGGGTGTTTCAGGACCTATGCAAAAGCCAAATCAGCTTGTGGTGTTCTGCTTCTTGTACAGTGATAAAAGCACTGCTACCCTCCACAGCTCCAAGCACAGCACAAAATGGCAGTGCCTGCAGTCTCCAAGCAGCTCCTTAGCCAGACAACATGAAAGACAGAAGAACACTCCTGCCAAAGACAGTTAATATGATCATACTGCATTACAGTCACTGCAGCGATATCGGGCAAATGTTATGTTGCATGAGGCTATGTAATAATTGGGCAGTAACCAGTAAAAACATTAAGTCCCTGTTTTACTACTGCTCCACCACTAGCGATAAAACAACATCCTAATAAAGAGCATAAAACTAAGAAGAACTGAGATTAACAAGGTGTGTTATGGCAGTTTAGACGTAAAAGTCATTTTAGCAATATAAAATTGAACAACACTATTTACAAGAATGAGCAGAGAAGATTTACTATTCCTTCTTTTTAAAAAGCAGCTATTGTGAGAGCCTGGCCTAGTTACCATAGTGTGTGTGTCAAAATGGTAAGCAAAGCATAGGGGATCAATGCTCCCCAGAAAAGCACTACATATTTGATAGCTCACTACAGCACTATCAGTCCCTAATTAGATAACCTTGCATGGACAATACCAACCATTGAGAGGAAGGGAGGGAGAGAGAGAAACATTAGAAAAAGCTTTGGCCAATATTCAGACATTCATTTTGACTGTACAAGTAAGTATATTTATGGCAGAGTCCAAGAATGATCAGACAAGCCATTAGAGAATGAAAGCAGCTCCCTCCAAGTTGTTTTTATCAGGCTCTGAATACATCACCTCATTTTTAGTAGGGTTCTGGTATCATGTGCAGTTAACGTATAATTATTACAGAACTCTGATTGCATCGTTAGCAGAAGTTTAATTATATCATTGACATTAGTGATGCCATAACATCAAGCTCAATAATAGTTCATAACAAAACCTACAATTAGCACAATTTTTCCTCCCTTTTACACCAAGCAAAAGTGTTCAGCTTGGAGAAGCCTAATAGTCCATACAGAAGTGAGCTAGGGCTGAACCTGAAAGGATTGCTGGCTGGTAATTTAGTAATATGGTAATTAAAGTCTTTTCATGATGTAATTACACATCAACTACAAAAGGACAGCTGCTATACAATACTGCCAGGGTACGTGGCATGAAATGATTAGATTTGAGAAGCTTTGGTGGTTAAACTGAATACCACAGACATAAGTCTGAGGTATAGCTGGCACTGCATAGCACATTATTATTCAAGTCTCACACTTGGCGTTTCCTTGATCTCATTGTGATAGTAACAGTTTGTTGTGCATACCTTGGTCCTGTGGCAGCAGAAGCTGTTCAAAACCTACCTCTAAAACCTTCCACTGTTTTGAAGTTGCCTAGAATTAAACCTTCTGGGCAGCATCAGTACAAATGAGGTTTGAATGAACCCAAAATGTTTATTTGCCATTCCTGCAGCGTGAAGCCTCCTCTCACAGACTCCTGTCTGTGGGAAATGTAGCTTGATTTATTTGTGGGCTTTTTCCAGTGGGGTATCAGAGAGGGGAGAAGGAGAATGAGCATAGAGAAGAGGCACAAACAAGTGAGTTAAAGCTCTGCTGAGGAACAGAGGGTTTCACCATCTAGTTCCAGCAGTAACAAGATGAAGTCCCCTGCTTGGGTGAAAAAACAAACATCACCCTTCTCAAGAGGGGACATACATTTTTCAGCAGTTTTCTTACTGTATTTCTCACTGCCCTCATCTGTACCTGCACAAACTGCGAAGCTGACCACACAAGACATGAGACAGCAAAAAGGAACATATTTTTCCAACTAAGACAAATAAAACTTCTTGGCTACGTGACTGGGCTCTTAAAAAAAACAGGAATGCACTGTGCACCCTGGCAGTAGGCAGACAACCTCAAGAGCTACTTTTCTAGCCCTAAAATGTACTTTCAGTGATGTGGAACAACTTAAGATGTTTTGTAATAGCTCGGGTTTTTTTCCCCTGAAACACGGGAACTGGGGATTTGGTGGGAGAGAGACCCAGAGCCACTGATTTGCTATGCTTTCAAGATTTTTTTCTTGAGCTAGGAAAAATCTAAAAGGGGGTTTATTTGAAAGGGAAAGATTTTTGTGAATCCAGAGAATTTTCCTAAGCCCGAAGAAGGCTTCTGTGACATCCATTTGGAAGTGCAAAACCAAACTCCTTCGGATCTGTTACTGGAAGTCTGTTGCCTACAAGATGTGAGGAATGAATAGAAAAATTTGAATCTTGGTTCAAACAAGATCCAGCCTTGCCAATGGCTTATCTTTTAGTTCCTCCTCTTCCTCTTCTTCTGAAAAAATATTTTGAATGGGCTTAATGAAAATTCAAAGCCACTTGAAGACTTAGCATGTCTAACTACAGTGGACATTAGTGCCAGTACAAGATCACTGTCATCAAGAGGTTTTTTCCCATTGGGTGTCAGAGGCTGCAGCAGAACCAAGGTTGCTCTTGGGGCGCAGATGAAGAAACCTGGGGGAACTGGGAGCTGCCAGCTGCAGTCATTTAAGAACAAAGATCTCACCTTCTCAGAAGTAGCTCCTCCATGGCCAGTTTTACACAGCACGCTTTTAAGAAGTAATAAAGCAATTTAGCCAGCTCGATGGAAGAGACTCAACAGTACTTCAAGGGCAATAGCACAAGAAAACATGATCATTTCTGAGTTAATGGCAAGAGAGGTAGAATGGAATGCATTTAGTGGTTCTGATGATTGGATAGTGGTCTGCTCAATGATGTTCACAGCTACCCTCTGTGAGGATTCACTTTATATTTGGAGTGAAAAGGAAATAGAAATATGTCACTTGTCAAGAGGTAACAGCAAATTCAGCATCTTAAGAACAATGACCAACTTTACAAGAACAGGAAAGTTATGCACACAGGATTTATCTGACTTCCTATACAGTTTAAAGCAGCAAGATGCAATAAAAATGTTAAATTTAAACTACACAACTCTCTGCTTGAGTGCTGTCTCTGTTAATACATGAAAGTACACATTAAAAACGCAAACTCTGTGTGCACAAACCTCAAACACAAATGCACAGCATAGCAGCCTTCACCTAAAGACAGCACGATTCAGTTCACTTGCAGACTTTAATTACTCAGATGTTAACTAACAGAACACAACAGTAGTCCATAACATGTGGAGAACTATTGTCCCTGGCCTGTTTATGCAGAGCGCTGCCAAAAGAAACATCTGAAGGTCTGATGTCTCACAAGAACAGTCTCATTATCTCTCTCTGATGGTAGTACAAGCAGAGAGTGAGAGAGGGGGAAAGAATGCAAGGGAGCAATTTCCAGTATGCTCCTAACTTTAGCTAAATCAGAAGACAAAAAATAAAAGCTTCTCATCACAAGTCTTCAGGCATCAAATCTCAAAGCATAACAAAGCAACAAACTTCTGAACAACAACATTCAGTTCTGAGAAATGGACAAGTACACAAGCCGGAATGGGACAAAGTAAAAATCCAAACCTGTGATAGTCTTCCTCCTTTCCCTCCTCTCCTGTTGCACGAGTAGCAGCTACTTGCTTACAGACAACTGCCTTCAATTATATCAAAATCTGAGAGCCAAGTAGTCTTCCAAGACTAAGGCTGGTGACAAGGGCCACAGGACTTCCTACTGAACTAGTCCAGCCCTACCAGCTGTTCCAGATGCAGTCACCTTGGCACAACACACCTTTTGTGTTCAACACACAATTCTACTACACAGCCAACACCTCTTCTGTTTCAACGGCTCTTTAGCATCTTTCCACTTCTTTGCAACCATCGAGTCATTCAGAAACTGCTACCAGACTAGAAGTGTCATCAGCCTCCCTGACTGCAACCACCACTCAACGAGAGACTGGGAGCCTATGACTGCCATTTGCATTAATTTCCACGAGAACCATTAAGTGTCCAGCCAAGAAAGAGCGAATCCTCTTGTGATACTGTTTGCAACTAAGGAACTTGGTAACACCAGATCTGTGGAATTTGGGTTGAAGGAACAGTTGGGGAGACACAACACTTACTCACCTGCTATCACCAGCGTTTGCCACGTAAAGCTTCCCCAATAAATACACCACCACAAGGGCTGTGCAGCCACCAGAAATATTATACACGGTCCTCTCTCGTTCTATTTGCAAATCCTATGGGAAAAGAGAACAAGATTTATAAAAACAACATTGTGATTAATGTTTGGTTGATAATGTTCTGCTTTAACACCCCCCCCCCCAAAAAACAAGCCACCTTTGTTAAACTGCATGCCCCCACTGGATTTCTTTCCTGTTGCAGCTACGGCCACGTGGTCAGGGAGAAGAAGGGGAAGTTGAGGAGTACCTATTACTTATCATACAAAGATATTCGGGAAGAATCAGGACACAAGATTGTAAAACATCAGGCACCAAGAAACAAATGGCAGCTCTGAGGGATGCATGGGAATTTGCTACAGAAAAAGCACAGTGAAGGCAAAGATTAATGTAGCTTAACAACAGGTACCTGGTGGTATAATTGGAGGGTGCTTTACATAGACAGGATATAATTAATGAGACCTAGCTTGGATTTGAATAACTACCTGCTCTCCAAAAGGGACGCTGGATTGCAAAGTGCATACCTTTACCAGCTGCAACAAGACACACTTGTGCCACAAGGCTACAGGTAGATGCTTAACTTGTTAAGGGTGTGGGGAGAGGGCAGAACACCACTTACAGAATACTAGGCCTTCACAGACTTTCCAGGATGGACCACAGTATTTAACCCTGTGTCTCATCCCACTGTTTTCACGAGGTCCTGAAAAGATTTTATTTTTATGCATGTGCACAGGCCCAAGTTTAAGGGGGTATGCACCAACTGAATCTGAGTGTAGGAAGTATTATATGTAAAAAAAGACCTCCTGCTTAATAAAAATGGAAAACAGAAGTCACATCTGTCACCAACAATCAAGCAAGCCCAGAAATGAAAAAATACATAACTATATACAAACACACATACATATGTATGGGTATACATACATATGTTTTTGTGCATGTGTGTGTATATATATATATGTGTCTGTGTGTGTATATATAAAGTCCCCCCAAAAAGTTTGCAAACCATAAAGTACAAGAGTAAATGAGTTATTTTTCAGTACTCCATACATTTTAAACAAAAAAGCATATGTCAATTGATTCATTCTGCTGCATCAGTTTAATTTGGGGTAGTAACACAAGTTACAAATTACATCCCTCCTCTTGTGTCCAGAACCAAATCTAGTTTCAAACTGGTCTCTCCTTGTAACACTGGATTCAAACAGGAAGCATAACTTAGCAGTGCTATTGCAAGTACTGACAGATCTTTTCAGTTAAACCCTGCCTACTTGTATGTGTTTTTTATTATGAATATATTTGTTTGCCTCTGTGTGTGTATGCACATACACAGAGCTATACTTCAACCATTTTCATATTTGCACTGAGCAACATACAGTTCAAATTGTCCATGCCTTGGGGTACGGGATTTAGAGCTTTATTTTAGAGCTAAATTTATCTGAGGAAAAGCACCACAACAAATGCAAGCCAAGACAGCTGATATTTGATTGAAAATCTGCAGAGTTGGAGGAAGCCAGGGACCACACCATGTCCCCTACAAATTTCAGGGGCGGGAGGTGACTTGTGGTAGCCATGGGGATGCTCAGCAGTGCTCAGCCACTGTCCCGAGCAGGCCAGGCAGAGGTGTCTATCATAAATGACTCCTTGCTGTCCGGTGTACATTGGGCCCGAACCCATCTGTGCCATGAATAGAGCAAGAAACTGCAGCGCTGCCCAACAAGGCCATCCTCTGCTGCACCCAGGAACTGCACCCTGCTGCCAGAGAGACTTGGGGTTTTACAGCTGCCACAGCCCCAGCTCTCATACATGTGGCTTTCTTTTTCTTTTCTTTTTTTTTTTGGTGTGGAGGAGGCGAGGACAAGGACGAAAACACCTCCAAGCTAAAAATCGAGTCTCACGGAACCTTTGGTCACAGCCACGGGCCTGTTATAAATGCCACTTTATCTAATCTTGCCGTAGAGAAGCTGATTTTCCTCTCAATGGTTTCTATATATTTTTAAATTAAGCTGAAAAGAACAGTTCAAAGGAAGAAGACGTTTCTAACCCTCAAAATAATTTAAACTTACAAATACTACAGTGGATGTTCCAGACACTGCCAGAATTTTAAAAGACCTTCATCTCCTCAGTTCGGAGTATCCTCTAAGGGCTTCAAACAATGTACAATACCTCACCTGGTTTCAGCTCCGTCATATGAACACTCTGCAAGTGCTGGCATGCCTACATTAAAATTTATTTCTTTCAATAACCAGAATTCAGAAGCATGCATTATAGGAGAGAACAGGGATAATCCTTAGGGCCTCATTTTCAGAGTTTCCTTGACTTAAACTACATCTGTGTACTGGATTTTTTTTCAAGTCATTGCTGTTCATGGGCTTTTCCATTTAGATGTTCAGAACTTGAATTTACTATCATGACTTGTCAGAGTATATTCAGTGCCACATTTAATTTGCTATTACATACTTTGACAGTTGGGTTTTTGGTTTTCTTTTTTTTTGGGGGGTGTGTGGTTTGAGCAAAGAAGGTGGAGGTTTTCATACAGCTGAATATTTGGGCAGAAAAAACAAACCAAAATTAAATAAAGTCCACCACTTCCACTAACTCATTCTGATGTAGAGACACTGGCTTTTAATGAAATACTTTGTAATAGTGCTGCGGGGAAAGTAATGTAGCAGAAACAGGCAGAATCCCAGGACACCTCTGAAGTCTTTATGGGCATGAAGGGGGTCATTTCAGACAAAGTCTCAGCGTACACAAAGCTTTCTTCACTTTCCACCTGCAGAAAGATTTCAGAGTGAAATCCATACCACCCCTCCATACCCTTTTCTTTTTCCTTCTCTTTTTCGTAGCAACCTGCGTTCAGGGGAAGAGCTGTGCAACACTGGGCAGAACCAAAGGATGCATCTTCCAGACCAAAGGGCAGCATGTGCCACTCAGACACTGATAGGAAATAAATTAAGACACCCCAAAAAACAAAACAAACCCACCAAAAAAACCCCAAACAAACAAACATAAACATTTCTGTATTCTGTATCTTCCATTCAAAACACTCTCATTTCATGCCAAGGAAGCAGCTAGTTTGGTCTGTGCTCTGATGCCCACAAGGGTTGTCTCCCACCTGGTCACCCTGGGGTCCCCTCCCCGGGTGAGGGGGCGCAGCAGGGACGCAGCAAAGCCTGCAGAGGACACCCCGAAAACCGGCGATGAGGTAGGGTGGGGGAGCCAGGGGTCGCCTTCTTCAACAGTAACAGACCCTGCCCCAGGACATCAGTCAGCCCTGGGACAGCCCATCCCCGCCGTACCGACCGCTTCAGTCTCCTCAGCGCCCGCCTCGCCAAGGCTCGGGGCTTTCCAGAGCAAAAGCAGCCGTGACTCTAATTAACAATCTCTGCCAAAAAAAGGAGGAAGATGACGCGACGAAGCCATCACCACCTCTCTTGCCGGGAGGCACTGGACCCTCGGCGGCGGCTTGCTCGTGCCACCTCGTGGAGACCCTGCGGAGGGACTCCGCAGCCGCCTCACGCAGCCGCCTCACGCAGCCGCCTCACGCAGCCGCCTCACGCAGCCGCCTCACGCAGCCGCCTCACGCAGCCGCGCGCTGGCTTTCGAGGGGCGGAGAGCCCCACCATCCCCTTCCCCGCTTTCCCTTCCGCCTGTGTCCCATATTCCCGGTCCCGGCGACTGGCAATGCAGGGGCGCGGCAGCTACGCCCGACGCTACGTTTTTGGAAGCTCGGGACCTCGGAAACAGGGATAGGGACACACGTCATACTGCTACGTCGTTGTTACCGCAAGTTACCACACTGCAACAACTACGAAAGTAACTATTTTTCATCTATAGCCATTTTCTAGGTAGGGGCCTTTCCATCTTGTTCTGACAGAAGGCAGCTTCAACTCCCTACACATGCTTGCCTGCTCAGAAAAAAATAAAAATCCCGTTTCAGAAGGCATGAAGTCAAAATTAAGTCCTTAATCTGCTTTGCCTCTGTGAAACAAGCTTCATCAGCGTGCCTGTGCCCCTGCTTCTACCGCCTTATTTCTACTGGCTGTATAATCAGAGGCTTTGATTCAAAAGGAAAACCAGACAGCGTATTTTACTCTCTCAACGTTGTTCAAATTAAAATGGCACTGATTTTGCAACAGCACCTGCCTAGATTTCATCTGAGTCAGAAAATCTCAATAAAGAAAAATCACAATACAACCTACAAAAATCTCTACTTTCCTATAAATCATATGGATAAGTTCCATGCAATTTTTCCCCATCTGAAATTAAACACAGTTCAGTGGGGAATAGATGCTCTCTCCCCTTAATCTATCTTTAAAATGCAAACCACACCACACATATGTATACAAGGTTAAAAACAGGAATGGGATTACAGTTTGATGCTTCTATCCAGTACAGAAGAGCACTTGGAAGCATCCCTCCTGGTTCCGAGAGCTGAATCCGTAAATGCACATCTTAAAATTCAAGAGATGGAGATGAGAGGATTTGGTTTATGATACCTTCAGAATGTGAGCTTAATGACTTCCACCTATCTGGAGTAACTGTGATCACTGATAATTACTGACCTACAATCCTGCAGTTAAAGAAAACAGAAATGGTATGAAAAATGCTCCCGAGAAAAGGGGACAAACCCCATCATTAGACAAACTGGTCAGGTTGAACTGTTTAAAAAAAAAAAACAACACCAAAACAACAAAAAAACCCACACCAAAGTAAAAAAAAAACCCCAAAAAAGAGTATCTCTCTCTGCCCAGCATTTTCACCAGGTTCAAAGGGCTTCTTTGCAGCGGTGGGTGGTTCAGGAAACACCACCAAGAAGTCTGCTCAAGTGTCCAGGAAACGTGAGCTTTCACCAACTGCCAGGTAACATGATGCTGGCACAAACCCTCATACATTATGCACATCTCAACTATGCTGACCTAACTCAACAGCAGCCATGACGTTCCTGTACAAAATAGGGCTGAATAAACAATGTGCTGTGGAAGAGGTCGCAAATCTACGCTACTAGGAGTATAAGCTAACAGGAAGTTAGAGGGTGGAAGATTAATCACTGCAAGCACAGACAGACTCAGGAGTGTTGGTCTTATGAACCATTTCCATACACAGACAAAAGGAAACACTCTTTTACCTAAAACATAAGGTCAAGAGTCTCCCAAGAGCATAAAGAAGATAATTACACCTTCTTTTCTTAATCTGACCATTTCTATAAGGCTTCCTTGAATGTAAAGCCTGATGCTGAAATTATATTGCATTGTGGTAGGCACAGAGTCATTTATATAGCAAAGACAGAAAATGAACTTCAGTTCTCTGAAGAAAGGACAGTCCAGCATGATAACTGCTATTCAGAATTCAAAGTGAAGCACCACTTTGTTATAACAACAACAACAATGGTAGTCTCATTAGATGCATGCACTAAACAAAATTCACATGTATCAGGAAAAACAATGATTGAATACTTCTTTTGAGACAACAAATAGAACCTCTGGGAAACACTCATTAGTTCAAAAACCTTCTGCTCAAATAAAAGGCTTTCTTATAAACAACAACAAAAAATTAAAAGAAAAAAAACCCAAGATGAGTTCTCCTAAGACCCGATCTGTACTCACCGTCAGGCCAAGCCCCTGCTATCTGACAAGAATTGTTTTTAATAATGTGGAGAAGTGAAGGGGGAAGGCACAGAACAGACACATCAATTGCAAAAGAGAAAAAACAGCCTTCCATAGGGAAACTGATGGATATTCTGTTTCTGTAGGGTCATGATTTCCTCCCAGTTGTTCATGCTGTACACAAGTGGGTGACAGGAACATAATTAATGGCCCACTCACCCACACTGAACCTATCTCAGTCAAGAGCTCCCTCTCTACAGCCAGTACTGTGCTTTGTGAGCCACCATAACACTAACATGGGGTCACTGGACCAAGGATGCTGCCCTTCATCCATGGCCTTGATGGGACCTTTTAAGACCTGTTTATGTAGCTGTGGGCAACATGAACAAGGGTCTGTGGTGCCTGGAATGCCAAGAGCCTTTGGTGCTGCACCAGTAGGGCAATGAGACTTCTAAGCCTTATGGTAACAGCTAATGCTAAATCTGCTACCGTGAGGCAATGGCAAATTTTATATCTTAAAGAAAGAAAAGGAGCACCATGCTTTTAAGAGTCAACTAATCCCCAAATGTGGCTATGGTGCTGCCTGAGAGTTAAGGTGCAGTTCACGTAATATCCTGAATTTTGAAGGGACCCATAAGGATCATCAAGTCCAGCCCCTCCCTCCCAGGGATATATCAGGTAAGCTGTTGAGCCTCTCAAAATAATTCTGTCCACACTCAGAAGCAGGGGAGAAAAAAGTAAAAACAAAACAAAACAAAAGATAACCCCCTAAATGTTCATCTTCTACAGGCCAAGTGACTCATTACTGTTCGTAACAAGGACTTCAGAGCCCTGAGTCATACGTACCATTTCCTTGAACGCACTTTCTATGGCTCCCATAACCAGGCACTCATGTGGGATCTTCTTTTCAGTGAAGAATCGTGTCGGAGGGGTGCTGGGTGAGCCCGGGGCCCCCACGCCACCGCGCAGGGAGGCTGCCCGTGTCAGCGTCCTGCTGTTGGTGGCTGGGTTGTCAGGCTCTTCTCCCAAGCAGGTGGGGGGAAGGACGGCTGTGTTCCTCAGGATGTCCACAATCTCCTGCAGCTGATCCAGGATATGGTGTTGCAGCAGTTTGGAAGCGACCACAGCTGCCCCTGACCCAGCGTGTCCATCAAACAGGGACCAGTAGTACAAGTTGATCCCATCTGTGTCCTGGAAAAGCAGGAGGAGAAGAATGGGAAGGAAAAAAAGAGATGGTCAGCTTTAGTCACGAGTGACATGATGGAGCAGCTGGTGGCACAGGAGCAGCAGGTGAGACACAGGTAACCTTTCTGAAATGGAGAAACACCCACTGTGTTAATAGAGCTCGGCTAGGAGAGATGCTTAGTTTTTCCACACACATCCACCACTTCTTTTGTTTTTCCTTAACCCTCTTAAAAACAAGTAATCAATCTTTGAGGTCCCTTCCAACCCAAAACATTCTATGATTCTGTGATAAGAAAGGCTGAACTTGCAACCTTTCTTACCTTACAGCCATCACAGGATGCACTGACCAAGCACAGCTACCACTATGAGACTAAGTGTATGTATCTACTAATGACTGTGTAGATCAGAAGAAAGGCATTAAAAAAAAAATCACATAGTTGATAAATGATGGAGCTACCACCGTGAAGAGCAAAATTCTACATGAGACAGTACTTGATACTTCTGTGACAGACCTCTTTTTCACTAGGCATGAGATGAAGGACCTCAGTTTGAACTCTTAATAACAAGACATGATTCCCACTTCCATGACTAGTAAATAAGGTCCATCCATGCTGGCAGATGGGGGCAGCTCAGGCTTTCCCTGCCTGTGCCAGCCCAGGAACCGACAGAGTGCAAAGGTCCTAGAGGATGGCAGAAACTAGTAGGATGAGCTGCACTGCACCCATGTTAGCTTACACGTTCACTACCTAGTTTTCTCTAGTCCTCTGAAGAGTTTTCTTTACAGTAAAGAAGTTATGCACCCCCGATCAGAAGAGCTATGCAGGTGTTTGGGGATAGTTCTCAGCATAGTAGTGTACTTCTAGATCTTACATTTTAACTCAACTCCTAGCATACTGGTCAGCACAAACGCTCTCATACATACAGAGTACCTGAGAAAGGTAAATTCTGTAGTCCTCATTATTAAGGTGTATGTGGTCATGTTCTATATTTGTTCAGCTGTTACTGCTCAATAATGCGATTTCAAGCATTTTTCCCTTTCTGCCATCACAGTCTCCTCTGATAGGTTTATGTCAGCTTCACTATTGCTCTGATTTGAGAGGAAACTCTGTTTTTGTGGTGGGGTGCCCTATCACTCAGATAGGGCCCATTAACCCAGGGCTGGAGACAGACTAAGTTCCAGGCAGCACAAGCTCTGATCTGACTGAAAAATATGAAGAAGCTATACCCTAGATAACCTCAACTTTTCTAGGGAGAAATTCACCTAAAAATCCTCAGGGAAGCAGTTAAGGTGTAACAATGCTTATATTTGCACGATAACATATTTGGCAGCAGCATGTGGAATGAATCTTCCCAGTTTCTCCTTTCCCCTCCATTTCTTCTTCATCCTGTGCCTTCTCCCAGCTATGCTGAAACAACTGTTCCTGGGGCTGCCTTGCAAGTCAGATGTGGGTGGACTAATACAGATTTAGAAAGAAATCATTTTGCAAGGGACAGGAATCAGGCAACACTGTTGCAAAACACCTCAGACTAAGCAAACACAATCTGGATCTGCTGCAGTCAAAAAAACTTAAAAATCGTATCTTCATGTCACGTTGCCTGTGGTCTAATTTAGGAAGACAGACATGATTCGTTCCAGTCACCCGAGAACACTGCTGTCCCACACAACAGATCAGCATATAGTCTAGGCACCACCTGAATCCCATCAGCTCATGCCTGGAGCACTGCTTACTCCAAACTTATGGACAGGGCTGCAAACTGCAGCTCCGTTTTCTTTCTGCTGTTCCAGCTGCTCCACAAAGTGCCACCACTGGCCAAAGGACAGGGCAGACAGGGTGCTGTTTGCAGGTGCAAAAGACATCTTTCATGGTTGCCCTGAGCTCCAAAATCCGAATGCTAATGCAAAATGTCTCTTTTAGCAACATGCAAACAGACCATCACACAAGTTCATGCTGTTCAAAGGGCAGCTCGTTGCTGAATGAGTATTGTAACATTGTTGAAAAGCACATTTAAAAACCTTGATTATAAAAATTACATAAAAGTCTGTTTTTGTTAGCTTATAGCATAGCTTCTGTAGTAAAGTTCAAGCATATTCTTAACCTGTGCATTAGCAGTATAGTCATCTGTATGGCAGAGACTTCCTCCAAGAGAGGGGAAAAAAAAAAAAATAAAAAATCAGTGAGTGTTGTGCCCTTTTCATTACCAAAATGCTGAGAAAAGGAAATATTGGACTACAGTACTCATGTCCTGGTTTTTCAGCTAGGATAGAGTTAGTTTTAATTCTATCATGTCATCATGCTCAGTATATAAGGCAGCTGGTTGGGGAGACAGGGTCTGGGCAGTGAGCAAATTGCACTGTGTATCACCCACTTTATATGTTCTTTTATTACTATCATCTTGGTTCTTTTCCTCTTCCTTTGCTCTCCTAGTAAACTGTCCTTATTCCAGTCACGAGTTTTCTTCCAATTCTCCGCCCCATCCCACGGGGGCAGGGGTGGTGTGTAGGGGAAAAAGGAGTGAGCGAGTATCTGTATGGTGCTTAGCTGCCGGCTGGGACTAAACCACAAGAAGTGGATTACTTTCTGTGATAAGGATCATACAGAATACATCCTGTAAAGGTGGAAAACCCAACAACTGCAGACATTTCCGAATGCAGGTCCTTAGCCAGTCCCACCCACTTAGTCTGGTAAACTCACCAAAAACCTGTTGTGAAATTTCACCCCTCGAAGGCATGACAGGCAGTTGGCACTGCCTTGCTCTGGGATCAGAATCCCTCTTAAGTTCACACAACAGTTTGGCTGCAACATTCTGCTTAAGCTATTTTTAACAGATAACAGAATTACCAACTTAAAAACCTGTTTGTAAAAATAGATTACTGTTCATTGAAAACACAAAGTTTCTCTGCCAACTGAAACAAGAATCCTCCAGTGGAAGCATTTCAGCAGAACACTGGAACCCGTTTATTCAAAATGGCAACACCGTGCCTCCTGGGAGCTGTAGATCAAACTACTACCACTCCCATTCTTCTCACAGGGGTTGGCTCCCTGGCCAAAATCCACTTCATGATGCACCATGGAGAAATGCTTTCAAGGTTATGTCACTCAAATGGTGCTACTCCTTTGGAGATGTGCTGCTGTTGGGGAAAAAACAAAGTCATTACACCTCTGATTGAAATGGAAGTTTCCCTTTCACCAAGAGGAAGAAGATACTTTGTCATAGTTTTCCCCAGGCCTCCAAACTGTAACAGAAACTAACAAGAACAAGTTTAAACCCCCACACATGCACTCATTTTCTTAAGTTTTCCAAAGGAAGTCCCCAAAGTCTGTATAGAGTTTTGCAGATGATAAAGGAGAACAGTTATTAACACACTTCACTCTCCTCAATATGAGCACAACACTGGGTATGTCCTACACTGAACAAGCCTCTTGTGAACATGGTAGTCAAATAAGGTGCCATCAGAGACCGGGAAGCTTTAAAACACACCTGAACAATAGCCCAGGACAAAAACGTGAAACTGAAACTTTACCACTTATTTCCTCAAAGCCAGTGGGCAGAACAGATCAGGACTAAGAAGCTCCTGGGGGCCTGAGCTGTATTCTCAGGCTGTCACTGGCATGAACATGGCATGCCCACATGAGCTAGGGATGGTTCTTCTGGAGTTCCCCGATCTTGTCCCTCTTGGGCTACTAATTCTACAGGAGGGTGTTGCTGCCAGTTTAGCTAAATTCAGACATCTACAATGCATACCTCCAAGGTAGTTCTCTAAACTGCCCTTAAAGTCGGTAGAGGGGGAAAAAAACCCAGCCCTGCACTTTCAGATTGTGCTCACCTCGTTCCACAGTACATTTATTTCTCCCTATCAACTGGAGTAGTACCCTAGTTAACTAACAGGTCTGCATTATAAGCATATACAGTCAGGGGAGATGACTGCTACAACACTGCTCTTATACATATGTTCTGTCTAAGGTGGTCTAGTGCCTTAACTTCAGATGGGATCTGCGGGCATAGCTGTAACCTAAGTATTAGTCTCAAAAGACTTCTATGTATTCCTACAAAGCTTCATTCACCGTTGAACTAGCAAAGAGTGTATAACCACAAATAACCTGTCAAATAAGCTGTATAAAAAAGAAACAAACTCCTTTCCCTCACCCTGAGAATAAACCCAGCTGCTCTCCTGAAATGAATTAATTCTCCAAAACCATATTAATGTGATGAGAATTAAACACATGGTGCAATTAAAATAGAGATGCAGAGAACAAACAAGGCCCAGCAGAGGAGACAAAAGCACAAAAACGTCCTTGCTTTCCTCCCCCAGCTAAGACCACCTCCATAGCCAACAAGTGATTACCTGTTTTGGTGTGCATATGCATAGCTGTTCTCTATCTTTCACATGTGTGAGCTTGAACCTCTTCCCAGAAGCACTGATACTCTGCAAACTCTGGGAGAACAAGACTTCTATCTACTAGCTCTAGTGGTACATGAAGACCAAACAGATCCTTCACTGCACTGACCTTACAATTTATTTCCAGTATGTACTAGCAAATTTAATAAGCTTCAGGCTCCTCAACTGCTGACCTAGCTTTCAGGAAGGTTCATCAGCCTCCTGGGTTTTGTAATTGTAAAATATAATTAAGACATGAAAAGTTTTGAGTCAAGCAATAGATGAGAAATCATGAAAGAAAATGCATATATATGCCTTATTGGAGATCAGTTATAGAAGAAAAAAAATGGTTAGCCTTAGCAATATATTATTAAAATTAGGTTTCAGGAAGAAATTCTTTACTGTGAGGATGGTGGGACAACTGGCACAGGCTGCCCAGAGAAGCTGTGGCTGCCCCCTCCCTGGCAGTGTTCAAGGCCAGCTTGGATGGGGCTTTGGGCAACCTGGTCTAGTGGAGGGTGTCCCTAGCTAGTTGGTCTTTGAGGTTCTGTCCAACTCAAACCAGTCTGTGATTCTGTGATACAGCAATGAATTTGACAATTTTTTCAGGTAAGCTAGACAGTGGTTCTACACTAAAAACCTTCACTTTTTAAAAAATTAAGCTAATTCTAAACAGGAAAATAAATCATGTTGTCACTCAAGATTTATTCTGAAAACTACAACCTACCTGCGGTATTACTGTTCCAAGTATGAACTATACTCACAATATGCATTACAGCACATCTTTATTTCCCCAAATTTTAAGTGAGTGAGCAATCACTACCCCAACCTCAGCAAAAAGCCTCCACACGTTACTACTGATGTGTTCATCTACCTGTGGTAGGAAACCAGCCTTATGTCACACAAAACAAACACTCCATCCCATCTTTGTGGCAAAGACAACTGCAGAAACAGTAAATACATGTTATTGTCATTGGAATATGATGATATATCACATTAAGCCCTGCAACCTGTCACTATGACAATATTCTGGCATAGGATTCCCATTTCACTCACTGATGGTCTTCAGTATTCACCAAAGTACACTGTAGTTAAAGGCATTTAAAAATAGTGCCAGTGAAAAAGCTGCGAAATTCCAAGTGAATGCTCCCCAATGGGAACAGAAAGCAAGTACAATTAATCAAGCAGCAAGCGAAAAGCAAGAAAGGGGAGACATTTAATTTAGGGTTGAACTTGCAGAATCTTTCCTTTCGCTGCTCTGCTCAGTTTATCACCCACTCTTTAAATGAGGAAAACCATATTTATGCTATTTAAGGGGTTTCCTCAGACTTTTGTGTGTGGCAGGGCTAAAGAAATGTTCACTTCCCTATCTCCTTGCTTCTTCCCATCACCACCTCCTGCCCACCCCGGAAGCTCTTAATTGTCAAGGCCATGACAGCAAAACCTAACCCATGGCTCTCTGTCAAAGCACAGGGCTGCATCAATGATGTTGTAGCATTACAGAATCAGAGTGTTAGGAGTTGGAAGGCACCTTGAAAGACCATCTAGTCCAACCCCCCTGCCAGAGCAGGATCACCTAGACTCAGTCACACAGCAACGCATCCAGGTGGGTTTTGAATGTCTCCAGAGCAGGAGACTCCACAACCTCTCTGGGCAGCCTGTGCCAGTGCTCTGTCACCCTCACAGTGAAAAAGTTCCTCCTTACATTCACATGGAACTTCCTATGCTCCAGCTTGCACCTGTTGCCCCATGTCCTATCACTGGCCATCACTGAGAAGAGCCTGGCTCCATCCTCCTGACTCTCGCCCTTTACATACTTCTAAACATTAATAAGGTCACCCCTCAGCTTCCTCTTCTCCAAGCTAAACAGTCCCAGCTCCCTCAGCCTCTGCACAAACTTACATTAAACTACAATAACCACAACCTGAGGTGCAGCTGCCATTTAAGTTTCACAAACTCCCAGAAAGCAGGGTAAAAAAGACAGTGCATGGCCTTCTCAGAGATTCTGTGGAAAAAAAGAAAAATCTGAGTATGATGAGATGGACTCTTAAATCAAGAGAAAGTTTAAGTTCCAGTTCCTATTTCCCTTGTGCTTCACAAGAACAGCTCCCCCCACCACCCCCCGACATCAAACAAATAATAAATGGATTTCCTCATCCCTTCTTCCTTCAATATTTCTGTACAGTGCCTCACTACTCAGAGATGATTTCAGACAGCATGTTATGTGTTACAGTAGGATTTCCCTATGAGGCACTTACAGAATTCAGCCTCTGGCATTCTTACTACATACCTGGGACGATTTTATGCCATTCACTGGTATTCCCGTGTCCTACTGACAGAGTAAGTTGCACCCACATCACATTTAACACCAACTCATACACTCCTTAAGAACTATTTGCTAACAATGCCATGTGAGAGCAAAACACAACATTATACTGCTCAGTATAAAAACATTAAAACCAACGATATGACACGTTAGAAACATGTACCACTTCGTTTTTTCCTATTTTGATATATTCAACCAGCAAAAAAGGGACCAAGGAAAAGTCTTACTAATTGCTAGTATAAGACTGCCCTCTAGTAGAAAACCTCCAGAAATATGCTGCCTGTTTGAAAAAAATTTATTACCAATTTAAATTCACAAGCTGTGGTCTAATAACATGCTAGAATAGGTTTTACACAGCTAAATAATGAGTGCTATAGCACTTGAATAAGTGTCATGTAGAAAACAGAAGGGAATTTGTAGATTACAAGGGAACATGTAAAGATCATGATAAAAAAGAAGCATAAAACAGCCTACTGCATTCTACAGATCAGCTGGCTCCTCGCTTAGACATTACGCTCACGTCTGGTGCAAATGTCAGGAACAGAAGAACAGGGGATTTGATATAAAAATGTTTCTCTCAAGAAGCTGAAAGGGAGTGGCTGCTTATTCCAAAATCAAGATGAAAGATACAGAATCAAAGCAGGAAATATACTAGTGAAGAGAGGAAGAGAAAGCAGAAAATTCCACAACATACTTCACACAGCACAGGGCAACTGGGTACTTAATGAGGCTGACAATCAAATGGATAAAAGCTTTCAAAAACACGCAGTTAGTTTATAGACCCTACCATTACAACACCATAACAATATGCTGATCGTAAGGATGAATACCACCAAGGCTAATGAAGACACTTTTCCAGTAATTTAATAGTTTTGTATCCCTCTGTTTTTAATGTGATCTAAACATTAACTTGGTAATGCCTGGAAAAAAGTTCCTTCTGAGGAAGACGATTAACCATGCAGCACAGGACGTAGAACGTAACATCCCTTTTGCTCTTGAGAATTGTTTGGTACTACTCAAAGCTGGAAGTTAACTGGACTTTGTGAGACAATGCTACAAAATTTATCATAGCCCATGCATGGCCCCAAAATAGGAAAACACAGGCAAGTGCGTTACAGCTACATTCACCCAGATGCCAGATGTGGAGAGTCATGACCAGGTATCTTAAATATCTCAAGTGTGGGACACAAGGGAAATGGCCCCCCTCTCTTCAGTTGTCTGTGGAGACAGGACAAGGGACGATGGCCTCAAGTTGGAGCAAAGGAAGGTCCGTGCCAATATGCAGAAGAACTTTTTCACAGTGAGGGTGCCAGAGCCCTGGGACAGGCTGCCCAGGGAGGATGTGGAGTCTCCTCTGGAGATATTCAAGACCCGTCTGGACACCTAACTGTGCGACCTGTCCTAGGGAACCTGCTTTGGCAGAGGGGTTGGACTCGATCTCTTCAGGTCCCTTCCAACCCCTATGATTTTGTGATTCTGTGAAATTCCAGGTCTACCACATAAGTGTGGCGGTACATCAAAGCTCTTTCCTTGGCACAGCACCAAGATGAGGTTGGTGCCTGCAGGAGGGTCTTTGCAGTGTGCTCTGTGCTGAACACAGTGTGCCCTTTGCATCAAACCCATCACGTGGGCCAAGCACGTTGCTGCTTATCTTGACGTTATTTTATATACGTGAACAAGTACTGCAGCCAAATGCTTGCTTTATTAACATACTTAACACATGCAAAATCAAATGCACTCATGGAACTAAACACCTGCATGACAAGTGCATGTATTTTCTAGTAAAGACTTTTTAAAACATAGACTATAAAAACAAACTCTATTTTGCCTTTAATGACTGCATGCCAAACTCAGTCCCAGCCCGCACAGGCACAATTCTTTATCCAGGAGTGTGCCAATACATCCTTGGAAAAAAGTCATGATTCTCTGAACACAATGAGGAATGTCAGCTCACAGGATTTAAGGAAAGATTTGAAAGAGAAAAGAACAGGGCTATTTGTAAACCTGGAAAATCTGTCAGAGTCTAAATATGCTGCAGCAATAATGAAATGAGAGACAATAGAACAGCACGAAGTGGGGAGGGACACAGTGCCAGAACAACACTTGTTGTTCTGGACCCCAATGACTCCTGCAGCCATCAGGTACACCAAGCCACGGAGTTCTGGGAGACAGACAAAGCAGACTGCTAATCACAGCCTGGCTTAAACACACCCAAAATAGGGTGCTTATTGCCCACTGAAAGACTAATTATTACTTAGGGAGAACTTGTGTTCTTCCAGCAGCATAAAGTCTGTATATCCACACTGTCTGACTCCAACAATTCGGATAGGGCATTTGGTGTTACATGGCTAAATTAATCGAACACACACTATCAATCATTGCTGGAGCCTGAGCTCATGCTTAAAGAGCAGATGAAGTAATTAGCCAGTCAGGAAACTAGACAGATGAAGAATAGCAGATGATTGCCAGTAGACAAGTACATGACGTACATTGCAGTCCACACAAAGACAGGAGCCACAGTCTGCAAAAATCACTGAATTCAGTGTGCTGTATGACCTCCCCCCACCTGCATAAACCAACCCTGCTACACACCCCATTGCTGCAGGGAAGAGAACCCAGTTAACTATTTAACTCCTAAGAAAACTGTATAGCCATATAAATGATGATACTGCTATGCATGCAGTGACCATCCCTGGGTAAGTCAACCACAGCCATTGAACAGCCAAAGTACTCCACAGCACTAAGTTTCTCAGGATTATACCTTCATAAACAAAACAAAAAAGAAAACACAAGAGTATTCCCCATCTTTAAACTGAAATGTTCTTGCATTTTTCAATGCAAGAAATCAAAAATTTAGTAACAGAGCTGAGAAAAAACGTAGTTAATTGTTCTGTCTTTAAGCAGAGACAATTAATGAGAGGTAACTGAAAATACATGAAACTTTCAGTAAACTTCTTTTAGTCTCATACCACTGCCATCCTGTTATTCATTTGTAGTTGTATTCATTTATTTTGAATCTGCTTACCGAATTGTCTTTCAGCTGCAGACCTTCTCCATTGGGCAGTGATGACCTCCGTTTAGTTGAAGAGTTCTTGTTTGGGGTAGAATTAGCTCCTCCAGCTTTCTTCTTGACAAAGAGGACTTCACAACTGGCTTGATCTTCATTGTGCGTGCTCTTCCCTGCATTTATTACCCTAAGAAGAAACAACACAAAGAAAACAAGAGACACATCCAAGTTAGCAAGGCACAGAAATCTCCATCTGTATGTCATACGTGACTCAGGACCGACAGAGCCATAGATGAGAAGTACTGTAAATACCAGCTGAATTAAAATACCTGACTTTCTTACACATACATACACATGCATACTTGCTTGCTTCCATACACCTACACATGGCATAACAACCATCTTTTCCAGAACTATATGAGTGAGAACCAATGGTATATCATGAGTGTATTTTACCCTGAGGCATACCATACTTTTTAAGGGGACTACTTGATGGTCAAGGCTGATAACATGCATCCTAGTTGAAACATGAGATCCCCAGCTGCTTTCCGACCTGCCAGCCTCTCTGCTATGGTGAATAATGGATCTGTTGGTTAAGGGTGTGCATTCTGTCAAGTTCCAAGCCTTGCACAAACAAAATACCTGCTCAAATCTAAACAGCTGTTATTGCTTTTAGGCATAGAAAAATAGGCAGCTGCTACTAGTCTTTTTAAAGAACATATATTAGAAATGCTGTGACAGAAATACAAAGGAAAGGCTTTGCCTTATGTTCCAACATGTAAGTCAAGCTTGCTTTTTCCAGAACACCACAGAGAGATGCATACTTAAAATACAGCCCTCTAGCACTGCAAAACAAGATAATACTCCCCCCTCAAAAAAAAAACGACCCACCACGAAAACACCAAAAACTGAAACAGT